>JBBBDQ010000128.1:2205000-2237541 GCA_037127315.1 Ascarosepion bandense | reverse complement strand
TCAAGCCCACTGGGACAAACATATTATCAGCTACGGCCACGTTCTGCTAAAACAAAAATTAATCCTGCCACGTTCCACTGGGACAAACAGCTAACAAGCTACGGCCATGTTCTGCTGGAACATAGATTAATCCTGTCAAGTCCCACTGGGACAAACGGATTATCAGCTACGGCCACGTTCTGCTAGAACAGAGATTAATCCTGCCACGTTCCACTGGGACAAACAGCTAACAAGCTACGGCCATGTTCTGCTGGAACATAGATTAATCCTGTCATGTCCCACTGAGACAAACGGATTATCAGCTACGGCCATATTCTACTAGAACAGAGATTAATCCTGCCACGTTCCACTGGGACAAACAGCTAACAAGCTACGGCCATGTTCTGCTGGAACATAGATTAATCCTGTCAAGTCCCACTGGGACAAACCGATTATCAGCTACGGCCACGTTCTGCTAAAACAAAGATTAATCCTGCCATGTTCCACTGGGACAAACAGCTAACAAGCTACGGCCATGTTCTGCTGGAACATAGATTAATCCTGTCAAGTCCCACTGGGACAAACGGATTATCAACGACGGCCACGTTCTGCTAAAACAAAGATTTATCCTGCCACGTTCCACTGGGACAAACAGCTAACAAGCTACGGCCATGTTCTGCTGGAACATAGATTAATCCTGTCATGTCCCACTGGGACAAACGGATTATCAGCTACGCCATATTCTACTAGAACAGAGATTAATCCTGCAACGTTCCACTGGGACAAACAGCTAACAAGCTACGGCCATGTTCTGCTGGAACATAGATTAATCCTGTCAAGTCCCACTGGGACAAACGGATTATCAGCTACGACCACGTTCTGCTAAAACAAAAGATTAATCCTGCCACGTTCCACTGGGTCAAACAGCTAACAAGCTACGGCCATGTTCTGCTGGAACATGCGAATAATCCTGTCAAGTTCCGCTGGAACAAACGGATTATCAGCTACGGCCACCTTCTGCTAAAGCAGATTAATCCTGCCACGTCCCACTGGGACAAACAGCTAACAAGCTACGGTCATGTTCTGCTGGAACATGGAGTTAATCCTGTCAAGTCCTGGGACAAACGGATTATCAGCTACGGCCACGTTCTGCTAAAACAAAGATTAATCCTGCCACGTTCCACTGGGACAAACAGCTAACAAGCTACGGCCATGTTCTGCTGGAACATAGATTAATCCTGTCAAGTCACTGGGACAAACGGATTATCAGCTACGGCCACGTTCTGCTAGAACGAAGATTAATCCTGCCGATTTCACTAGGACAAACAGCTAACAAGCTACGGCCATGTTCTGCTGGAACACTTAATTAATCCTGTCATGTCCCACTGAGACAAACGGATTATCAGCCCCGGCCATATTCTACTAGAACAGAGATTAATCCTGCCACGTTCCACAGGACAAACAGCTAACAAGCTACGGCCATGTTCTGCTGGAACATAGATTAATCCTGTCATGTCCTGGGACAAACGGATTATCAGCTACCATATTCTACTAGAACAGAGATTAAATCTCCCAACGTTCCACTGGGACAAACAGCAGCTAACAAGCTACGGCCATGTTCTGCTGGAACATAGATTAATCCTGTCAAGTCCCACTGGGACAAACGGATTATCAGCTACGGCCACGTTCTGCTAAAACAAAGATTAATCCTGCCACGTTCCTGGGTCAAACAGCTAACAAGCTACGGCTGTGTTCTGCTGGAGCATAGAATAATCTGTCAAGTTCGCTGGAACAAACGGATTATCAGCTACGGCCACCTTCTGCTAAAACAAAGATTAATCCTGCCGACCCACTGGGACAAACAGCTAACAAGCTACGGTCATGTTCTGCTGGAACATAGATTGAAAATCCTGTCAAGTCCCACTGGGACAAACGGATTATCAGCTACGGCCACGTTCTGCTAAAACAAAAGATTAATCCTGCCACGTTCCACTGGGACAAACAGCTAACAAGCTACTGACATGTTCTGCTGGAACATAGAATAATCCTGTCAAGTCCACTGGAACAAACGGATTATCCATGCAGCCACGTTCTGCTAAAACAAAGATTAATCCTGCCACGTTCCGCACAAGACAAACGGCTAACAAGCTACGGACATGTTCTGCGGGAACGCCGTTAATCCTGTCAAGTCCCACTGGGACAAACGGATTATCAGCCATGCGTTCTGCTGGTAAAATTAATCCTGCCACGTTCCACTGGAACAAGCAGCTAACAAGCTACGGCCATGTTCTGCTGGAACGCCGTTAATCCTGTCAAGTCCCACTGGGACAAACGGATTAGCATCGGCTACGAAGCCACGTTCTGCTAAAACAATGATTAATCCTGCCATGTTCTACTGGGACAAACTGCCAACAAGCTACGGCCATGTTCTGCTGGAACATAGATTAATCCTGTCAAGTCCCACTGGGACAAACCGATTATCAGCTACGGCCACGTTCTGCTAAAACAAAGATTAATCCTGCTACGTTGCACTGAGACAAACAGCTAACAAGCTACGGCCATGTTCTACTAGAACATAGATTAATCCTGTCATGTCCCACTGGGACAAACGGATTATCAGCTACGGCCACGTTCTGCTAAAACAAAGATTAATCCTGCCACGTTCCACTGGGACAAACAGCTAACAAGCTACGGCCATGTTCTGCTGGAACATAGATTAATCCTGTCAAGTCCCACGGGGACAAACGCATTATCAGCTACGGCCACGTTCTGCTAGAACAGAGATTAATCCTGCCACGTTCCACTGGGACAAACAGCTAACAAGCTACGGCCATGTTCTGCTGGAACATAGATTAATCCTGTCAAGTCCCACTGGGACAAACGGATTATCAGCTACGGCTACCTTCTGCTAAAACAAAGATTAATCCTGCCATGTTCCACTGGGACAAACTGCTAACAAGCTACGGCCATGTTCTGCTGGAACATAGATTAATCCTGTCAGTCCCACTGGGACAAACGGATTATCAGCTACGGCCACGTTCTGCTAAAACAAAGATTAATCCTGCCACGTTCCACTGGGACAAACAGCTAACAAGCTACGGCCATTTTCTGCTGGAACATAGATTAATCCTGCCAAGTCCTGCTGTGCCAAACAGCGTACAAGGTACGGTCATGTTACTCCGTGTCATAGATAAATCTGGCCCTTTAAATCCAGCGTCATAACCATGTCTTCACAGTTCAGAAGTATATTCAACTATATGTAAGGCCTTTCGTTTTGCTTCTTCTTATACTTTGCTTTTTATTTGATATATATTTTAATATGTATTTCTCCACATGTGGACACTTGTATATATGCATAATTCTGTTTATGTCTTAGCATACAAAAGCCTCCCTAAGAAGAAACGTTCGTCATTCATTCATTCTTTCCGCCAATCGATTCCGTCCTGCTCGTGAGCCTGGTGTTGTCATATCACTGACTAGCAGTATAGCCCGGCGTTGCTCGAGTGAAATGAAAGCATTAAAACTAATCCATGGTCCTGGAGCTCAGACTCAGCCTAAAGAATATTTGTGTGATGTTTGGTGAGAATCGAATAAAAATTGTGGATTTGTATAAAGGACATACAGACAGATAAACAGACACACACACAAACATCTTGCCTTTTATATATATATACATATATATGTGTGTGTGTGTGTGTGTGTGTGTGTGTGTGTGTGTGTGTGTGTGTATTATCAGTTTTCTGCACTATTGTAAGAACTGCAACCTTGAAAATTCTGAATATCGTTTTTTATGTCTTTGTCTATGAGTGTATCGAATTTTATTAAAATCAGGCCACTCTATCTATAACCCGATATTTTTCGATTATCGATTTTCGATATTTATCGGGGGTACCTCGACACAAAATCTAGTTAAGAACACTAGAAGATGCTTATAGTACAACTGTGTAAATTTTCAAGAAAATCGGTTCAGCCGTTTAGGAGTCTATAGGTAACGGACACACACGCAAACACAAAGTTCCATTTATAAATAAGTTTTGATGTGACAATGGCCGTTAACAGAAGAAATTTTTAGGGAAAATAAAATTGCTTTTTCCGCCTAATCGTTTAATAAACATTGCCTAAGAGTGAAGGGAGTTCAAATTCAAAACCGGTGACATGGAAAAATTCCGTCCCTTTGACACTCCGTTTTTTTTTTTAATTTATTTGTGTGTGTGTGTGTGTGTGTGTGTGTGTGTGTGTGTGTGTGTGTGTGTTGCAGATTTTAATCAATCCACAACAAAGAAAAAGAAGAGAAAGTTTTATATAAAAAATATAAAATATATTTATTTCCGTGTTTTTACAACTAAATTTCCCCCAGGGTGTTTCTCATGTGTTAAAGTTCCTAGTTTGTAGTTGTTTGTTACGATGAAGAGAAATGTGATTTGAAAGTGAGCAGGAAAGTGTAAGTGCCAGTTAGCTTGGCGAGGAAGACGGGTGAATGAACCAAAGGAATCTCTTTGAAGCCTCACAGGCCGTCGTGAACTGATGTTGCATGTACCTGTCTTTAACTCTTTGCTGGCTTGTCTGGTGTAGAAGTTTTGCATAAATACACTTTAAAGGGAACACGAAGCATTTATATATATATATATATATATATATATATATATATATATATATATATATATATATATATATTGTGTATTTTGGCAGCATTTTTTCATTAATACAGGTTTCATTGAATAATATAGACAAGTTCTGTCTATTTATTTTGTGTAAGATCCGTTCGTATGATCTGATTAGCTTCATAGTGTTGTCATGGAAAGACGACAAGAAATCGCAATAATTGTTGATATATATATATATATATATATATATATATTGTTTTGTTTTTTTCTTTTTTTTTTTATTGCTGGCGGGAACGCGACCCATTGTTTGAAAAAGATAAACATTATTTTTCAAAGAAATAATTTATTAACTGGAAGGATGCGCGGATCCTCCGACTCAAAGATCTCTTTTTTCTTGTTTTTTTTTTTTGTTTTTTTTTTTGTTTGTTTTTTTTGTCATTTGGAGTTTGACTGTCTGGGTGTTTATTTCTACCTTCGCTCTGCATTTGTTTTTTTGTTTTTTCTTGTTTTGTATTTTCTTTTTCGTCAGTAGCCCTGTAGTGAATAGGAAATTAAGAACTAAAATCAACCTTCTTTTTCACTTTTACAAAAAATAATCATAATGATGTGTGAAATCCTGGTTTTTCCCAAATAGAAAAGGGATTGACCATGTGTTTAAAAAAAAAGTCGAAGCCAGATTTTTCAAGTCGGTGTTAAATTGATTTTTGACCAATGGGGACGATTTGCAAGACTTGAGAACTTCGCGAGTCAGTGTGAAAAATCTAATGACAATAAAAGGGCCCCGATCAGCGTCAGTGAGTCAGTCAGGGATGGAAGCAGCAGAGACGAAACAACTAAAATGTAACTTCAATTTCAAATCGACCTGGAGATAAGGTCAGGTCGCACCTTGTTCTCTTTCTCCTTATTTCTCGTATACTGATTAGTTCTACTTCTTCTTCTCCATCAAAAGACATTCTTAATGAATACATACATACATACGTACGTACGCATATACTCTTGCAACAATTACTACTACGAACATCTTCTACAAATCCTGATACCCATTACTTTATCATTGAACACGAAATCTACTTCTTAATAATGTTTGTAATTGCACATTAATTTCTACAACTTGTGTTATTCATTTCCTTTTAATAAATTTCTATTTTTAAAATGAAAAATGTATATTTTATTCTTACATTATTCCACATAATTCGACATATTCCAACCTGTCACGGGAGTAATGATGATGAGAATGACAGTTAATGTTTTAATCCAGTATCACAGGTTAGCTTGTCACTTTCCTGATTTTAACAAGTTGGGTATGTTCCTTAATGACTGATGTACTGTACTACTCTGTTTATGAGCGGGGGTAGCTCATATTCACACGTGTTTAAAAATAGATAAATAAATAAGAAGAAAGGTTGAAAGACGAGACATCCAATATGACTTGGGATTCGCATCCAGAAACTTGTGAACACCTTCCATAGGTGACCGTCTGAGCGGACTGCGTTACCAGACACTAAACATTTGGTGGTGGTTATTATTATTATTATTAATTATTATTATTATTTTATTGACATTATTATTGTTGTTGTTGTTGTTTCTGTTGCATCCACATTTTCATCCGTTTCCCAAGACCTAAGGTCGGAAAAGGCTTCATAACATTTTCCACTGTTGTTGTAAAAAAAAAAAAAATAATAATAAATAATATCACACATATTTTACATAGGTAAAGCTCTTCGTAATGTGTGAAATGTACTTGTGACAAAAAATAATATGAATTATTCTTCTTCCATACTGATTTCTTTTAAAGTTTAAATAAATAATATAATAATTATTTATGATGTTCTTACTGCTAGTAAAAGTACTATTACTAATAATAGCAGTGAGAATATTCCGACTGTTACTACAACTGCTGCTAATGATACTACTAATAATAATACTAATTAAAACGATAATGATGAGTTTTAGCTTTACTGTAAGCTTGGCTGAAAATTTGGTCAAAATTAAAGCAGGAACAATATAAAAGGTTGAAAAAAGTCATAGTGCACTATACTGCCACCAGGTGACACTACTAGGCTTGTTACGTTAAAAAATGTGATTTTTATGTTCCACCGAAAAACGAAATCGATTTAAAAAAAAAAATAGAAATCTTAATATTTTCCCTACTTTTTTAAACACAAAAAGTCTTTTTTCCTGATTAATGTCACGAGACAAATAAATCAATGGAGCATCCTAATTGTTATAATATTGAAATTCTTCCAATTTTTTGTCTACTGGACGTCTGTACAGAATCTGAACGTGACGATCCATGATTTCCAGGAGTCGGAAAGTGTGAGTGAGATTTTATGAGTCTCCCTTAAGGGAGCGGTCCTTGTCTCACTCACACTCATTAAAACACCGACCCGTGAGTTGGGGGCAGGGTTCGAGTGTTACCAACCTTACCTTTTCCTGGCCCCCTCTTAAATGTAAATCTAGGGAATTATTTGGAATTAGCACATTTTGGGGGATATTTTACGCGGTGGAGCCACGGATTGAGTGTGAGTATTTATTCGAGGGACAAGTTATTGTCGGGCTTGCAAAAAAACAAAACAAAAAAACAATGACGAGTTAATAAGTGTTTATTGAAAGAGGGAAAAAAGTGTAAAATCTTTGTTAATTTGTTGTTTATAAATTGTTTTATAACTTAAGAATAACTTGGAAGATGTTGAGAAATATCAAAATCGTGTGAATTCATTTCTGTTATTCTCTGTCTATTGTTTACGTATTTTTTTTTAGTGTTTCTCACATTAAAAATTTGCGATAAAATTCCCCCCCCCAAAAAAGTTTAAAAAAAAGCGAAAAACAAACAGAAGAAAAGAGTTTTTAATCAATTATTTTTTATATAAACAAAAATATAATTTTTTTTTAAAAAATTCATCTTTCATCTACATTTTTTAAAACAATTTGGAACCAGGCATGTTTTTGTTTCATGTAACGTTGTCTGGCTTTTAAAATTTATTTTCAACCTTTTTCATTTTTATATTGAATAGAATTTTATGAATTAACTACACAAAATGCCTAGTAATATTCTTTTTAAAAGTAATATTATTATAATTAAGCTGATTTAAAAATATTTTTTTTTAATTCAAGTACGTTACACGTGCATTTGTTTCTCTACTCAGGCGCCTTACCCTTTTTTTAGAATTCTTTAAAAAACGTCTTCATTGTATTTTTAAAATATTTTGAACCCACGTAGGAAGAAGTCATTCTTTTTAAACCGTTGCTCGTGAAAGTGATAAAGTTGTTGGATAATTTTTTATGAAGTCCAAGTGGGGGAGACCGTACTTATTATGCCGGATTTTTGGATAAAATCATTTTCTTTTCAGAAAACACCTGGACATGAAATCGATTCTCAGAAACCAGGGTGCATTTGAAGGACTGAAAACATCTGCTAAAAAATTTCGCGCATGTTGGATTATTTTTTATATTTAAAAAAAAACAAAAACATCTGTACATATTTCCCCCCTTTTGTGGGGCAGTGGAAAGAATGCGACTTATGACGAAAATTTAGAAAATAGAAAAACAAAAAAGTAAGAAAAAAAAAAGTATATCTTTTTCTTAATTTTATTCTTGTATTTCTGCTAATACATTTTCAAGACGATTTTTTTATTTACCGTGTAGAAATGAAAATATTTTTAAAAATCCTTAGTTTAATTGGGTAGGGAGATAGGAGACCCCCACCAAAAAAAAGTTTAGAAAATTGATTACTGCCACAAACACCACACACAGGCACGCACAAAATACGCAAAGTAATTTTTTAAAAATTAGAATTAAAATAAAACTACTAAATTGAAATGCAAGGTTTTACTTTTTTATCATTTATTTTCATTTAGGAAAGTAAACTGTCATGGGTTAAGTTAAGCTATTTTATTTTGTTTTTAAGCAGGTCTCTTTCAAGGAGTTTTTTTACAGTTTATTCACTGAGCATGACTTGGGGCACAAGGACGAAAGTATGGAGCACTTACTGAGAATCAAACTCAGTAGTCAGTTTGTTGGTCAAAAGTTAAAACTTTGCTGGCACTATTTTTACTTTTGCACCCAAATTAAAACACTAAGTATTTATTGAATTCCTACACATTAAAATTTGCATTATGACATTTAAATTGATTGTTTTGAAAATGATGTTTTCAATTCAGAAAATCAGTATAAAATGTGTTTTCAATCTATAATATAAATCCAAATGTTGGGGGGTCAATAATAATTTACTGATGACTATCTAGGTTGCTGTAGTTATGAGTTGATTTAGAATGAAACGTAAGACAAAGATTAATTTTATATCACAATTTGGTGTTTCTACACCTTGTGGTGTACTTAATAAAACCTTTGAGGAGTAGAGAAAAGAAAATCTATTTTGGCAAAGTAGGAAATGTTGATTCAGTTGATGTATTATCCATGTCTGAGTTCACACAAAATATAATCACCTTCTGGTTATTTACCAGAAACCTCTTCACTGAGGCTGGATGGGACACAAGTTCAGTTTTTAACCTGGAAATCCCAAGCCCTGAAAACTAGGGCAAAAATTTCCGTACATGAGGCAGTGTCAGGCTCTTGTCTGTTTTTCCCTAGCCTTTCCTGGGTTCCCCTCCACTCAAAGGCAAAGTGTATAACATAGTTGACTTTGCTTGGAATCCCTTTCTGAACCCCTACCTTTGTTATATTACATTTTTATAGTTTCCAACTCGCAGTCACTGGCTCAAAAATAAAACCCTTCAAAAATGCAAGGGAAACACTGCCAGTGATCAAATAATAATATCAATTCTATTTTATGAATCTTTCAAAACTTTGTTGGAAATGCCACTCAGAGCCTATGCAGAGACATCTGATTTTGGTTGTTTGACTCCTGACTTTAAGATGGCAACTTCTGGTCAACCCAACAAGAATCAATATTAAACAGGATATGAATCAATGGTCATTTGGTGTCAAAAATGAAAAATATGAAGTCCTTGAAGCTCAGCATCAATAAAGGTCTTTTCAATTTACTACAAATTCAAGAACCAATTTACATCTCCTGCACATTTTTTTTCTCTCATTGTAACCCTCTGCACACAAGTGGCAGTCCTGCCTTGCTTTGGATAAAATGATGATAAAAAAAAAAATTCTGTGGCAGTTTAATGCCAAAAAAGGAAAAAAAGATACTGACTGGACTTTTAATCATTTTGACCATAGGCTTTTGTGGCCAGATTAATTAAGATACTGTCCATGTAAAATAAGCTTTAAGGATGACTGTAGGCAGTTTCCCAGGTTAAAAAGAAAATAGGTTCTACTTCTGTCAGGGGATAAATTTTCTTTAAGATTGGAGCCATCCAAATGCACTTTCTAGTTCGTTGCATTCACTTACACACAAATACTCTTAGGAAAGTTATTAATCCATCAGTTCTCTCTCCAGCTATGGGTTAAATAGCAGGACAGATTGGGATCTACAGCTTTGATGAGCAACCAGTCTACCGCAGAAAGACGATAACCAACTGTAGGGAAAACTTCAACCTAGTCAGTCATGTCTCTTTCAAGATATGATTGCCCAAGTGTATATCACATATGTCAGTTAACTGATTGATAATGATATGAGTTGAATAGCAGGACAGACTGGAATCTATAGCCTTGATTGGCAACCAGTCTACCACAGAAAGTAATTGCAACCTACTGCAGGAAAGTTTTCTGTCTAATCAGTCATGCCTCAAAAGAGACATGATCGCCCAAGTGTGTATCATGTGTGGCACTTAACTTATTATATAATTGTATTGAACACTTTTTAATACAACTGTGTACTGGTTTAATTTTATTATAACCAAAAACTAAGTAATTAAATAATCTATATATATATATATATATATATATATATATATATATATATCATCTCACCCTTTTACACCCAATGGTGTGTAGAGCAGTAACTTTTGTTACTGTTTCCGTAACAAACTGTTTGTTTATAGGGCAGGGTTGTTAGCCCTGCACCCAACCCCTAAACCTGGTGGACCATTCTTGGTCCTTATGTTTACAGCACCTGGTATTCCCAAATGGTCACCCATCTAAGTACTGACCAGGCTCAATGTTGCTTAACTTCGGTGATCGGACAAGAACTGGTGTATACAACATGATTTTTTATATATATATATATATATATATATATATATATATATATATATATATATATATATATATATGCTAATGTATGGGTGAAAGTGATCGGTATTTGAAATAGAGCGTATGTAAATGTAAAATTGGCCACAGGTTAACATGCTTTGTGTCCAATTTGAAACTTTTATACCCTCACACACATACACACATGTATGTAGATGATGTAATATGTAGCAGTTTGGAATGAAAAATTAGAAACCCAAGTTTGAATTCCAGTCAACTTAGTTCCATTTATTTATGCGCAAATTTACTTCAGAATCCAATTCTTTATCCATCTTTCTATGGTTTAAATTGTAGTATAGACAAGTCTTTAGCCTTGGTTAGTAACCTGTCTAGGAGAAGGGCACATTAGAATTGTAAACCTGGGAAAGGTTTTTCTGTATCTTTTGACCTACTATTTTGCTGTTGTTCTGTTCTAAGAGCTGAATTCTTGGGACCTTATAGGTAAAAAATGATAGAGTCCAACATGCATATATATATATATATATATATATATATATATATATATATATATGGCATGGTGCATAACAGAGTGGTTAGAACATTTGCTTTCAGACCATGAAACCCCGATTTGAATTTTACCATGATCAAGTCATCTGGAATGTGATCCTTAATGCTACTGGCCTGTTGAAAGTGATCCCAGTATGTGGGACCTTTGGAAAGTTCCTGAAATCAAACCATGGTTTTCAAGTCTTGTTAATGAGGATGTGCATTGTGGTACAGTGGATATTGACTCGGAATGAGAAATCGGGGACCCGAGTTCGAATTCCAGTTGAATTAGTTGCATTCACTTATGCGCAAATACTCTTGGGAAAGGTATTAATCCGTCTCTTCCCTCCAGTTATGGGTTAAATAACAGAACAGATTGGGTTCTATAGCCTTGGCTGGCAACCAGTCTACCGCAGAAAGCAATGGCAACCTACTGCGGGATAATCTTCTGCCCAGTCAGTCATGTCTCGAGAGAGACATGATCGCCCAAGCATCTTTCACGTATGGCACTAAACTGACTGACTTGTTAATGAAATTAATTAGACAGAACTGTTCAAAAACCGTCAATGCTTGTTCTAGAGTGAAGTCATAAATCATCAAGACTCAAGATTTCAACATTCTGGCATTATCATACCAGATTATGTATGCACACTTTCCCAGAAACTGTAACTAAGATCTGCTCAGTATAGCTGCAGTATAAATTACAGGTGGGCTCTGTGGGTGTTAAACAAACACAAATGTCTTGTAAATGATATTGGGTTGACAGGCCCATTTAAAGTCCATTAATGGTTTTGCTAAACTTTAAGAAAACTGAGTGCATGGTCATCAGCAAAAGACACAACCCAAAATGCCAAATACAGGTGGGGGATAACAGAATCAAACAAGTACAAGAATTTAAGTACCTAGGAAGTGTTCTAACACGATATGGAAAGTGCGACACGGAGATCCGAAGGCAAATTGGCATGGCAAAGGACGCGTTCCAGAAGATGAGCAAAATACTAACACACAGGAAAATCTCAATAGAAACGAAGAAAAGAGTGCTAGACTGCTACGTGATGTCAGTTCTTCAATACGGCTGTGAATGCTGGACAATATCATCGAAAATGAGGACAAAACTGGAAGCAGCCAAAAGGTGGTTCTACAGAAGGATGCTGCGTATATCGTGGACTGAGCATACAAGCAACGACAAGGTGTTAGAAAGAATGGCAACAAAAAGGAAATTGATGCTGAGCATCAGGAAGAGACAACTGAAGTTCCTGGGACATGCAATGAGGAAGGAGAGCCTGGAGAACCTGATACTTACTGAACAGATAGAAGGAAGGAGAGACAGAGGAAGGCAGCGGATAACATATTTGCAGGGCCTGATCAGGTGGATGACGGAACGGGGGTTGCCAGGAGCAACAGGAGCAAACATACTAAGAGTCACAAGGGATAGGGAGACGTGGAGAACCATGATCGTCTACGTCCTGAAGGGACAGGGCACATAGAAGAAGAAGAAGAACACAAAGGGTTTGAGTATACTGGCCTTGTTCCAAAAATCTTGATCATACCAGATTATTCGCTCTCTCCCAGAAACTGTTACTAAGACCTGCTTAGCGTAGTTGTAATATAAAACACAGGTGGACTTTGATTATTGAAAAAATGCAAATGTGCCTGAGCAGAAATCGGCAACAGGGATGAGATAGCAATCTGGCATACTATACCGATCTCATTGAGTAAAATGTAGGAATTGTTCATCTCAGTATGGGCATTCACAACTCACCATAGCCAATAATCTGTCAGAGTAGTGACTTCTTCGTGGTGTCAGCCTGGGTAAGCAATCCCAGCATGTGGAACCATCAGAAAGTGCTTGAATATCACAGCACATGTTAACCCAAGTCTTTTAACTGGTATTGGGTAGGTAGGACTGTTTGAAATCCATTAATAGTTGTCCTAGCATGAAGTCATTGTGACCGAGAGTTACTGTTACTAAGGCCTGCTTAGCAGTATAAACCATTGATGGGCTCTGTTCATTATCCAAATTCAACTGCCCATGTCTTATCAGCAGCAAGTTTATGGTTAAGACTCCAAGTTTTCCATACAGAGTTGTCCCATTAGAATAGTTGATTCAGCCATTGGTTCATAAATTTGCTGACATAGTAATTGGGAGTTCAATCACTGGGCCAGGAAGTATATCCTTGGACTCAGGGTTAAACAGGGTGAGCAATAACTGAACAGTACTAAAATAAAACCTCAACAAGTTATCACTATTCAAGAAAAATTTTAAATTAAATTTAAAAGGCATTTTAAATTAAAAGGTTCTTTTTGCCACAAAATAAAAAACAAGAAAATCATGTTTAAAGTTTATTGACCTTCGAAATGCCAAAACTTTTTATCTATTTGGGATAATCCACTCAGTTTTTTTTAAAAGGAAGTAAAAAAACCATCTACTTTAATATACAAACAACAAAATCTATGTGGCATTTTGAAGCAAAAACTTATATATATATATATATATATATATATATATATACTAACAGAATAGCTTGGCGTTGCTTGGGTGTAATGAAAGCTTTAAAACTAATCCATGGTCCTGGAGCTCAGACTCTTTGGACGTTGGCATGAAAGACTAAAAAGCAATAGTTGTTTCCAGTTAAAGCGAAACCGTAGACTGAAAGAAAAATGAATGGATGTAAGTCAAATTTTGATTTCCTGGTATCGATATCAAATAAGTTTTTTTTCGTCGTAAACTGAATTTTGAAGGCTAAATAAGTCCTCTGAGTAAATGATATCATGGCTGAGACTAAGAACTACAATTATACCTACTTAGAGCCAAACCCAAAGCAAAAACTAAAATAAAAGGGCTGAAAAAAATACAGACATACAGGCAGATAAACAGACACACAAACATCTTGCTTTTTTTATTATCGATTTTCTGCACTATTGTAAGAACTGAAACCTTGAAACTTTTGAATATCATTTCTTATGTCTTTGTCTATGAGTGTATCACATTCGATTAAAATCAGACCACTCCTTCTGTAACCCAATTTTTTTGATTTTCGATATTTATTGGGGGTACCTCGACACAAAACCTAGCTAAGAACACTCAGAGACGCTTATAGTACAACTGTGTAAATTTTCAAGAAAATCGGTTCAGCCGTTTCGAAGTCTATAGGTAATGTACACACACACAAACACACACATACACACAAAGTTCCATTTATAAATAAGTTTAGTTTTAGATAACGCGAACTGAGCACCACCACAGCACGGCTTCCGCTGAATAAAATAGTGATATTATGCTCCTGCAAGTGAGATAAACATTTGAGATAAAAATGAGATAGACAAGGGGAGTAACTCAATTGTATTTTGATTTATTGTCTTGTTTAGGGGAACAAATTTAGCTTCCCCTAACATCTTCAATAAAAAGTTAAACAAAATTAAAACAATGGATTTAATATGTTTAATGTTTAAAAATTCAAGCAAGGTTTAAAATATGACAAACATAAACTTTAACATATTAATTAATTTTCATTAAAAAAAAGTTTATTTTGAAGAGAAAAAATGAATAGCCTGACATGTTATCATAAAGGTAATCCTTATACACTGTCACTTGTTAGATAACGACCTTAATGAGTAGACAAAAATATTAATAGTATAAAAAAACCTGAACAAATGCTACCAGGATGTGGCAGAAGGTACCTTCTACATCAACTCTCGTCTTAAGCCAGCACAGCCAGGCTTGTGAGTATTCAACATCATTGGGAAGCATAGGAATTTAGACCTTGTAGAGAGTACCTGATGATGCAGTCAAGTTGCTTTCCAGATAGAGGATGGTTTAAGGAATACACTGTTAAGATTTTCACATACATGGTGGAAAGTACCTTCTTTTACTGAGGGCCAGGCCTTATATATATAGCTCGTCTACACGTTTCATCCTGTGATGGACTTTATCAAACTAAAAAAACGAAATGAGCTTTATTCCAAATTACGTGTCTATAAACAAACAGTGTTGGCAACTATAAAAAATGCTCACAAATTCGCTTTGTTTTTTTCCCAATCTAATGGCAAAGATAAACTTTTACATAAACACACTAATGAATTTTCATGAAAAAAAAATATTATGAGGCAAAAAAATGAATAATCTACATGTTATCATGAAGGTAATCATTATGCATTGTTACTGGTTAGATAACGACCATAATGAGTGAACAAAAATATTAATAGTATAAAAAACAAACACTAACGGGATGTGGCAGAAGGTGCCTTCTACACCAACACATGGCATGAGCCTGAACAGCCAGGCATGAGTCTATTTGACATCATTGTGAACTATAGAAATTTAGACCTTGTTGCAAGTACCTACTGATACGGTCAAGTTACTTTCCAGAGAGAGGAATGTTTATATGCTTAACTGATTTTCATCACATACATGGCAAAAAGTACCTTCTTGTACTCTATAAAAGATATACGAAGGTAATGAAGTAATCAAATAGTTACAATTCTTGTTCTGCACAATTCCTGCCGGTTATAAGTGTACCATATTTCCTTGAGTATAATACAACTCCATTTTTCTGAAGCTAAAAACAGAATTACATCCTTGATTATAATATGACCCCATAGTAAAGCCACCACTTCGTAATTTTTTTTTTTTGTTTTTTCCTATTTTCTGCAACCAGTATTCCTTGCATGTCATGTCGAATTGTGAATATAAATGTTTGTGGTGAATTTTGAGGATATTTCGAAGGCCCAGTCAGAAGAAAATGCCATAACTATTGATCTATTTGAGAAAAACCACACAATATTTTTTAAAAGGAAGCTAAAAGCATATACATTAACATGCACACACTTACAATAGAAAACAGTGTAGTATTTTAAACAAAAAACTTTATTATACACGTACATATAACACAAACCTAACATCACTGTAGTGCAACTATTGCTCAACAAAATAGTGACATGCTCCCTTAAATGTCTCATGGCAAACAAACTTGCACGTAATCACAGTAATGAATTTTCATGAAAAAAAAAAAATTATGAGGTGAAAAAATGAATAATCTAACATGTTACCGTAAAGGTAATCATTATCCACTATTATTATATCGTTAGAAAACAACCATAATGAGTAGATAAAAATATTAATAGTATAAAAAATATAAACAATTGTTACCGGTATGTGACAAAAAGTACCTTCTACACCATAGGTTCCCAACCTTTTTGCTGCGATTACCCCAAAATACAATTTCACTATAATCTATTACCCCAATGAACAAATACCCATAATATAGAAAACTATATTAGTGACAACAATTACCAAAATTTGACTATGATCACTGTTCTATGATCTGGTGTCTAAAAAGTGGAGAAATTTTGATCTTTTTTTTTTTTTTTCCCCACAAGGCTTGAAAGAAAGATACTTTGAGAGATTGGGGTAAGCGGAATTCTTCCTTGAAATGTTGTCTCGTTAATGATTTGGCACAGTGTGAAATTATAAGCTGATTGTCTCTTCCCAAACCAAACATCCATTACCCCCAAAATATGGGCTCATTACCCCACTGGGGTAATTTACCCCAGGGTTGGGAACCATTGTGCACCAACACTCGACATAAGCCAGCACAGTCAAGAAGGAACATATTCAACATCATTGTGAAACATAGGAATTTAGACCTTGTAATGAGTACCTGATGTCTACGGCTATATCGTGTTGAATGCACCCGTTCCCATCCGATCTCCAAAGTTAAAGTTAAGCAGCATTGAACCTGGTCAGTACATAGATGGGTGACCATTTGAGAATGCCAGGTGCTGTAAACATAAGACCCAAGAATGGTCCACCAGTCATCTAGGTTTGGGGGCTGGGTGCTGGGCTAACAACCCTGCCCCGTAAAAAACAGTTTGTTACAGAAACAGCAACAAAAAGTTGCTGCCCTATGCACCATCTGGGTGTGATGGATAAATGACGATGATGATGAATGAGTACTTGATGATACGGTTGAGTTGCTTTCCAGTTAGAGAAAGGTTTGCGGAATACAGTTATGCTGAACTGGTTTTCACATACATGGTGGAAAGTACCTTCTTGAACTGAAGGCTTCAATTGTATTTAATCATTGTTATGTTGGAGCGTGAGTGAACAAGACTGAAAGGAAACATTATTTTAAAAATATTTGATGGAATAGATGATAAAACCATCTTTATTCATTCACTGTCTGAGAACAGCAAGGACTGCATGTATTGAAACAATAAATTCTATGTGTCATCTGGTTGCCATGTTCAATTCAGAAGTGGTGTTCTTAGTTTGATAGACAAGGGGAGTAATTCAGTTGTATTTTGATTTATTGTCCTTTTTAGGGGAACAAATTTAGCTTCCCCTAACATCTTCAATAAAAAGTTTTAAAAAATGCAAGCAATAAATTTTGATACCAATAAGTAAATATGTATCCTGCCATGGCCGTATATGACTACCAGGTACACCGGGCACAGGTCCGGGCTGATCCATGCAATCATAGTGAAAATCTGGGAAGAAAAAATGTTCTCGTCAGAAATCAAACTAAACAATTCACGAAAAAGAAAGAAAAAAAAACCAAGAAAACATCCGCATGAACACAGTAAAAATCTGTTTGTTTATTAATTTTGGGAGAAAAGTCTGGTTATACTCAGAAAGTCCGAACCTGATTTCCTGCTTTCGTTCACATTCTGTGCCTAATTTCCATTGGAATAGCCGAAAAAATCCACAAAAATCATAGTTTCTGGAAATGGATTACACTGATGACGTCATCACATTGTCAACTAATAAATCCGGGCAATTTTTCTCTGTGCCTGGTGTTTTTTTTAGCATCAGCTGCGACCCTGTATCCTGCTATGACAAGGTTATTTTGCATGTAAGTGAATATAATGAGCTTGACTGGAATTGGAACTCAGCTCTCTGATTTCTAATTCCAAGCTATTATTTATTACACCACTTGCATATCCAAAAAGCTTACAGCACCTGGTGTTCTCAAAAGGTTGCCCATCTATGTATGGACCAGGCTCAATATTGCTTAACTTCAGTTATCATACTGTCAAATAGTGCTGGTTAATATTAATTAATTTTACACTTTTTTTGGTTATATTTCCTATGAGAGTAATCAAAGATTTTTGTCTGTATGGCAAATTCTTTTGTCACATATAAGCCAGACTTATACTTTTTAAATCTTTGTGGTGTAATGGATATCGGATCAGGATAAGAAATTGAAGGTTTGAATTTATTGCATTCTCTTGCGTGCAAAATACCCTTGGGAAAGGTATGAACCCATCTCTTCTCCCTCTAGCTATGAGTGGAATAGAAGAGTAAATTGGGTTCTATAGCCTTGGTTAGCAACCAGTCTACTGCAGAAAATTTTCCTGCAGGAAGATTTTCTGCCTAGTTATAGTTTGAAAGTATATAATGTATAGTGCTTAACTGACTCACTGAAGTGTAAGGAATCAAACTAAAAGCTAAGGTGATCTCTCTCGTCATAAATGACAGCCATATTGAAGTAATTTTGTGATTGCCTTTGATATATTTTCTTTATGAATTATCTAGGATTCATATATATATATATATAAATCTATCTATCTAAATCTAATCTAATCTATCTAAACTTATTTATAAATGGAACTTTGTGTGTGTGTATCCATTACCTATAGACTCCAAAATGGCTGAACCGATTTTCTTGAAAATTTACACAGTTGTACTATAAGCATCTGCAAGTGTTCTTAGCTAGGTTTTGTGTCGAGGTATCCCCGATAAATATCGAAAATTGATAATCGAAAAAATTGGGTTATAGAAGGAGTGGTCCGATTTTAATCAAATATGATACTCTCATAGACAAAGATATAAGAAACGATATTCAGAAGTTTCAAGGTTGCAGTTCTTACAATAGTGCAGAAAATCGATTATATATATATAAAAGGCAAGATGTTTGTGTGTGTGTCTGTTTATCTGCCTGTATGTCTATTTTTTTTGGCTCTTATTTTAGTTTTTGCTTCAGGTTTGGCTCTAAGTAGGTATAATTGTAGTTCTTAGTCTCAGCTATGATACCATTTACTCAGGGGACTTATTTAGCCTTCAAAATTCAGTTTATGACGAAAGAAACTTATTTGATATCGATACCAGGAATTCAAATATAACTGACATGGTTACTGTAAAAATAATATGGCTATATTTAAGTAATTTTTTGATTGCATTTGTTATATTTTTCTGTATCGGTAATTAAGGATTTTTATTTATGCAATTAACACTAATGTTCCATCAATAAAGAACTCAATTTTTGAAATCTTTAAAAGTAAAAATATTCAATATTCAATTCAATAGAAAGAGATACACTTAAAAACATTTTTCTTTAAAACAACATTTAAAAGTATTATTACAGTTAGGTTTACGTTTAAAAATATCCAAAAACTCTATCGCTTTCTACATCACATGATGTAAACATCTCATGACAGTCGCTCCTCACGACGAACGCTTCTAGTTTAAATTTTAAAATCATTTGTTTCTGATGAAAGGCCGAGGCCAGTCTGAAATATCAAATATATATATATATATAATAATAGAAATAAATACTGTCAAAAAAATACATTTTTAAACTTACAACTTTTTAGTATTTTTTCCTATACATATTAAGACAGTATATGTGGATCATCATTATGCTTTATATATATATATATATATATTATATTTTCGAACATGTACATAATTTTTCTATATATAATCGCGACGAAGGCACATTTGTTTCGGCATTGGAGCCCCAATGTCTCATCAATTGCCTGATGAGACATTGGGGCTCCAATGCCGAAACAAATGTGCCTTCGTCGCGATTATATATAGAAAAATTATGTACATGTTCGAAAATATAATTTATAATAAATATTCACAGCTCTATATATCATATTATATATCGAGCACTGTTTTAAATTAATGTTTTGGACGTTGAAATAATTCTTTGTTCTGTTTTCACTCGGATATATATATATTCAACTAGAGTTCGAACTCTGATTTCTGATCTCTCATTCTGAGCCAATATCCACTGCACCACAGCAGAACTTTAGAAATGTTAAAAATATCCATGAAACAAAAAAAATATGAAACAATGCATTACTCACATGGTTTCTTCTCCATCAAAATGAGATATACTCTTGTCCTAACAGGATACATATTTACTTATTGGTATCAAAATCTCTCGTTACCATCACAACGAAATATCTGATTGCGTGACTTATACATTTTATTTTTCTCTTTTCTGAAATTTGTAGATGCAGGATCAAAATCGTTCTACATCAATGATCAATGTCGGTCGCATCATCTTCTCCAACTTTGAGAAGAACATCCTACGAGAGTTGGTCGATGAGCACCGCGAGATTCTCGAATGCAAGAAAAATGACTGGCGCTCGATCAAAATGAAGACAGAAACGTGGAACGCTATAGCTGAGGAGTTCAACTCACAACCTGGCGTGAACCACAAAGACTGCAAGCAGCTGAAAAAATGCTGGGAAAACATGAAGGCCCGAGCCAAAAAGGCCCTTAACAAAGACATTATTGAGATTCCACGGTTTGTAGAGGAACTGGAAGCCCAAGGAACTGATAACCCAGCTGTAAGTGTCGGTGTTTCTCCAGGTATCGGGATTACAGGTGCCACTTTAGCTGCAACTGGAGGTGGGGTAGGAACTAATTCGGGCGGTTCCATCAAAGTAGAACCTCTTCATAACCGCCTCTATGTTGAAGCTGATCATCCATATGATGGAGGTGGACACAGCCATGATGGAACAGTTGGGGGTGGTGGGGGTCCTGGTGGAGGAAATGGGGGTGGAGGTAGTACACCTGGAGGGACTGTTGTTGTTGGAAGTGTTGGAGGAACTCCTGGTACTCCTGGAGGAGGTGCTACTGTAGTCAGTATAATTGGCCCTGGAGGAGGTGGGGGACATTTGACGAACAGTACGAACAGTCTTAGTCAACTTCATAATCACAACCCTCCACAACATTTACAAAATACATTTGGACATCAAACGGTTACAGGTGGGTCATATATTTTTTCTTCTTTCTTTTCTCTCTCTCTCTCTCTCTCTCTGTTTTTTTTCTTTTTAAGTGTTTAGAAAAAAAAAGATTTTTTGAATTTTAAACTTTTATTTATATTACAAATGTTTTATTATTTTACTTTTATTTTAGTATTTAAAAAAATATTTTGATTCAGGTTTAGTAATTTTTTTTTTAAATGAAAGAGAAAAAATGAAATAATGAAGGAAATGACAAGAAAAAGTATTTTTTTCAAAATTTATAATTAGTTACTTATTTGTTTATTTCAATTTTTTTTTGCTTGTTTATAAGTTTATGAGCAAAAAAAAATTCTTTCTTTTTTTTTTAATCATTTCACCCCAGACAAGAGGTTACAGAATTAGAGAATATGAAAAACAATAAAAAAACAATTAAGAAAACAGATAACATTTAAATTTTTCAAAGTCAAAGTTCACTGGATAGCATGAAGCCAAACAAAACCTTCACAAGTTATAAATACGAAGGAAAATGTTAGAATAGAATCTAATCCTCAAGGACCTATGACTCAGTGGATATAGGCATTGGTTAGTTCCATTGACCTTACCCAAAGCGTTGTGAGTTCAATGCCAGGCTACAGCAGCGGTTAATAAATAACTTAGAGTATTGAGTTAAAAGGGAGAAAACTAAATGACATCTGGAAGTCACATCACAGATGGAATGGAAATGATATACCCTAGTGACTGAAATAAAAGGTTTGGTTCAAAATTTCTAGCACCTGAAGAAGGCTGGAGTGTACAACAGCCAAAACATCATAAATATGGCAATAAAGATGAGAATGACAATCCGAGCAATGTAATAATGTACACTCTAGCAATGTAATAATATAAAATCTCATCATTGCAATTGTAAAATGATGAGACCTATCTGCCAATCTAGTACTGCACTTAGATTTGTAAAGGCTTGGTACCAAAGATCAAAAACTCATCAGAACAGTTACTATGAAAATATTTATAGCAAAGGAAGCTATGTTATAGTGGTGGAATAGTGATTGAAGATGAGATGCCAGGTCAGGATCAATAACATTGCATATTCTTTGTATTTTATCAAGAATCTTTAAATATATAGCAGAAGCACCAGACCAGCAGCATTCAATGCATGGATGAATGATAAACTGATAAATGTGTAAGATAGATTCTGATAAAAAAAATTGTCTAACCAACAAATGTTCCTAGCAGTAGACCTAGCAATCGATTCAATATAATCTTTCCACTTTATATCAGCATAAAACGTTAGCCTGAATCATTCTCTTTGAGGTTAACATCCGAGAGGTTTGTTTTAAAAAATTTTTTATCATCATTTTTATCATTTTTTTTATCCCAAGTAAGACAGGACTGCCACTAGTATGCAGGGGGTTACAGTGAGATAAGAGATGAATGGGAATCAAGGAGAGAGAAGATGACAACTGACATTGCATTTAAAGTTTTGGAGATTGTAGCTATTATTGAAGCAAGCAAGTGGAAGGGAGTTTCACGAGCTAGAAAAGAAACAGAGTAGAATAGGCGGTTATATTTAACTATTTCAACAGTAAAAGGGTGGGACCTTAATGCCAATCTAGTAGCATGTGTAAATACATGTTGGGAACCAGGTAAAAAAGCTCATCAGAACAGTTGCCATGAAAATACTTGTAGAAAAGACAGAGGGAAGCCACAGGACGTTGGTGAGAAAGTGACTGAAAGTCAGTTAGTTTAGTGCCATACATGATACATGCTTTGGGCAATCATGTCTTAAAAGAGATATGACTGACTGGGTAGAAGATTACCCTGCAGTAAGTTGCCAGTATTTTCTGCAGTAGACTGGTTACCAACCAAGGCTATAGAACCCAGTCTGTCCTATTATTTAACCCATAACTGGAGGGAAGAGATGGATTAATACCTTTCCCAAGGGTATTTGTGTGTAAGTGAATGCAAGGAATTTAACTGGAATTCGAACTCGGCTCCCTGATTTGTCATTCCAAGTTGATATCCACTGCACCACAATGCACATCCTAAAATGAAATTTGATACATATACACACATGTATATAGTAGTCATTCGCAGACAGATCTGTTTCGCTGTGTCACAGCTCATCAGTACGGTTAGATGTCTGATTGCTTCTAGCTAAGATTGAAACCGATTGAATTGACATCACTCAGAGATTCTACCTCTGAGCTACTGAGAAAGTAGGCTGCCAAAAGTTGTATGTATATGTGTTTCAAGTGGTTATGTTCAATCCGCAGCCCACAGTCTGCATGTAGCACATTTGGCTTTTTGAGGATCCCATCTAATTTCATGAGGAAAATAATGTTTATTAAAATTGTGTTCATTTTATTTCATTCTCACTTGTTCACTCACATTGTCTCCTACATAAACAATGATTAAGTACAATATTTCTTGAACTTTCATCGGAGGTAGCATATTCTGCATTTTAAGCAATTCACAGTTTTCACAAAGGAAGTTCATATATGTAATGATTTTTTGTTTTAGAAACAGGAAACATTTCTCTGGAGAAGAAATGTACTTTTGTACATAAGTGAATAAATTACAAAATAGTTCACTCAAAGTAGCTTTCCCTAATCGCACTGTCATCAGTGGTGACCAAGACCTTTTTTTTTTTTATAGAAAAAATATTTCTCCAGGAGGTGTGATGGGGATGGTCAGCCTTTTTCTATATTTAATACAGATACTTACCTGTATGGCCTTCTGTATTGAAAATAGCTAACTTTAATAAAAAAAAATACCTTGAACTTTTCAGTAATGCAGCCTGTGGTGCAATGGATATTGGCTTGGAATCAGAAAACAGCTGAGTTCAAATTCCAGTTGAATTTGTTGCATTCACTTACACACAAATACCCTTGAGAAAAGTATTAATCCGTCTTTTCTCCCACCAGTTATGGGTTAAATATCAGGGAAGAGTGTGTTCTATAGCCTTGGTTGGTAACTAGCTTACTGCAGAAAGTAATGGCAACCTACTGCAGGAAAATATTCTGCCAAGTCAGTCATGTCCCTATATAAGAGTTGGAAATATAAGTAAAGCTTCTACTAAGCATAAAGTGGGGGATCAGCTTTCTATTGTCATTAAGTAATAAACCGATCTTTCACTAATTACTACTTATTAATATAATAATATAATCTGTCCTTTCTCCCTCCAGCTATGGTTTAAATAGCAGGATAGATTGGGTTCTGTAGTCATGATTGACAATCAGTCTACCAAAGAAAATAATCACAACCTGCTATAGGAAAATATTCTGCCTAGTCAGTCATGTCTCTTTCGAGACATGATAACCCAAACATGTATCATGTATAGCACTTAACTGACTAACTGAATATAATAGTAAAGCGTCTACTAACCATATAGTAGGGGATCATTTTTTTATTGTCATGAACTAATAAACTGATCCCCCACTAATTACTACTTATTAATATCATAATATAATATGTCTCTTCTCTCTCCAGCTATAGTTTAAATAGCAGAATATATTAGGTTCTGTAGCCTTGGTTGGTAATTGGTCTACTGCAGAAAATAATGGTAACCTACTGCATGAAAATCTTCTGCCCAGTCAGTCATGTCTTTTTCAAGACATGATCGCCCAAGCATGTCTCTTGTATGACACTTAACTGACTGATTGCAGCCTGCCTTATGATAAGACATATCATCTGCAGCTCCCTAGTCGGTAAAAGTTGACCATGCCTAGCCATCAGGGGAAGCTCAAATTTGAATTATTTGCTAAGGAATCATTCATTTATGATATAATTTGTGTATAGATTGACCTTTTTATTTTTGTAAAGAGATTTTTTATCATATACCTCGTGCCTATGATGAATGGCCAAGAAATCATTTAGTATATGCCTTGTTTTTTGGACAACCTTTGATAATTGGTAAAAAAATTGTTCATTTCGGATGTGGTACGGTGGATATTGGCTCGGAACAAGAAACCGGGGAGCCGAGTTTAAATTCCAGTTGAATCCATTGTATTCACTTACGCGCAAATACCCTTGGGAAAGGTATTAATCCGTCTCTTCCTTCCAGTTATGGGTTAAATAGCAGGACAGATTGGGTTCTATAGCCTTGGTCGGCAACCAGTTTACCACAGAAAGCAATGGCAACCTACTGCGGAATAATCTTCTGCCCAGTCAGTCATGTCTGTTTCGAGACATGATCGCCCAAGCGTGTATCATGTATGGCACTTAACTGACTGACTTGTTAACTGAACAACCCTTGAGGATTGGTTAAGAAATCTTTTATTTCAGATATCTAAACTTATTTATAAATGGAACTTTGTCTGTGTGTGTATGTGTCTCTGTGTGTGTGCGTGTGTCCGTTACCTATAGACTCTGAAACAGCTGAACCGATTTTCTTGAAAATTTACACAGTTGTACTATAAGCATCTGTGAGTGTTCTTAGCTAGGTTTTGTGTCGAGGTACCCCCGATAAATATCAATAATCGAAAAAATCGTGTTATAGAAGGAGTAGTCCAATTTTAATCAAATTTGATACACTCATAGACAAAGACATAAGAAATGATATTCAGAAGTTTCAAAGTTGCAGTTCTTACAATAGTGCAGAAAATCGATTATATATATATATATATATAAGGCAAGATGTTTGTGTGTGTGTCTGTTTATCTGTCTGTATGTCCTTTATACAAATCCACAGTTTTTATCCAATTCTCACCAAACTTCCCGCAAATATTCCTTAAGCTGAGTCTAAGCTCCAGGACCATGGATTAGTTTTAATGCTTTCATTACACCCAAGCAACGCCTGGCTATACTGCTAGTGCTTTATATATCGAACAACTCTTGATGATTGGTCAAGCTGTCATTTATTTTTATTCTGCTTATTTAATCACAATTTCATTAACTGTTCATACCGCTTACCTATTCTTGAGTGATACTGTTTCTATTTATATCTCAGAACATTAGAACAAATATTCAAGTCTGCTGCTTTTCCTTGTTGAATTTTCTAAATGATTCAAAACTTGGTTGTATTAAATTGAAAGTACAATTTCAGGCTAAGGTGCATCTTTAGAATGACCCCCCCCCCTCAGTTTTTTTGACATTTATTTGATGTTGTTTTTGAGGCTCTATTTCAAAATCTGGGTTCATGTTGTTGCTATGGTATCTCATAATTCTTCTATATTAATTGACTGCACATCCAGAATTTGAATCGGATTTTCCACCATATCCTAAAGATGCTTTATAGAACTGAAATCCAAAGACTGTAGAGGCACCCTTAATATAGAAAACATGTCAAAGTTTAACATTTATATCCACCAAAAAACGGTGTGTCTAAAATGACAGTTTTTCTATTGACCCTGCCGTTATGATATAATCTTTCAATCGTGTTTATTGTTTTAAAAAGCTGCTATTAGAATTTTAATAAAACCGTAACATATGAAACTCGATTTATACATTTTTGTTTTTTGTGAGAATTGACAAGAAAAAATAATAAACACAGTTATTGTATTTTTGTTATTCCTCAAAAAAAAAAAAAAGCAGTACAAGTCCAGATGGGAACAAAAGATTTTAGTAAATTTATATGTTGAGAGAAAAAGACAGAAATGCCGAAGAAATGCATTTTCTAAAAATTTATATTTATTTACTCATTCTTATGTAATTATTTCAATTTTATTCTCTTGTTTAAAGACATTTTTATAAGTTTAGGGAAATTATTATTATTTTTTTTTAATCATTTCATTCCAAGTCACTAAGATGCAAAGGGTTACTGAATGTGAAAGAATATGAAAAAAAAAGAAAGCACTTGGGGTGAGAGAACAATAAAAGAACAGCAATTAAGAAGACAGAAGATAATGACTGATATTGAAATTAAATTTTTGAAGTTGAGTGGAGAGAAAGAATCTCAAAGAGAGTTTCACAGGTTGTAAGTGCAAGAATTAAAAAGATGTCAATAACATCTCTCTGATAATGGCTAAAAGAATAATCAAAAACAATTTTGGCGCATTTTATGTCCAACAAAGAAAAATCTTCTACAAACACAAGAAAAATGACTAAATTAAATAATTAAGCTTGTATAAGAGAGGGCTTCTTACCTACCTAAATACACATCGCCCAGTTCACACTCCACCCGCGTCTATTGAACAGGTTAAGAGGCTCATCCCTTGTTCCCTGTTTAGGATGTGGTTTCCGGCTTTCTCTTTTCAAATCTTCTCACTTTGTTCTTTTTTTTCAATTGGAGTAGATAGATCTATCTATCGCCCGGTTCACACTCCACCCACGTCTGTTAAACAGGTTAGGGTTGTATAAGAGAGGGATTCTTACCTACCTAAATACACTATCTATATATAATCTACCCATTTAAATAATTTATGGTCCCACTATGTTTCTTACCAGACAAAATGTGTCAGGCCATGACATCAGGTTACTCAGTTTCCTTTCGCAACCCAAATCTTCAACTTCATACCTCAACCTAATTCAAATTTTTTGATTGAACTATATTGAAACACATACAAGCATATTCTCTAACTACCACTCCCTAATTTTCTAAATAACCATACATTCGTCTTAGATTTTCTAAATAAATTGTTTTCACCATTTATTTTAAAATATCACTTAAAGAAGAACAGTGTTGTTCTAAAACATGAAAATTTTTATGTAGTGATATAATGCTTTTATAAACCATTGTAATAACAAAATTACAATATATATCCAGCTTGGTTGGGTTTCAATCCTGGGTAAAAAGCAATCAGCTGTGATACAGCGAAACAGATCTGTCTGCGGATAACTATATATATATATTGTAAGAAAAAATTAAGGCAGACATGTTATTTCATGGTAAATCGGGAGTATAGGCCTATTTCAGGTGAACCATCATCAGCTTCATCTTATTGTACAGAAGATTTTACACAAAATTCGTGTAAAATCTTCTGTACAATAAAGATGGAAGCTGATGATGGTTCACCTGAAATAGGCCTATACTCCCGATTTACCATGAAATAACGTGTCTGCCTTAATTTTTTCTTATATTTGCTCTATATGTATTAATATACATATATATTTAGAGCTCTCTTAGAGAGTTATCCTACCACTGTATGTACAGGATACTCCTTTAGATTCTTCTATATCTACACCGCATGCTGAGATGTATATATATATATACTAGCAGTATAGCCCGGCGTTGCTCGGGTGTAATGAAAGCTTTAAAACTAATCCATGGTCCTAGAGCTCAGACTCTTTGGACGTTGGCACGAAAGTCTGAAAAGCAATAGTTGTTTCCATTTAAAGCGAAACCATAGACTGAAAGAAAAATGAATGGATGTAAGACAAATTTCGATTTCCTGATCTCGATATCAAATTTTCTGCACTATTGTAAGAACTGCAACCTTGAAACTTCTGAATATAATTTCTTATGTCTTTGTCTATGAGTGTATCAAATTTGATTAAAATCGGACCACCCCTTCTATAACCCAATTTTTTGGATTATCGATTTTCGATATTTATCGGGTGTACCTCAACACAAAACCTAGCTAAGAACACTCGCAGACGCTTATAGTACAACTGCATAAATGTTCAAGAAAATCGGTTCAGCCATTTCAGAGTCTATAGGTAACAGATACACACACACACACACACACACACACACACACACACACACACACAAAGTTCCATTTATAAATAAGTTTAGATTTAGATATATATATTTAAGTATAAGGTAGGTTTGGATGGAATCAGATTCCGTATCCAAAAAATACCATTCTTAAAAAGTGCTCAATACAAGGTAGGTCAAATAATATTCATTTAGAATTTATAACATAAATATGTTATAATATCACTACAAAAGACATTGTTACATAGTCTGTGGTCTGATTGAGAGGGTTTGGCAAGTCTTGAACTTTTTAAAACTCTTCTACTCGAATTCAGCACCATCACTTGATAAGACACAAGTAGTGTTGAAACAAAATAGCTACTTTTATAGTTATATTATAACATATTTATGTTATAAATTCTAAATAAATCAATAAATATATATATATATATATATATAATTTTCTAAACATATACTGTTAAATATAAGAGACAATGAATGTCTATTATGTTTAATAATGAGCCGTTCTAAACATCATATTTTCACTTTAATTTCAGTTGAAAATAAAGACAAAAATTCTCCAACATTTTGATAATTTTTTATTAAGTTGGTTCTAAGCTTTCGGCTCACATGAGCCATCTTCAGAGAGGTTATTAAGACAGTAACACAATAACATCCACAATCATGTAGTTAATATCAGACAGATTTTAGTCAACAATACAATAATCCTCACTCATACACAACAGTAAAAAGAACCTTCAGATATTAGAGGCTAATTACATTAAATCCAAACAACCCACACTTAATAAAATCCAGTTTAAATCTGGTCATAACACATTACATTGCGTTTGAATACATGGTTTTGTTATCATTTCGTGCTATTACGCGATGTGACATCATAGATCTGCATTGCAAATTTGAGAACTGTGTTTATTATTTTTGGTAACTATTGCCGTTGTCCAGCGGAGTTTCATGTCAACACAAGATAAAATCATCAGTGATGGTGGATGTTATTGTGTTACCATCTTAATAAACTCTCTGAAGATGGCTCATGTGAGCCGAAAGCTTAGAACCAACTTAATAAGAAATTATCCAAATGTTAGAGAATTTTTGTCTTCATTTTCAACTGAAATTAAAGTCAAAATATGATGTTTAGAATGGCTCATGATTAAACATCATAGACATTCATTGTCTCTGATATTTAATAGTATATGTTTAGAAAATTATTTGCTGCCTTGATACACTATATATATATATATATATATATATATATATATATTGTGACAAGAATATCCATGCCAACCAAGAAAAAGAGTCTTAAAAACGTCCATATCCATGGCAACAAAAAAAAAACAGTTAGAAGAACACTCTGCAAAATGAAGAAGATGGATTGTAACTAACAGACAGAAACCTAAGCAAAAATAATCTTCTTTTGTAGAATATTGCCTTTTACATTAAAATAACATTGTTCTATATGTGAACATTAATTAACTTAGATATAAAACAAGGGTTGGCAACTCATTCGATGCCACAGGCCGGATCGTGTTATAATGACAGGTCACGGGCCGGACAAAGGCCATTAATGAAAAATTAAGGAAAATTACATATGCAGACCCCTGTCAACTTAAATATTTAAAACCATAATGAAAATAATCATTGAGAAATCAGAAAAACAAAAGAAAATGGAAAATTAAAAAAACACCTAGCAAAAATTACTTTTCCTCAAGGAACGTCAAAATACTTTAAAGTGAAAAAAATCAACCGAAACTTTGAGAAGAGGAGGGGTATGATAAGATAAAAACATGGCCCATTGAAAGATTCCAGCAACTTACATAGAGTAGGTGGCAGGGGTAAGCAATGGAGGGTCGTTGTTGGAGGAATGAAATAGAAAGCCGACTGAGACAACATTGTCCCTTTGAAGGTGTCCCCGCCTAATGTCTGTTGCCGGTCGGTCGGTCAAATCGGCTCTCAGTTTTTGTTTTATGTTTATTTTTTACACAGAAATGGAGGTGATTGGGTTTTGATCGTGTTTTTGCAGTCATAGTATTTAAATTCAGTTGGGTGGATGAGAGGAAGATAACAGCAAACCTTTTGTTGAATTCGAAAGCCTCATCTCTCATGTTAAAAATAGTCATTGGTAATCAGGCTCGTGGGCTGGTCAAAATGCTTTTGCGGGCCCCAGATCCTTGATATAAAATATTGCCATATACAGTACTGGGCAAAAGTATTAGGACAAAAACTATTTTATCTTTTATGAGGCATCAAAATAAAGTTTAAAATCAGCCCTGTCCTAACACTTTTCACACTACCGGTAGTGTGCAAAAGTATTAGGACAGAGGTGATTTTCCTAAAATCCTTATTGAAATTCAAATACAGGATGAAAAGCCAAGTAAATTGCTAATAAATATTGATTATTTAAAACTAGGTGTAAAAGAAATGTATTAACATGAAGTTATATTTAATTTTTCCTATTTTCTATTAAACAAGTTATTTTGAAACTACTCATTATTCTATTATCCTTGGATATGACTGACTTTTTTCTTATTCTCCCCTCCCCAATTAATAAAGCATTTGTTGAGTAAATCAAATAAAATTACTTTAATTAAATTGTTTATTTTCTGTCAATATGCCTCATAAAAGATAAAATAGTTCTTGTCCTCATACTTTTGCACAGTACTTTATGATCCAGTGCTCCTTCTATATTTAGAGATTCTTGATAAATCCTAAGAAGAATCAGCCATATTATTGGTCCTGACCTGGTGCCTCACCTTCAGTTGCTTTCCCACCTCTGTAATGTTGTAGCCTTGTGCTTTTTCTATAAATACTTTCATTGTAATTGTTCAGATGAGCTCTTTGCTATGGAACCTAGACTTTATAAATTTAAGTGCAGTACTAGACTGGCAATGGGGTCTCATTAGTTTACGGTTGAGTTGGCTGGATATACAGATATAACACATCACTCAATAAATCCTGGGCCTAACTAATAAAACAAAATCTTTTAGGCAAAATTCGACTTTATTCATCAACATAGTCTCCTTCTAGGGGGATACACTGATTCCAATGCTTCTCTAGCAATTCGATGGCTTTTTTGTAGAATGATTTGTCTTTGGCCTCAAAATACGCTTCAGTTTTAGATATCACTTCTTCATTGGAGCCAAATCTCTTTCCCTAGAGCATTCTTTTGAGGTCTGCAAACAGCCAGTAGTTGCTGGGGGCCAGATCTGGAGAAAAGAGTGGATGCAGAAGCAGTTTGAAATAATTTATGTAGTTTTGCCATCATTGCAATAGATTTGTGATACAGTGCTTGTCTTTGTGAAAGATCATTTTCTCCTCTTAATTTGTGGCCATTTTTTGGCAATTTCTTTCTTCAAATCCACCAATAATGCTATATAATATTCGCTATTGATGGTTCTTTTTTTCTCAAGGTAATCAATTAACAAAATACCTTGCACATCCCAAAATACGGAGACCAAAACCTTGCCTGCTGATGTTTGCATCTTTGGTAATTTTGGATGGCTTTCGCCTGCTGCTGTCCACTCAGCTAACTGCCAATTTGACTCCAGAGTGAAGTGGTGGATTCATGTTTCATCCATTATTCCATATTTATGCAAAAACTCTTGCTGTGTTCTAACAGTTGCAAACAATGCTCTGAATCATTGACATGTTGTTGTTTTTGATTGACTGTCAGCAAACATAGCACCCACTATGAACACAGCTTTCTCATTGACTAATGTCCATACAAAATGGTAA
>JBBBDQ010000128.1:2037500-2202500 GCA_037127315.1 Ascarosepion bandense | reverse complement strand
ATAGCAACAGAACTAATTCTGTCAAGACTAGCAATAATTAAACTACAAATGAGATCGTCTTAAAACCCACCAGGAAGTAACCCGGAGGGAAAAGAAGGGGAAGAAAAAAAGAAACAAAGTACCTGAACAAAAAGTCAAGCATTCGTGAGAAAGAAAAAACCCTAAGACAAAAACCTTAACAATAAAGAGCTCAATACGAAAGCAGAGTACACAAAGCACTCAAAGAGAAAGTAGAGCAAACAAATTCTGTGCCAATTTTCCCTGACGAGCTGTTAAGCAAAACCATGGTAGGTTATTGGCTCACTCTTAGATTTTCAATTTTATATATATATAAAATCAACAGAAAGCAGTATGAATTTTATAGAAAAATAGAATTACATCTTGAAAATACAGACAGCTGCAAGGTAAGTTTTGTAAAAATATGTAAGTACATCTTTGAAATGTACTTCAACAGCTGACAATTTAAGTTTTGTAATGCTGTTGCTTGTGGTGCAGTGGATATCAGCTCGGAACAGGAAATCAGAGAGCCGAGTTTGAATTCCAGTTGAATTCGGTGCATTCACTTACGCGCAAATACCCTTGGGAAAGGTATTAATCCGTCTCTTCCCTCCAGTTATGGGTTAAATAGCAGGACAGATTGTGTTCTATAGCTTTGGCTGACAACCAGTCTACCGCAGAAAGCAATGGCAACCTACTGCAGGGTAATCTTCTGCCCAGTCAGTCTCTTTCGAGACATGATTACCCAAGCATGTATCACGTATGGCACTTAACTGACTGAATGCTGTTGTGGTGCAATGGATATTGACTTGGAATGAGAAATAGGAGTGCTGAATTTCGATTCCATTTATATTCATTGCATACCTTTGGAAAGATAGATTAATATCTTCTTCTCCCTCTAGCTATGAGTAGAATAACAGGATAGATTTGGTTCTATTGCCTTGGTTAACAACCAGTTTTTCCCAGAAACAAATGGCAACCTACTGCTGGAAAATGTTCTGTCTAGTTAGTTACGTCTCGAAAGAAACATGATTGCCCAAGCGTGTATCACGTGCGGCACTTAACTGACTGACTGAATGATATATAAGTACATCTTTGAAATTATATATATATATAGTTTTTGGTCATAATTAAATTAGACCAGAACACAATTGTATTAAAAAGTATTCAATACAATTATATTGTAGAACTTTTTAATATTTTTCATTTGGAAATGAGTTATTTCCACAAAATAGGTTTCAACTTTTCGGTATCTTTAGGCAATTTACAATACCTGATTTTACCATTTTTCAAACACTTGAACAAGGGTTTTTTAAAAATATGCGGTTGGTTTTTTCAAACAACCAAAAAATTTTCAAACTTAGTGAGGTGTTATTTAAGGACCTTAGAACATTTTCATCCATGTTCATATCCTAGTAAGTATATATATATATATATATATAGTCATCCGCAGACAGATCTGTTTTGCTGTATCACAGCTCATTAGTACGCTTAGACATCTTTTAACCCAGGATTGAAACCCGACCAAATTGGCATCAGTCGGCGATACTACCTCTGAGCTATGGGCGCTTGGTAGAAGGAGGCAGACTTTTAGCGTATGATGTATATGTAAATGTAAAGTCAATAGTCATCTCCTATTTCACTAACCTGCATCCTCCCTCTCATGCTCCTTTCTCCGTCCACTCTACTTTAATCAGTATTCTCATCCTTCTCTTGTCTTACCCACTTTCTGACACCCCCTATAACCTATCACTATTTCTCATAACTTTCCTCCTATGTAACCCCCTGCAAAACAGTGGCAGTAAAATGCCTTGCTTGGGGCGATATGATTATATAAAAAAAAAAAAAGAATTCTATTCTATTATAATGTAGATATAAAATGGGGGATCAGTTATACATTACAATCAATATATAAACTGATCCCTCAATTTATGGCCACATTCGTTCTTCTCTTACCTGCTTCCTGGCTTCCCTTATAACCTGTCACTCTTTTTCATAACTTTCCTCCTATGTAACCCCCTGCAAAACAGTGGCAGTAAAATGCCTTGTTTCGGGCGATATGATTATATATAAAAAATAAAAACAAAATTCTATTCTATTATAATGTAGATATAAAGTGGGGGATCAATTATACATTACAATTAATATATAAACTGACCCTCACTTTATGGCCACAGTCATCCTTCTCTTACCTGCTTCCTGGCTTCCCTTATAACCTGTCACTCTTTCTCATCACTTTCCTCCTATGTAACCCCTGTAAAATAGTGGCAGTAAAATGCCTTGCTTGGAGTGATATGATTATAAAAAAAAAAGAAAATATATATATATATATATATGCCAGCAGCAAGAAATGTACGTTTTGTACATGTTAAGTAAGTTTTATCTGGAATTCCTAAATCCAAAAGGTGCTGACATGAAAAAGTTTCTAGGTGATGTCCAGCTGTTGTAAGTGACCTTATCTGCCCTAGTTGGGAGTTTTCTAGCCCAGCTAAATAGCTTACATTGATGCCAATTTTTTGTTAGCAATCATCACAGCAACAGTTTCACTGAGCGATGTTTTGTGCTCAGTAAAGATATAATTTTAAAAATCCCTGCATTTGTATATTTTTTGTAAGTAGTGGCCATATCTTTTTTGTACACCTTAGAAAGTACAAAACATTATTTTTGGCTTAATATCTTAACTTCACCACTTAAAAATCCATGTGAGCATTACAGGCCTAGCGTCATTGCCTGTATTTGTATAACATAACATCATTGGTAGAGACTGATAATTTACAGTAGTTTCCTTCTCTCACTGACGGTGATGTCATCAATGATGCACCCTCTCCATTCATTTTCTCACACCTGATGTAGAAAGTGTTTGCTGTTGCATTTATATGCTTAATATCTTAACTTCGCCACTTAAAAATCCATGTGAGTATTACATGCCTAGAGTCATTGCCTGTATTTGTATAACATAACATCATTGGTAGAGACTGATAATTTACTGTAGTTTCCTTCTCTCACTCACGGTGATGTCATCAATGATGCCCCCTCTCCATAGCGAAAACACTAAATTTATCAGAATCGACTGTCTCTGAACTCTTATTGACTACCAAAGATTGGTAGTCAAATCACAATGATGTTTGGGTACCACGTGATATGAGTGAAAAAAATCTTTTAGATTGCGTTTCTATCTATGGTTTGCTGAACAAATGTGAGGAAAATGCACCCTTTTTTAAAGCAAATTGTAATGGGTGATGAGAAATGGGTCGTTTGCAACTATGTTCAGGGAAAAAGATTCTGGCAGAAGCAACATGAGCCAACTTTATCCATCCCAAAAGCATGTCTTCATCCTAAGAAATTCATGCTATGCATCAAGTAGGATTAGAAAGGAATACGGTACTGTGAGCTTCTGCCAAGTACCCAGTCAATTGATTCTGAAAAGTTCTGCTTGCAACTGGACAAACTAAAGGCAGCAATTCAAGAAAAATGCCCAGAATTGGCGAACAGGAAAGATACTGTTTCCCATCAGGATAATGCCAGAGCTCATGCTTCTTTGACACTCTAGCAAATGTTTGCAACTTGGCTGGGATGTATTACCCAACCCACCCTATTCACCAGACATTGCTCCTTGGAATTTTTATTTATCCTTGCAAAATAATCTCAACAGTAAAACTTTTAATACTTTGAATGACATAAGAACTACCTTAATGAGTTCTTTGCCAAGAAACCCCTGAAATTCTAGGAAGACGGAATCTTTAAGTTGAAGGGAAAAATGGCGAAAAGTTGTGCAACAAAATGGTTCATATTTAGTTGAATAAATATTTAATGGCATAATTTTGTTTTGTGTTTTTATTTTCTTTAAAAATCGGCATGAACTTTCCTAATAAGCCAAAATATATGTTAACAGCAGGCTTATGAAAGTTTTGCAATGATATACATTTTAAAGAAGTAATAATTGTAAACTTTCATTGCCTGCTGTTGACATATATATACATTTTTAAAGATGTACTCATATATCATTGCAAAATTTTCATTCCCTGCTGTAGACATATACATTTTTAAAGAAGTCATTTTAGATGTCTGCAGCATGCAATAATATATAAGTACATCTTTAAAAATGTATATATATGTCAACAGCAGACAAAGTTTTCTAAAGATATATAAGCCAGTTCACAGCAGTGAAAGTGTTAAATTAATTAGAAAAATATAGCAAAAAATCTCAGCAAAATATATTTAACTGTCAAAAATCTCAAAACAACTTATTTATTCATTCATTTGTTTTTTTTCTTTTCCATTTTCTGGACATCTAGTGTTAGAGTGCCCAGATGATGATGGCAGCCCTCCTCCTTCAATTACAGTTCCAGTGTCTGGAGGCCCAGGACCTGCCGGAATCTTTTCCATGTCAAACGGAGAAATGTGCAGCCCCAATAGTATGTTGACTGGAGATGCAGCTTCCCAAGTGGTGCTTGTTAAAATGCAACAGGAACAACACGAGATACACATGCTGATGATGAAACGGAAATTGGACTATGCGGCTGCCGAGCACAAGGCCAGAATGGACGTGCTGCAAATTCAGCGCCAATATTGGGCATTGCAATGTGAAGATCTTATGCAGAAAAAATACCCGTCCCCAAGTAACAGCTGAACTTGGTTATCAGTTCAGAGCAGAAAATTATGGAAGAAGACCTATCACCTCAGGTACTCTCTGTGATGTGCACTACCCTCAGATCAAAGTGGACACAACATTTCATTTTTCTCTCTTTTTTTTTTTTTTTTTTTTTTTTTAAACAATTCGGAAATTTTGAAACAAAATACCAAAATTTACACACACACACACACAAAGATATATTCAAATGTATAAACACGTAACTGTCTCTCTTATTACTATAAACGTTATTTTTAGTGGGTACACTTGTTTCAGTTTTTGTCCGAGTTTTTAATTTCCTTAGTGAAAATAGTAACAAACAACCAATCAAGAGAAAGAAAAGTTATGAATAGGTATCTAACCTGTATCTCTTTCCTCTATTAAAGAAACTACTTCTAGAGCCTGAAATGTAACCCCCTGCTCAACAGGGGCACTAAAATGCCTTTCTTGGGGCAACATGATTATAAAAAAAAAATAATTTGCTGCTACCAGTTTGATTTATGGGAAGCAGTTTTGCTTATAGCTCATGTTTCTTTGGCGATCTAGCAATTGTTTCCAGCTTGGCGGCAAACATTTGCTACAGGCTCAGTTTCTTTTGGCCTTTTTTCTTTCAGTGTTTAATAAAAATAAAAACTGAAGTAACAACTAAAACACATGCACCCACTAACAATAATGTTTATTGCTATAAGAAATAATGTTGGATTAAAAAAATTCAATATTTACTGTGTGTATGTACATATATTTCCATATAAATCTTCCTCTCATATACACGTATTCAACCCACACTTATGTTGACTTATACACATGAGCATATATATATATATATATATATATATATATATATATATATATAGGGTGTCCATAAAGTTCAGGTGCACTTTAAAAAATTTATAACTTTATTTTTATTTGCGATAGAAATAATTTGTAAAAAGAATTAGAAAGAAGTAAATGTATATTTTTTAAGGTTTTATTGAAATTTTATTTAAGTTTCCACATGTCCTCCATCATTAGCAATACAAAGGGTTATGTTTCTAACATGATAAAATAAAACGGTAATGGAAAAATAGATACCGACTTTGCAGACCGCCTGCAGTCTCTCTCCCCCCAGCGCGACGTGGCTTCCCTGTGTCTCCTCAGGCTTCTCGATAAGGTTCAGAGGAGGGTCTATAATGTGATAGATGCCGACTTGGCAGACCACCTGCAGTCTCTCTCCCCCCAGCGCGACGTGGCTTCCCTGTGTCTCTTCTATAAATACTTTCACGGCTTCTGCTCCGATGAACTTAGATCACTGGTGCCCCCTAAATACGAATTTGAACGAGATACTAGATTAGCAACTAGATCCCACCCTTTTACAGTGAAACCGATAAAATGCAACCGTAACTTCTACTCCAACAGTTTCTTTCCTCGCACTTCCCGACTGTGGAATTCTCTTCCACACGATTGCTTCCCTGACGGCTACAATCTCCAGGAGTTTAAATGTAAAGTCAATAGACACCTCCTAACACACTAACCTGCTCCCATTCTATCAAACACTCTTCCCATCTGCCCAACCCTCATCCTCAGTATCCTTACTCATCTGTCACCTTCCTCCTGACATTCCCTATGTCTAACTCCGCCTTCTCTTTACCTTCCCCTATGTAGTCCCATGCGCAATAGTGGCAGTGGAATGCCTTGCTTGGGGTGAGATGATTAAAAAAAAAAAAAAAAAAAATGACACACTCACTGAATATTGGAAATAACTAGGGAATTTATTATTGTGGAAACATGAGTACAGCGAACAGTTGTGGATATTGATTAACCGTGTGTTTATAGAGAGCCTGGAAGAGTTCTGCCTGCCATGTTTGCTAGCTTCTACCGGAAGTCCCTGCTTCTTGTCTCCCAGCATGCACCTATTAGCTAAGGAACGGACTTCCTTGAATGGTCCAGGGGAGGTAACTTTTGACCCTTTTTTATAGTGATCTAATACAAAGGGTAATACGATTTTAATAATAATATTTTTTTTACTTATCTAAAAATTGTTGCAAACTTTGTGGTAAAGAATTATTTAATAAACTATACTTAAAACTACGTACATTAAACTTTATAACATTTTTTACAGATTATTTTTATCACAAATACAAATAAAGTTATAAATTTTTTAAAGGACTTTATGGACACCCTGTATATATATATATATATAGGGTAAGATGGATAGATTGGTATCTAAATGACACAAGAATGAAAATAACACTGGCATCTTCTCTTAACAGTTAATCTATTCAATAAAATTGCCATTAGCTTCAACAACAGTCTCCAGATGACTTCAGAATCTCCTGCAACTCTTCTGGCCGGTTACCTTGTTTAAGTTTGTGAATGCTGCCATAATCCTTGCCCTCAGTTCATCTTTAGTGTTACAAGGAGTTTTGTTGGTCTGTTGTTCAACTGCACCCCAGGCATAATAATTAAGGATGTTGCAGTTTTGGAAGTTGGGTGGCCAGATATGGACTCTCCTGCTTGTGTGGCATAGTGCAGAGTCCTGTTGCCAGTCATAGCATTTTTCAGCAGCCACTTTCTTGACATAGAGCAGCACTACCTTGTCAAGACACTTCATGCCGGTTTCCATGTTATCACTGAGGCCCTGTGAGAAGATTTATGGAGGCATAATGTCGCCATTACTAGTGATCACTCTAAACACCTTTGTAGGCGCCATTAGACTCGTCCGACTCTTTCTGAATCCTCGGCACTGTACTCAGATTGATATGTGAAATATTTGAAATGTTAATATTGGAGCTTCTGGCATGAATGCCAAGCAGTACAACATTCAGTTTTCAAATTTCTGGTGAAGTAAATTGTGTCATGGTACTCTTTTTTTTTTCTTTTTTTTCAGACCTGCATCATGGTACTCTTTTTTTTTTCTTTTCAGACCTACATGGTACTCTTTTTTTTTTTCTTTTTTTTTTCCGACCTGCATCATGGTACTCTTCTTTTTTTTTTTTTGTTTTCAGACCTGCACAAAATTAAAATATAAAATAGTTACAGTTTAACCATTACACCCTGTGTGTTATTAAAGAAAAAACAAGACCATTGCTGGAACCAACGGACAATTTGCCAAGACCTAAAACTCTTATTCAGATAAAGTCTCAAACAAAAACAACAATGCCGAAAAAAGAAAATGGCTGAAAGTCAAACCTTACCTACTCAGTAAAATGCTCAAAGCCTAGATTGCCTAGACAGAGCAAAAAACACTTAACAACATTATTTTTTATCAAAGGATGGCCCAAATCATAACCCAAATTTCACACTCACGCAGTCTTCAGATTACTTAAACACCTTCAAGTCATTTGAAAAGTGTGTGAGTGTGAAACTCAAATTGCAACTAGAGTCATCTTTTGTAGGAGTTTGAGTGTGTGTGTGTGTGTGTGTGTGTGTGTGTATATATATAGGGTGTGGAATAAATACTGTTCCAAAATAAAACTCATATTTATCCCGACAAAAAAATGTATTTAACAACACATTACAGGAAATGATCAGCAAACACTCAAGGAACAATAAGAGATAACTTTTATTCAAAATGTTTTCCTTGAACCTTCACAGCACTACCAAGTCTTTTTGGGAAGTCATCTATAGCAGCACGCACAACATCTAAGGGTATTTTATCCAAGCATTTGATTAATTTTTTTTTAAGAGCTTCGATATTTTGGCAAGAAGTAGAGCAGGCTTCGCCCTCCAGAATTGACCACAAAGAATAATCAAGAGGATTAAGATCAGGTGATGAGGGAGGCTGTTCTTCTTTGCTGATCCAGGATGGACAGTTGTCTCTACACCACTGCTGTGTTACTCAAGCCGTGTGGCTCGTCACCCCATCTTGTTGGAGAGTCTAAACTCCATCCCCGTACACAGAATTACACCATGCCCTTCCAGAATGCCCTCAATGTAACGTTCTTTGTTTATGTCTTGACCCCTTGACGGACAAAAACAAGTGGAGATTTCCCTCTTTCAGAAATGACTGCCCAGACCATCAATGGTGCTGGTTTGTGCATTCTGAAAACATTTCCTGCATTACCAGGAATTGCCTCAAGACTTATCGCTAGGACTCTATCATTTTAATGATTGTGTGACTGTTGAACCGAGAATAACTTTTCATCTGTAAAGATGATGTTAAGGATCATGCAATCTCTAATACGGTTCAACAAGAGCCGACTTCTGGTGAGTCTCTTTTCAATTGCAGGTGCAGAGAGAAGCTGTCACTTTAGAAGCTTATAGGGTGACATCTGTAGGTCACTTCGACATATCCTCTGAATAGTTCTTGGCGATGTTTATGCTTCTTTTGCCATTTTTCTCATGGATCTTTTTGGATTTCACCTGGTTTTTTTTCCTCACATTTTTGATGAGCTTAGGTGTTCTGGAGGTGCGGGGAAAGCCTGATCATTGTCTATCATTGATCAATGAAGTTTCCAGGTAACGATCAATCGTCCTTTTTATCAACATTCTGTTGATTTTGAGGATTTTCCCTAACTTGAATATTTCCGGTGGAGGCAGGCCCTTCTCATGCTGCTCTATGATGAATTTCCTCTTCAATTCAACAAACATTGCTAAAAACTTTCAATATTTAGTTTCTGGAAAATAAGAAATCATATAATAAACTACAGTATAACCAGGATATAAGAGAAACCCAGGTATAAGAGAACTTTTATCCGGTCCCAACAACTCACTTATATCAGGGTTACACTGTATCATATAATTTAAATAAATTAGTAAATTTATTTTAATATCATTATAAAAAATAGTTTTGAACTTTTCTAACAGTATTTATGCCCTACCCTGCATATATATATATATATATATATATATATATATATGAAATGAATTGTTTGAACATTATTTTTATCAATACTCGTATTTAAGTAGATATTCTGTTTTTAATTTAAACAGTATTATATATTTATATCTACTGGCCTGATTATTTACGATAAATTTTTATTACGAAAATGTGTGCCATTCGGCAGGATTCTGCTCTGAAATGTATCGATTATGATACATTTAAGAGCAGATATGGTTGTTACGATAAATCGAAAATTGTGTTATATAGGCTTGATTAAAACCTCATTTAGACTGGAGGCCATTCATGGTCAGGCAGTCTAAGATGTTGCCAGATCAAATGGTAGCTTCCCCTATGTAGATAGGGGTCGCAGGTTTGAATCCTGCCGAATGGCACACATTTTTGTAATAACAATTTATCGTAAATAATCAGGCCGGTAGATAAAAATATATAATACTGTTTAATTAAAAACAGAATATCTACTTAAATACGAGTATCGATAAAAAATAATGCTCAAACAATTCATTTCAAATTGTCCGTTGTTTATAACCAAGTTTCCTTAAAATTCGTTAATTTCCATAACATATATATATATATATATATATATATATATATATATATATGTGGTTAAATAAAATAAAGACAAGAGGAAAACTGTATTTTAAATTGCCTACGCGTTTCGTCCTGTGATGGACTTTATCAAGGCAAAAAGATGAAATGAGCTTTATTCTAAATTACGTATCTATAAACAAACAGTGTTGGTAACCACAAAGACGCTCACAAATCATTTCAAAAGATCAACAGAATATTTTAGTTTTTAGAATTTCTTCATGTGTAGTGCAAAGTCACGAGATATTAAAATGAAGGGAATTTGACTGTTTTCTTTGAAACAGACTAACATACATAATAAAAATTTCAAAGAAAACTGTTGAATTCCCTTCATTTTAACATCTCGTGACTTTGTGCTACACATGAAGAAATTCTAAAACAGACTAGCACACGAAATAAACAGTTTTCAAAGAAAACGGTCAAATTTCCTTCATTTTAATATCATGTGTAAAAACTAAAATATTCTGTTGATCTCAGATTATAACTGAGTATATTTTTACATATATATATATATATATATATATATATAAAGTATACTCAGTTATAATCCAAAAAAAAGAAACAGTATGGTAAAATAAGAAGACAAAAGGAAAAACCATATTTTTCTCGCCTATGCATTTTGTCCAGTGATGGACTTTATTGAGGCAAAGAGATGAAATTAATTTTATTTTAAATAACAAAAAAAGGAAAATTCTCGAGAGTGCCACCATCTAACCAAAATATCAATCTGTGCCCCAGTTTTTTCTCAATCTCACCTTTTCTTCTAGAAACAATGCTTTTCCAGGCCAACATAGACAACAAAAATATCAAAAAAATCCAAAGAAAACAGTTAATTTTTGTGACTTTAACATCTCAGCATAACATTACACTCCACAAAAAAAAATTTTCTTCAAATATGAGCTATGACATTTTTTAAATACTTAATAATTTCTGTTAATCTTATGAATAATTTATAATATTTTGTAGTTATCAAACATTTTCTTTTGTTTATAGATGTATTATTTAAAATAAAATTCATTTCATCTCTTTGCCTTGATAAAATCCGTCACAGGACAAAACACCATAAGTGAGAAACATATAGTTTTCCTCTGGTCTTCTTTAACTATACTGTTCCTTTCCTCCGATTATAACTGAGTATACTTTTGCATATATATATATATATATATGCGCACACATTGTAATTTTGTTATTACAATGGTTTGTGAAAGCATTATATCACTACACAAAAATTTTCATGTTTCAGAACAATATTGTTCTTCTTCAGGTGATATTTTAAAAATAAATGGTGAAAATAATTTATTTAAAAAATATAAGATGAATTCATGTTTATTCTGAAAATTAAGGAGGGATGATTAGAGGAAGTTAAACAATATGATTGTGGGTGTGTCAGTATTAACCAATCAAAAGTGAGAATTAGGTTGAACTTTGGAGAACATAGTTGCTTAATGACACTTTTTTATTTTGTCTGGGTAAGACACATAGTAGGAATATACATTATTCAAATGAATAAACAGTAGCTTTTAACAGCAGGTTGGATTTTACCTTTTTTAACATTTCATTATTTACTACTTCATCTGTTAAAGGGCCTGGGTTGTTAAGGTTAAAATTAGAATTAAGTAATTTTGGTAAACTAAGGTATATTGGAGTTATGAAGTGCAAATAAGTATTGTGTAGGTCATTAATTTTAATGAAATAATTTTTAAGTAATATTAGAGCATAAGTTATAAATGAACATTATAATTAATTAAATTTTAAAGAGAATTAGTTCTGGTGTTTACATAAAACTGTCAATTAATTTCTATGGTTTAGTAGTACTTATATATGTGTGTGTGTATGTATGTATGTATATATATATATATGTGTATGTATGTATGTATATATATATATATATATATATATATATATATATATTATATATATATATATAAGCATGCGGTGTGGATATAGAAGAATCCAAAGGAGTATCCTGTACATAAAGTGGTAGGATAACTCTCTAAGAGAGCTCTAAATATATATGTATATAGATATATAGAGAGCAAATATAAGAAAAAATTAAGGCAGACACATTACTTCTTGGTAAATCAGAAGTATGGGCCTATTTCAGGTGAACCATCAACAGCTTCCATCTTTATTGTACAGAAGATTTTACACGTGTAAAGCAATCGGAGTCTAACCATACTGATAAGCTGTGATACGGCGAAACAGATCTGTCTGCGGATGACATATATTGTAATATAACAATCTGGCCTCACCCGAGGAAGGTTGATGCAAGCGATGGTGTTTCCCGTCCGGTGAAGGGGTCGGCGAACGACAAGACAGGTGTTTGAGAAATACATCCTGTCGGGGCCTGGAGCGGATGTCATTTGACCTTATTTCCGACAGCGGCGGAAATGACTACGGAGGCAAACAGAACAGGTGTCTCTTGGCATTACGTGGGCGTTGCGTGGGCGAGGCAAAACCGGAAGGAAAGTCCCGGTTCTAGAAGACTATAAAAAGACCTCGACACACGGATTCGCCAGCAGAGAACGGCCAGTGGAAGCAGAGGGACACCACAGGCAAAAACTACACTCCCGTCGACCCATTCTATGTGCGCTCTCACTCTTCCATTCTCTGTTCCACACGGGTTCGTCGTCAAGAATAAAAATATAACCTTATATTTTTATATATGCGTGTTCTCGTTATTTTGTCGTCGTACGGCGATATATAACATACGCAAATTGGTGCCTAGTGACTTGCTGTTTTAAGACAACAACAACAACAAAACAGATAGATTCGAACTTGGTTACCACGGCGACAATTGAAATTCGACGGAATTAAAACAACTAGATAGAGGAAGAAAAAGAAAAAAGAAGACGAAAATAGAAAGCAACCGGACGACCATAGACGACATCAACGAAAGGTAGGTGACTTTTGATTCGATCTTGTGTGTGTTCTGCTCTTGTTCATAATAAGTTTATAATAAGTCTAATTAAAAAAAAAAAAAATGGAACAGCATACTTTTGCCGATTTTGTTCAAGGTCTGACCCTAGAATTGAGAAATGTGGCTTGTTCGGTGTCGAACACTTTAAGGGGAGAATCTTTTTTGAAGAATATACAGCCATTAGCGTGCAAAGAAGATGGTGGTTATAGTGCTTGGGTGGAGGATATGGAGAGGTATTTTAAAGTTGTGTGCGTGGCAGAAGAAGACAAGTGTCAGGCAGCTCTTCTCACAACAAGGGGAGCTGTTGGACACTATGTATATAGACTAATCTCTAATAACCCACAACTCACATGGAAGGAGTTCAAAACTTCTTTAAAGGAATACTACGGATTGGTTTTAGACCCCGACGCACGGTTAGTCGAATTAGTGAACATTAAGCAGGGTAGAACAGAGGGGGTGCAGGACTACATGCAGAGAGTAGTACGCCTAGCGGAGAGCGCATATGTTGGGGTTGACGGGAGGAATGAAGTTGTGATAAAACAAGTTCTAGGATTTTTCATAAAAGGTCTAAGGGATCGGGAAATAAAGATGGCAGTTATGAAGGATGAGCTACAAACGCTAGATGCTGCCTATCAGAAAGCGTTATCTGAGTTGAGATGGAAAATTCGACTCGATGCAAACTCTGAATACGAAGAGGAGCCTATGGAAATTTGCCACTCTCGGAGACGGGTACCGATAGAAGACGTAAGCCCCGCTAAATCTAATAATAATAATAATAATAATAGGAATAAGAACAATAGAAAAGTTGGTAATAGGGGAACTGAATACAAGACTCGCGAGCGGGAGAGGAACGGGAGCGTTGTTAGGTGTTGGAATTGTGGGAAAGAAGGCCACATAGCGAAATTTTGTAGACGCGCCCCGGGAAACGGCAGAGGTCCGTTCGTGCGACGCCCAACGAACGGAACAAGGCGGTACCAACGCACATAGTTGGTAATATGGGCGCGCCAAATTCCATCTTTATTAGAATAGAACGTAGACCTTATAGGGCATTGGTAGATACGGGAAGAGGTATCGGTTATAAGCTGTAGGGTATTTAAAAAATTGCGACTGGGACTTGAACTGCAAAAGAGGGACATTAAACTTCGAACTGCGAATGGATCCCCGTTATACGTTGAAGGCCTTTGTCGTCTACAGGTCCAGATAGGAAGTAAGTCCATACCCCATGATTTTTTAGTCGTGAAAAATCTCAATAGAAACGTTATACTTGGCCGAGATTGGCTGATGCAGAACGGGGTGAGAATGTATTTCGATTTGGGGGCATTGAAGATTGGTGAAGAATACGTGGCATTGGAGGAGGATGTTCATATTTCCTCTATTGTTAGGTTAGCTCAAAAAGTAACATTAAGACCTCAACACCTGCATGCTTGTCTGGGATTAACCAGGCTGAGAAATGGACGTGGCAAAGAATATGAAATCGAACAGCTGAGTAGTGGATATGTTAGCAACTTATGTGGTATATCAGTAGCCAACGCAGTTGTAAAAATGCCAAAGTCTCGTAAGTTTCAGTTGCTGATAATGAATAACACTAACCAGACAATCACTTTGAGACGGGGGTGTCCGCTGGCTAAATTGGAAAGGGCAAGTAATATTACTGAAATTACTATGCCCGATAAACAAAATAATAAAAGTCCTGATGTAGATTTGGAACAGGTACATGTACCGGAGGAATTCAAGCCTGAAATTAACAAATTGCTAAAAAGAAATAGGGACATGTTCGTTAGTGACGACAAAAACCTGGGCAGAACCGATACTGTGGAGATGCGTATCGATACTGGAACGCATGAGCCCATAAGAAAACGCCCATATCGCACACCCCTCAAACAAAGAAAGACAATGGATTCAGCAATCGACGAAATGATGCAGGCAGGTGTAATTGAGAGATCCAATAGCCCGTGGGGTTTTCCAGTAGTTTTAGTAGAGAAGAAAGACGGTGGTAAGAGATTTTGTGTAGACTTTAGAGCACTTAATAAGATTACAAAGAAATATGCTCGACCTCTTCCTGTCATCGATGATATACTGGCATCACTTGGTTCGGCAAGGTACTTTTCGAAGCTTGATTTAAAATCAGGGTACTGGTAAGTTAAGCTTCATGATGATGACAAAGAAAAAAGTGCATTCACCTGCCACAAGGGTCTGTTTCATTTTAATGTTATGCCATTTGGACTTGCAAACGCATCCGGCATCTTCCAGGAATTAATGTCAGTTGTTTTACAGGGACAGGAAGATTTTGCTCTGGCATATTTAGATGATATTCTGATATTTTCAAATACGGTGGAAGATCATTTAAGACATATAGACACAGTCTTGAGTAGTCTACGTAAGCACAACCTTAAACTGAAGCCAGCTAAGTGTGAGTTCTTTAAGAAAGAGACCCAATACCTGGGGTTCAAGATAAGTGAAGAGGGAATACAACCAGACCTCAATAAAGTCAAGGCTATAAAGTCAGTTTCTACTCCAACCACTGTTAGGCAAGTAAGAGCTTTTATTGGGATGACCTCATACTATCGCCGCTTTATTAGAAATTTCTCTGATATAGCCGAACCGCTGGTCAATTTGACAAGGAAATATGCACGATTCCAATGGGACGATGCTTGCCAAACCGCTTTCGATACACTAAAAACGAAGCTCGCGGAGATGGTAACACTAGCCTATCCCAACCCAAATAAGGCGTATAGGTTATATACTGACGCATCCGATCAATCGATTGGCGCATGCCTATCCCAGGTGGTGTACGATAAGGAAAATAGGAAGGATGTAGAAAAACCAATTTATTTATTGTCCCATAAATTAAGTGACACACAAACGAGGTGGTCAACTATAGAGAAAGAGACTTATGCCATACACTATGCTCTTCAAAAACTGAATCACTACCTGCATGGCGCAACATTCACAATATACACTGATCATAGGCCCCTGGAGCACTTACTTAACTCGCCCATACAAAATAAGAAGATACAGACTTGGGCTCTGAGCATGTCTGGCTACAATTGCAGCATACAGTATCTTAAGGGTAAGGATAATGTTTGCGCGGATCTCTTATCACGCGCTGTTGATGTGAACGAAGACCATATTGCTTCTCCAGTAGATATAGATGATAGAAATTACTTGGTTAGTGTTATAAACTCCAACCTAATGGAGCCGGAAGAATTAGCAGCCCATAAAAATGTCGGAAATTCATCAGAGGCACCCGAACGGCCCACATTGAAAGGAATAGACATAATCAGGGAGCAAGAATCAGACAAAAACATCTTAGACCTGAAGATTAGATTACGAAATGGTAAGGCTACCAAAGCAGAACAGAAGAGATATATAGTAATGGATGAGGTGGTGTACTATTTGTCTCAGCCTGATGATGAACCCCTCATCAGGCTGTATGTACCATCTCACCTTAGAAAAAGGGTGCTAGTTCAATACCATGATGACAGTGGCCATATGGGGGTGGATAAGACATTCCACTCAATAAAACAAAAGTATTTCTGGCCTTGTTTACTTAGAGAAATAAATGATTTCGTAGGTAAATGTATCCCGTGTCAGACAAGAAACCTAAAGAGGCAGCAACCTCACATACAGGAATGTGACTTCCCTCCTTTTCCTTTCGCAAAGGTTGCTTTAGATGTCTCAGGACCCTACCCAAAGACCCATTCAGGTAACCAATACATAGTTACATTCATAGATATGTACAGTGGTTGGCCTGAAGCATTTGCGGTTCCTAACAAGAAGGCAGAAACAGTGGTGCATCTCTTAGTTGACGAAATTTTCCCCACATTTGGGACACCACTTCAGCTTTTAACTGATAATGGGCCAGAAAATGTCAACAGGGTAATGAAAAAGACATTAGAAGACCTAAATATACACCATGTGACAACTTCTTTTTATCACCCCCAGAGCAACGGTAAGGTTGAGAGGTTTCACAGAACAATGCATGATGTTCTAGCAAAAAAAATCGGCAACAACGAACAGTCGTGGGATATTTACATTAACCAAATGTTGGCGGCTATCCGGTTTCATGTGAGCGAAACCACTAAGTTTTCACCGTATTACTTGCTCTACAACAGGGATGTTATTTTGCCCTTGGACAATATACTGAGGCCTCGTCGCATATATTATGGTGATGAGCATCACCAAATTGCACTACAGGAAATGCATCGTAGCTTCACTTTAGTTAGGAATAATATAAGAAAAGCGAGGAGAGCCGCGATAGATAAGTCGCGTGGTAAGACGAAAAATACAACTTTTGAGGTTGGTGATTTGGTGTACTATAAGAATCACCAAAAGAAAGGGAAGTTAGATGTGCGCTGGCGGCCATATTATGTGATCGTTGAAAAGACTGGCCCGGTCTCTTATAGAATTAGAGATCAGTTAACCGGCTCGGTCATTAAGACGCATGCTGAGCATCTTCGGGCAGCGTCCATTGATGAATGGAAAATCCCTACTTCCGATAGGCCGTTACGAAAGATTGTATTGGCTGCTCCAGTAGAATCCAGTGATTCGGATGACGAATCCGGAGCGGAACAGACCGACTTTCCAGTGCACAAAAATCGACACCAACGTGTGGAATCAGACGATGAGTCTGATGTTCCATTAATGGAGCGTCGCATCATGACGCGACGTAAAATGGCGAATAAAAACGTGTCAACTATTGATAATGATGATAGAATCGGTGGTATAAATAATGTTTCATCCACGTTCGAGGATGATTGCTCAAAGTGTGAAACGACTGGATCTACTCATGTAGATCAGGGTTTTTCTAGGGAATCACCTAGCAGCGAAGATGTCCAAATGAGGCAAACGTCTGTTGGGGCAAAAAGCACGGATAGACCTGCAGATTCCACAGTTGATCGGAACAAAAAGAAAGAACAACTGAAAAGTCTTGTAGACTTATTGGCTGATATGCTATAGGATTGGGAAAGAAAGCAGTGGGAGGATTAACGATAGTTTAAGTGAAATAGTTAGGTCACCTTCCTTATAGCAAAACATGCGGAAGATACAAACTAAGGAATTACGAGTCACGGGTCCATTTTTTTAGACTAAATTAAGATAGATGAAACCTCTCATCCTCCACAAGTAAATTGCATGCGGATTAACGTTGGAATCAGGGTAATTTTCTTCGTTTTCTATTGAACATTTCTCGGTCAGACTATGAATGATATGTACTGCAGATAATGGCAGTTTTTCTGTGTTCAAACATAGTATGTTTGAAATTAAATTAAATGAAGTTACATGTGTAACAATAAACTCGAGCGGAAACACGCATGGTGTTGGTCAAAGGTCATTTACTCGATGTCAGTTTAGAAACTGGGGCGCGGTTACCGCCTATGATCATATGGTCGTGCATCGAGGCGTCTACACGTATGGACAGAGTCGAGAAAGGAAACGAACATTGAAAGTTACAGAAACTTAAAAAAAAAAAAGAACAATGAAACATCGAGCTGGGAGAACATTATCCTCTGTATAAGTCCCAAGTAATTCTATCATCACTTTTGTGGCAGTCTCACTCATTTTGGCTTCCAACACTGCATCATGAAGCATACGCAAGAGATTCTGTGTTTTTTGTACAGGAAAATTCCACAATGGGCACGAACATTGTTGGGTTGCCGATGTAGACTTCCCTATATATATTTTTTTTTGTTGTTTTGTTTGTTTCGGCGTGCACATGTTTTGTACAATTGTCGGGCTTGTGTGGCATGGGGTGTGTGTGAGGGTGTTGCGCTTAAAATGTTCTTAGGTGAACATTTTGGAAAATGGGAGGGCGAGGAGTGTAATATAACAATCTGGCCCCACCCGAGGAAGGTTGATGCAAGCGATGGTGTTTCCCGTCGGTGAAGGGGTCGGCGAACGACAAGACAGGTGTTTGAGAAATACATCCTGTCGGGGCCTGGAGCGGATGTCGTTTGACCTTATTTCCGACAGCGGCGGAAATGACTACGGAGGCAAACAGAACAGGTGTCTCTTGGCATTACGTGGGCGTTGCGTGGGCGAGGCAAAACCGGAAGGAAAGTCCCGGTTCTAGAAGACTATAAAAAGACCTCGACACACGGATTCGCCAGCAGAGAACGGCCAGTGGAAGCAGAGGGACACCACAAGCAAAAACTACACTCCCGTCGACCCATTCTATGTGCGCTCTCACTCTTCCATTCTCTGTTCCACACGGGTTCGTCGTCAAGAATAAAAATATAACCTTATATTTTTATATCTGCGTGTTCTCGTTATTTTGTCGTCGTACGGCGATATATAACAATATATATATATATAGTTACTTCAAACGTTATGATAGTGGACAATAGACATCATTTTTATTTCAAACTGTGTATATTACAGTAAAATAAATTTAAAAATAAAAATTGGGTGTCTAATTCAAATACAATTGTCTACACTGATTACTTTGAAGTAATAAAGATGTCAAATTAAAAATAGATCCATTAATATTTATATAAATTCAGATATAACCAAAGTATATTTGTAAAAAGACAATTTGAATATTGACACAGGGAAAACTTTTCTTTACTAACGCATTTTGTCCTCTGATGGACTTCATCAAAGCAAACATAAAGATTTTCTTTTGCAAGAAATATTTATAAACAGAATTTTTTTTTTAATTTAAGGATGCTTACAAATGCAGCTCAACTTAATCTTTGTGTCATTTTCGTTTTATGTCAAAGTGATGCAAAATGATGATAAATGTTAATATTTTAAATTGTAATGGTGAAGAATGTTCTTTTTTTTTTGTCTCAAAATGCCATAGATTTGTCTTTTCCAACCCACACACTCATGTAGAAATGAGTTATGCATTTTTAAACAAAGACATTGTACGTACGTTTTTTTAAGAAACTTAACTTTTATATACACTGAGCATAACATATCTGCCAACATAATCTCCAAGTTTGAAGCACTGAATTTGCCGTATTTTCTTTTGTATAATATGAGAAATTTTCAACAGAAATTAAAGGTAAAAAGCTGAGTGGGGTTGGGGTGGAGGGGAGTTTATTAGGCACGTACAGATTTTTCCGAAATTTTTTCTCAGCTTAAAAAGCCTATTTGAAAGAGCAAGATTGCAAATATACTCAGCAAACACAATAAATAATGAAACACAAAATAGGCAGGTGTTGATGAGGCAACACTAACCGTTTTCTTTCGAATCTAGTTGCAGAAATGGGGGATCATTTTCCTTTACAACTAAGACATAAAGTGATCCCCCACTTAATATTAATTTGAAATCAATGCTTATATAGCAGGTTGTTACATTAGACTAAAAGTAGTGAATCGGGCAATATTTGAAAGATCATCACGTCTTTTCTTTTGTATAATATGAGAAATTTTAAGCAAAAATTAAAAGGTAAAGGTGGGGTCGTGTTACACACAAACATTTTCAGAAATTTTTGCTGTTATTTGGAAAAAACAAGATTACAAATATGCTCAATTAGCACAATAGATAATAAATAGATAATAGATAATAAATAGATAATAGATAATAAATAGATAATAGATAATACAATAGATAATAGATAATAAATAGATAATAGATAATACAATAGATAATAGATAATAAATAGATAATAGATAATACAATAGATAATAGATAATACAATAGATAATAGATAATAAATAGATAATAGATAATACAATAGATAATAAATGATAATAGGTAATAAATAAGTAGGCAGGTGTTGATAACAATTGTTTATAAAAAGCATTTGATATATCGGCAATATTTGTTCTATGGGAATCAGCAAAATTGAATGACTTTTGCCTCAAAGATGGGAAATTCACCAAATTTCATTAAAAGATTTTTACTCAGCTTAAAAAATCTCTTATTTGAAACGGCAAGATTGCAAATACACTCATCAAGCACAATAGATAATGAAACACAAAGTAGGAAGTTGGTGATAAGGTAACACTAATTATGTTTTCTTTCAAATCTAGTAGCAAAAATGGGAGATCACTTTATGTTTTAGATGCAAAGGAAAAGTGATCCCCCACTTAATATTCATTTTAAATTAATAATTATCTAAAAAGCAAGATTGAAGTAGCGAATTGGGCAACATTTGAAAGATCATCACAACTACCGTATTTTCTTTTGTATAATACGAGAAATTTTGTGCAAAAATTAAAAGGTAAGGGGGAGGATCGTGTTATACACAAGTAAACATTTTCAGAAATCTTTGCTCTTATTTGAAAGAACAAGATTACAAATACATTCAGTTGGCACAATAGATAATAAATGATAATAGGTAATAAATAAGTAGGCAGGTGTTGATAACAATTGTTTATAAAAAGCATTTAATATATATATTTTTTTTTTTTTATAAGCGTTTCACCCCGAGCAAGGCATGTCACTGCCACTACTGTGCAGGGGGCTACGTAGAGTGGAGAAAGGCTGATTAAATATAGGAAATAACAGAGGGTGGGTGATAGGCGGGTGAGGATACCGAGAATGAGGGTTGGGTAGATGAGAGTGTTGTGAGAATAGTTGGGAGTTAGTGTGATAGGAGGTGTCTATTGACCCTACATTTAAACACCTGGAGATTGTAACTGTCGGGAAAGCAGACTTGTGGAAGGGAGTTCCACAGGCGGGAAGCGCGAGAAAAGAAGCTGTTGGAGTAGAATTTATGGTTACATCTTATTTGTTTAACTGTAGAAGGGTGGGACCTAGTTGCTAATCTAGTATCTCATGTAAATTCGTGCTTAGGCGGCACCAGTGATCTAAGCTCATCGGAGCAGAAGCCATGAAAGTACTTGTAGAAGAGGCACAGGGAATCTACATCACGCCGGTGTGAGAGCGGCTGCAGCCGGTCTGCCAAGTCAGCAATATTTGTTCTATGGGAATCACCTGAACATATTTCGTCATAAAGATGAAAAATTCATCAAAATCAATTAAAATCAATTAATAATACACAAGATCTGTCATGTTTTAATGACATTAATATTTTAACAAATCAATTAAAAACAAATCAATTAAAATCTACAAATCAATTGTATTCAATTAATAATACACAAGATCTGTCATGTTTTAATGACATTAAAAACAAATCAATTAAAAACAATTCATAATACACAAGATGTCATGTTTTAATGATGTTAATATTTTAACAAAGAACCTTTCCGTAAAAAAAGGTTTTGGAACAAAAATTAAGAAAAGAAACGCAATGACTAAACAGCCAGTTCATTTTTATTCTTTAATATCTTGAAAACTTAAATATATTAATAAAATATTTGTAAGACATTGAGATTTTAATGGATAAGGTAATATGATAAAACTTTTAAAAAATTGACATAGGTATCACTGTACTAAGGAGTGATAAAGGGTGTGGCAAAAAACCTACTTAATAGTAAAACATTAGTGACAATGGTGTCTTTGTCTAGCAAATGTCTTACCATTATGTGGTCAGTTTTTCTGTTGCATCCTATATTATACTCAAGGATGTAATTTATACCCTGTTAGTTTTAACTTCAGAAACATGAGGTCATGTTACACTCAAGTCGTATTATACACAAGAAAACATGGTCTTTGAAGCATGTCCTATTACATACTTGTAAAATCTGTGATCCTGATATGGTATAAATACATCTTGGATTGTCCTATCATCTGTTTTTAGTACCTATGAAGGGAAATTATTTCAAGTTATTTAAAAAAATAAGAAATGATATATGTTTCATTGAGGATAGTGGACAAGAAATGTTTTGTAAGCTTTTTTTATTCAGTTTTTCATGGTATAGAGCAGGGATTCTTAACCAGTGTTCCTCAGAACCTTAGGGTTCCACAAGAGGCTGCTAGGGGTTCTGCAAGAAATACTTTTTGTCTCACTATGCCTCTCTTTCATTTTCTTTTTCCCCTCATAGTATATGAAACTCACACCATACATAAGTGGTAGCTTATTAATATATATATATCTATAACTCAGAGGGAGAATTGCCGACTGACGCTAATTCGGTCAGGTTTTAATTCTGGGTTAAAAGCAATCAGAGTCTAACCGTACTGATGAGCTGTGATACATCGAAACAGATCTGTCTGCGGATGACTATATATATATATATTAATATGTTTGTCTGACGATTACAAAAGCATGAAACCCAGGGTCACAAACTCACACCAATCTAACTGAATATATATGTATCAAGGCAGCAGATAATTTTCTAAACATGTACTATTAAATATAACAGACAAAGAATGTTTATTATATTTAATAATGAGCCGTTCTAAACGTCGTATTTTGGCTTTAATTTCAGGTGAAAATAAAGACAAAAATTGTCTAACATTTGGATATTTTTTTATTACGCTGGTTCTAAGCTTTCGGCTCACATGAGCCATTTTCAGAGAGATTACAGGGACATTAACATAAAGACATCCATCATCAAAGATGATTTTATCTTGTGCTGAAATAGAACATTGCTATCCAGCAATAACAGTCACCGAATAGCAGACGCAGTTCGTAAATTTGTGATGTGGTTCAATGATGTCACACCGTCTGAGAGATCAAATTGTTAACAGAACCATATGTGTAAATGTAAATGGCCTCCAATATCTAAAGGTTCTTTTACTGTGTATAAACGTGAGTATTATTGTGTTATTGACTAAAATCTGTCTAATATTACCTACATGGCTATGTTTTTCTAAGAAATGTTGTTTAATTGAACTATGATCAGAAAGGTAGCAGGTAAGTCTACAGGAGAGCGTGGTTATTGTAAAACCAATATAGGTAGTGGTTTTGTTATTAGTACCAGAGATACAGTCTCTGAGCTGGCATGTAAATTGATACACTACATTGGTTTTCTGTAGAGGATTTAGTTGTGTGGTTGTAGGGTTATTAGAGACTATGAGATCAATTGTTTTAAATTTTTTTATAATATATGATAGCTTAATTTGATTATTATTTATTGGTTTAACATTTCTACATATATTTTTGAGTGTTGTTGCCACATGTTTGTAATTATTATGCATTTGGTTACAATAGTATAAGTTAATAGTGTTTCATTGTTATATTTAACAGTATATGTTTAGAAAAATATATATATCTATGTCTATGAATATAATAAGTAAAGAACAAGTAGGAAGAAGTGTCTTTAATCTAACATGTTTCCCTTTAACAATCTTCTTCAGAGAGTTTTTAAAGAATTTTTAAAATCTCTGAAGATGGTTATTAAAGTGAAATGTTAGATCAAAGACATTTTTTCCTATTTTTTTCTTATTCTCTTCTTGTCAGATTTCAATCCATATATTCAACTTATCTCGGGTTCAATGGATGAATTGTCATATAAATGACACAAAAATAAAAATAACACTGACATTTCATTTTATCAGATACTAGCAGTATAGCCTGGCGTTGCTTGGGTCTAATGAAAGCTTTAAAACTAATCCATGGTCTTGGAGCTCAGACTGAGCCTAAAGAATATTTGAAATAATAAAATAATTGCGACAATTTACCAATCGCACCTAGTGTGTGTGTGTGTGTGTGTATATATACTAGCGGTATAGCCCGGCGTTGCTTGGGTGTAATGAAAGCTTTAAAACTAATCCATGGTCCTGAAGCTCAGACTCTTTGGACGTTGACACGAAAGACTGAAAAGCAGTAGTTGTTTCCAGTCAAAGCGAAACCGTAGACTGAAAGAAAAATGAATGTAAGTCAAATTTTGATTTCCAGTATCAATGTCAAGTTTTCCGTTGCAAACTGAATTTTGAACGCTAAATAAGTACTCTGAGTAAATGGTATCATGGCTGAGACTAAGAACTACTATTATACCTACTTAGAGCCAAACCCGAAGCAAAAATCAAAATAAAAAGGACTGAAAACCTGATTATCAGAGTCAAATAAGTCATTCAAGGATAAACTAACCTAAGTAAGTCTATGAAAACTTATCATACCCATCAGGAGTAAATTTGGAGAAAATGAGCCATATTGATGGCTGAATATCGGTTTTTGATAGAATATCAAGGATATTGATTTCTGATATCATGGAAAATGGGTCGTCTGAGACGATCTACTAATGTTTGAGACTAAAAACTATAATTTTACCAAGTTAGAGCAAATTCTGCAGCAAGAACCACAATAAAAGGGCTGAAATCCTGATCTTGATCAAACTTGATTGGATATCGGTATCAATTTCCAATATCAGAGGGAAATCAAAAAAAATAAGTAGCCCATGACCTGACCGGAAGTCTAAAGAATATTTGTGTGAAGTTCGGTGAGAATCAGATAAAAATTGTGGATTTGTATAAAGGACATACAGACACATACAAATATCTTACCTTTTATATATATATATATATATATATATATAGAGAGAGAGAGAGAGAGAGATATTTACCAAAATTACACAAAAATATCTTGAAATACTAAAAAGTAAATTTATTCAATAAAATCACCATTGGCTTAAACTACAGCCTTCAAATGACTTTGGAATCTCCTGCTTCTCTTCTAGATGGCCTCCTTGTTTAATTTGATGAATGCTATCATAATCCTGTTACAAGGAGTTTTGTTGATCTCTCACCAAACTGCACCCCATACATAATAATCCAGGGGTTTGTTGTCTGAGGAGTTAGATGGCCAAATGTAAGGGTTGGTGAGGTAACAAACAAGGTTTTCCTGCTTGTGTAGCCAGACATAGGGTCTTCCAGCAGCCACCCTCTTTACTTAAAGTAGCACTACCTCCTCAAGGCAATTCTCTGTTGAATTTGAGGCTCTATGGAAAGATGTATGGAAGTATAACATCACCACCACTAATGATCACTCCAAATATCTTTGTAATCACTATTAAATTCATCCAACTCTTTAAGAATCCTCTGCACTTACATTGAGACCCCAAAACTCTGAAATGTTTGTATTGGTGGTTCTGGCACTGATGCCAAGTACTACAGTATGCTGTTTCAAAATTTCTGATGGAGTGAATTGCATCATGGTGGTTTTTTTGCTCAAAGGTGGTGCCCAACTGACCCTACTATCAATCAACAAAATAAAAAAAAACACTTGTGCAGAATTAAAAAATTTAAAATACCGACAATTTACTCATTGCACCCTGTCGATTATTACAGTGTTCTAATTTGACCAGAAATAATAGTTATTTTTATATTTCTCTAAACAAGTGTTTCTATGAAACAGTGTTCCTCAAGAAGCTGCAGTATAAGCAATGATAAATATGCTAATTAGATTTTTTATAATTTTTGTTTACTTTTAGATTCGTAGTTTTACTAAACACATCCAACAAATTGTTGGAAAATTCTTGGTTGTTATAATAAAGGCTTCAACCGCACATTTTAATTAAAATTATAATAATTATGGTGAATATATTTAGCAATGTCGACATAGTGGTAGCATGAAACCATCTTCATTGGTTAGGAAACAGGACCTGTATGTGGCAGATTTATGTATCCCAGAGTGGCTCACCCAAGTACACTATGCACACATGGTGTCCATATATTATGTTTCTTTTCACTTTTTTTTAATAAGATTATTTCAGGAAAGGCATTAAAGTTACTAATACACAAGGGGTTACCGGGTATGAAGGAATTTGAAAATAGAAACATTATTAAGGAGCAAGAAAAAAGAAGACAAATTTGAGGGCAGTAGAAAGCCACTAAGACACAAGGGGTTACTGGGTGTGAAAGAATTATAAAGCAGAAACATTACTAAGGAGCAAGAACAAAAGAAGAGTAATCAGGAGGAGAGTAGAAAGACACTAAGACACAAGGAGTTACTGGGTGTAGAAGAATTATAAAGCAGAAACATTACTAAGGAGCAAGAACAAAAGAAGAGTAATCAGGAGGAAAGTAGAAAGCCACTAAGACACAAGGGGTTACTGGGTGTGAAAGAATTAGAAAGCAGAAACATTACTAAGGAGCAAGAACAAAAGAAGAGTAATCAGGAGGAGAGTAGAAAAACACTAAGACACAAGGAGTTACTGGGTGTAGAAGAATTAGAAAGCAGAAACATTACTAAGGAATGAGAACAAAAGAAGAGTAATCAGGAGGAAAGTAGAAAGCCACTAAGACACAAGGGGTTACTGGGTGTGGAAGAATTAGAAAGCAGAAACATTACTAAGGAGCAAGAACAAAAGAAGAGTAATCAGGAGGAAAGTAGAAAGCCACTAAGACACAAGGGGTTACTGGGTGTGAAAGAATTAGAAAGCAGAAACATTACTAAGGAGCGAGAACAAAAGAAGAGTAATCAGGAGGAAAGTAGAAAGCCACTAAGACACAAGGGGTTACTAGGTGTGGAAGAATTAGAAAACAGAAACATTACTAAGGAATGAGAACAAAAGAAGAGTAATCAGGAGGAGAGTAGAAAGCCACTAAGACACAAGGAGTTACTGGATGTGGAAGAATTAGACAACCGAAACATTACTAAGGAGTGAGAACAAAAGAAGAGAAATCAGGAGGAGAGTAGAAAGCCACTAAGACACAAGGGGTTACTCGGTGTGAAAGAATTAGAAAACAGAAACATTAATAAGGAGCAAGAACAAAAGAAGATTAATCTGAAGGAGAGTAGAAAGACACGAGGGGTTACTGAGTGTGGAAGAATTATAAAACAGAAACATTACTAAGGAGCAAGAACAAAAGAAGAGTAATCAGGAGGAGAGTAGAAAGCCATTAAGACACAAGGTTTTACTCGGTGTGGAAGAATTAGAAAACAGAAACATTACTAAAAAGTGAGAACAAAAGTGATGTTAATAATGAATTACAGAAAACGGAAGTAATTTTTAATCAAGAATATCTATTCTATATGTCCGTCCGTAGCAGTGTTTCTCAGGAATCCTAGGGTTCTGCAAGAGATCTGTAGATGTTCGGTGAAAAACTGAACAGAACTTGAACACAAAGAATTTGTGTATCATTGAGTGACTCACTCAGATAGAGGCTGAGTGGCCATATATTGCGTTTATCAAATGAACTACGATAAAAATATAAGACAGAGAGATATTAATAATGGCAGATAATTTCTATGCAGGGTTTTTTTGAGACATGAAAATTATTTCCAAGGTTCGACAAAGAGTGTGGGGGATTTGGTATTTGCTGGGTTGTATGTGCTTCCGTATTTTACGGGTCTGGCTCTCTAGATTATTTCCCCCACAAATACAACACTCTGTTTTACAATCGCGCAAAGTGAAAGGAATAATTCACAACGGACATTAAACAACAAACAATTTATTATGTGAGAAATAAAATGGTACGTGGAAACAAACAAAATACATGATGCGAAAATTGCCTTTTGGGAAATAAAACTTGGCAAGAAGTTAAATTTGTTCAAAGATGTGTATAAGTTTACATTAGCAGAGTCCGTAAATAAGTCTTTCCTACTTACATTTAGTTCATTTCAGTTGGCGACAGCGTGTCGCGTTGCTGAAAGAAAGTTCGTCGGTTTTTTCTTTTCAAGGTCCTCGGAGCTAGGTCATGAACTTTGGCGTGGAAGAAATGACTTGGCCGGTCAAAGTATCGGTGTCATGCGGACTTAATGGCTAGCTTGGTGACTGACCTTATTTTCGCTAACTGTGTGTATTATATACATTAATAGGGGATCAACGAATCTTCCTAACATTAGGGTGTGAAAACATTTATGGACCAATCAGATTTATTATTTTACTATTTTGTTTTGGGGCCTAAATATTTTTGTGTTAATTTACTTCCGATCCTATTTTTCTAGAATGTTCTTATTCTAAGTTTTTAGCTGATTGGTTGAGAAATATAAAAATGTAATCTAAATTCTACTGCCGTTTTGATCCAATTTTTCTAGAATGTTTTATTGTGATTTCCTGTTGCTTATTTTAATAGAAAAAAAATATGTATCCCATAAGAGTAAAAAGGTTGAGAAATGTTGGTGTGGAAAATTGTCTGTAGTATAGCTAAATAACTAGCAGAAAGTACTCGAGGTGTCAAGGGATAAACACTATAGACATTTTTTATACAGACACTTAGCCCTCATTAGAGAAAAGCTGCAACATTTAAAAAAAACTGAATAAAGAATTTGACAAAACATTTCTTATGTATAAGCCAACTATTGTTATCGTCACAATGCTTTATCAGATGTGCTCTCCGGTCTTCAACAGATGCTTTTTGTGTTGCAGTTGATATCAGCTCAGAACGAAAAATCGGGGAGCCAAGTTTTAATTCCAGTTGAATTCGCTGCATTCATTTATGCGCAAATACTCTTGGGAAAAGTATCAATCCATCTCTTCCCTCCAGTTATGAGTTAAATAACAAAACAGATTAGGTTCATAGAATGCAGCAGGTGGGGTAGAACTTCCCATTTAAGTGTTTCCAAGTAGGTTTTCACCCATTTTGCTACATGTGGCCTAGTGTTGTGTTGCAAAATCACTTTGTCGCTCATATAGCGGCCATTTTTTCTGCAATGCTTGGCTGAAACACATCAATTGTAGTCAATAGCAATCTCCTATGATGATTTTGGTCAGTTTGAGCAGCTCATAATAAACTAAACCTGTTTGATCAAACCAAATACAGATCTTCTATGCTTAGGGTTATCGTAGTGTATCCACTTTTCATCGCCGGTCACGATACGATGCAAAAAACCTTTCCTCTTTTGTTGTTGAAGCAGCTGTTTATATGTGACGATGCCATTCGACATCTCTCGGCTTCAACTTGAATGGCAACTAATGTACTTTTGAGTACTACCTAATGCTTTCAAACATTTCGAAACTGTTAGTTGATCAACTCCAAATGCTTCTGCAAATTTTGCTGGTACCTAACATGAGTCTTTATGAAGTAATGCCTCCAATTCTTCAAACTTTTTTGGTGTGCCAGAGCGTTGTCCTCATCAGCAAAATGATTATTTTTGAAGCGTTTAAAACCAATCTCTGCATGTTTTTTTCTGACAGAACATGGTTGCCAGAAGTGTCAACAAGAATTCTGTGAACTTCAGCTGCAGATTTCTTTTGAATAAAGTAGTGCAGTAAAATTCCCCACAAATGCACTTTCTTTGGCATGAAATCCGACATGTTTAACATGTTAAGTTGTTTACACTTCAGCTAAATGGCATACACTGAATTTCAAACTTGCTTATAGTACTTCCTTATAGATGCCTTACCTTTCTGAAACTACACGAAAACAGTTCTGTTGGAAAACAGTAAGAACTTATTCAAGGTCCAAATAGTATTGCTCAGTTATTGCTCACCGTTTTCACTGAGTCCAAGTACACACTGCCTGGCCCAGGGATTGAACTCACAATTATTATATTACCAAATTCATGCACTAACATTGTAATTGGCTGCATTATTGTCCCATGAGACAACTGTAAAGATAAGGACAATGATCCACATATAAATAATGATACCTGACCATCGGAGGCCACATTTTAAACAATATAAGGTACGCAGATGATACAGTGCTGATAGCAGACACGGAAAGGAAACTACAAGACCTTCTACAGAAGGTAGCTGAAGTGAGTAACAAGAAATGACTACAAATAAACTGCAAGAAAACCGATTACATGGTAATCAGCAAAAAGGGAAGCCCAACATGTCAAATACAGGTGAGAGACACTAAAATCAAGCAGGTACAAAAATTTAAATACCTGGGAAGTGTTCTAACAGAAGACGGAAAGTGCAACACAGAGATCCGAATGCGAATTGGCATGGCGAAGGAAGCATTTCAGAAGTTGAGTAAAGTATTAAGAAACAAGAGAATTTTGCTACAAAGAGGAGAGTACTGGATTGCTATGTGATGTCGGTTCTTCAATATGGCAGTGAATATTGGACAATATCTTCGAAGATGAAGGAAAAACTTGAAGCAACTGAAATGTAGTTCTACAGAAGGATGCTGCGGATATCTTGGACCGAGCATGTGAGCAATGATGTTGTTTTGGAAAGGATGGAAACGAAAAGGAAATTAATACTGAGTATCAGGAAGAGACAACTAAAGTTCTTGGAACATGCAATGAGGAGGGAGGACTTGGAGAATCTGATATTAACAGGCCAGATAGAGGGAAAAAGAGACAGGGGAAAGCAGAGGATAACATATTTGAAGATCCTGATCAGGTGGATGATGGAACAAGGGTTGTGTGGTGTAAAAGGAGAAAGCGTGCTCAGAGCCACCATGGATAGGGAGATGTGGAAAGCCATGATCGCCTACGTCCTGAAAGGATATGACCCATAAAAGTAGAAGACCAAATTCATACAGAAAATATTCCTTGTCCATCGTATTCAATGAAATGTATAAAAGAAAGATTGCTGCCCAAATATAAATGATTATATCTTCTTGGCGCCAAGCAAAAATTTATATCTTGGTTTGTGTTTTAATGTCTGTATGATGGGAAGTGGAAGTGTGTATATACAAAAGAAATTGTTTGGATGCAGATTTGTAAATAAAAGGTGATTTTTTTGTTTATTTTCCAGTTATCTTAAGTTTGGAAACAAACAAATATTTGGACTGTTGGCTTAATCTGTCATTTTCTATGCACAAGATTTCAGCCAATACATTCTTGGGCCTTCCTCGTGCATATACTGCATTCAGTCTTGAGAATTTGCAGAGAACGTTACTCAATTTTTTCCTACCATTTTCTTCAACTTGAATTAAGAATCACAGCCTTATGACACAGTACCACAACTTTTTATTATTTTCTTTTTATTTTAAATTTTATTGGGATGAAATAATGCTATCAGTGGCTTTATTGCCTTACTTAAGGTGAAATAAAATAATGAAGACATCAACTAAATGCCTACATAATCACTGTTAAAATGTGGGATTTGAAATGACGAAATAGCATGATTTTTTTAAAACTAATAAATCCGAGAATAGTATTTACATAGATATTTAAAAAAAATAATAATAACCATTTTCCACTCATAAATGGCATTTTGGTAATGAGTAGAAAAGTTTTTTTTCAAATTTCAATGTCAATACCATTCTAGGATTTACTAAAGTTAAAAAAAACGTGCTATTTTATCATTTAAAATACCACATTTAAACAGTGATTATGTAAGCACTTGGTTGATATTTTTATTTTTTAATTATTTTCCAAGCAAGGCAATAAAGCCACTAAGATGTAAAGCATTAATGGGTGTTAAGGAATATAAAAAAAAAACAGTATTACGGACAGAAGACAATAAAAGAACAGGAATTAAGAAGATAGTAGATTATGATTGACATTGCAATTAAGATCAAATTTGATTGAGAAGCAAGAAGCTGGAAGAGAGAACCACAAATGAGAAGTATGACAGAAGAAACTGTTAGCATAGAACCTACGGTTACATCTAGTCATTTCTGTTATAAAAAGACGAGACATTGCTGTCATTCTAGTACTGCACTTAAATTCATAAAGTCTGAATACCATAGAGAAAAATTAATCAGAATAATTACAATGAAAGTATTTATAGAAAAGATACAGGGAAGTTGCTATGGCAATGGGGAAGGGTCTTAAACAGCTAAACCCTTGGGAAAGTTATGAATTTGTCTCTTCCATCCAGCTATGGGTTAAATGACAAAACAGATTGGGTTCTATAGCCTTGGCTGGTAACCTACTGTGGGAAAATCTTCTACCCAGTCAGTCATATCTCTTTCAAGACATGATTGTATCGCACTTAACTGAATATCAAATCTAATAAAATCATTGTTGATATAGATTCTAATATGATCAAAGATCTAAAACATTAGTAAACAGTTTATCAGTTTTTGTAACACTCTACTTTGAGAACATCTTGAGCCTTGTTTTATTGAACTTTAGTATGTGTAACACCCCAGTTGAACTGTCCGAACAATTTCTCCGGCGGCCGTTCTCCACGCTGTGATGTTGCCGGGGGTTGGTTGAAAAAGTCGAAGTCTCAAGCTGGGGGCACAAGATAAACTATTGAAGGAACGAACTTCCACAACTTGGATGAGTTTAATCGATGCTTTATTTTGTTCAGAGTTAGTCTTGCAGTTGGGGCAGGCGATGTGACACTCAGCTTTAACTCTAATTAATGGAGATCAAATGCCGAACCGACCGACTCAGACGAACGGAGTTTCCCTTCTTCAGTGTGCCTGACACACACAGCTTCTTCAAGCACACGCCCGGCTGAACTGATCAGCTCGGAAAAATCACTTGTATTTTTATTGAAATAATCGGAAGTCTACTAGAGACCACCGGATTAAAACAAAAGATAAGCATTGGCGACTGTAAGTCCGAAAATTTCAAGGTACTTAAATTTTCCTTCCTTTGATGTGTAAACATCCCGCAGACATCCCGTATGAAATCAGCCTCCAACGAAGTATTTTCCATGATTTTTTTATCTTTTTAACTTAAAGCTTCGTGCGAAGGCCGTCGTATGTTTTTATAGCCCTGACACTTACCCGTAACCAGGTGTTTCTTTATTGCCTGGAGAAAGGGAAAATTCTATTATCTTTTCTTTATTTTCTTAATGTGTGGTCAAGATACAGTAAAGACAGCTTTTGACCTGGTCACCTAAAATTTTATTTCCTAAACGTTTATCTTTTATCACATCAAATCACTTAGTCAAATATTTTATTGGAAGACTGGTAGGAATTAACAGTAATCTGATGCCCTTTTCTCTTCCACAAATTTACTTATAAAAGAATAAGCGTTTATTTATTTTTTTTCCTTTTCTTTTTCACTTAGTACTTTTTTAAACGAAACACATGTTTTTAAACTATTTTTCTATTCTTAACCATTTTCTCTTCTTAATCTATTATAATAAAATACATGTTTACTATTCCACCTTAATACACGCCTAGTTATCATGTCACATATGAAAACATTCTAAACTTTATATATATATATATATATATATATATATATATATATATTATCATAATTAGGAATGCACATTTTTTAAAAACTTTGAACTATTTCTTGCTTTTTTGTTTTTACAAAACTGTATGAATGGAAGTACAAAATGCATCTCCAAAATCAAACTGAAGATTTTGAGAAATGAAAGAGTGTGTCAGAGATCAGTAGGTTCTTCTTGCAGCCACAATAACCTTTACGATAGATGCAATCTCTGTTTAGTTGAAAAAATTAAGGTATTAAAAAATCCTAAGCAAAATTTGTTGTTGAACTGAAGAAAATAATTTATAAGCAAATGCTGTCATAAATTTAAATTTAGGTTCAAACTTCCTAATAGTTAATCTAAAATTAAAATTTCTCAAAATAGTTGTTTCTTTTCTTCTTACTAGCTGTATAATTAATAACTTCTCTTTTTTAAATCTATCGTTTTATTTTTTAGTTATGTTTAACCAGCTCGTTTGGTATTAATGTCATCATTGATTTAAATTTAACTTCCTAATAATTAATCTAAAATTAGACTTCCTTGAAATAGCTCTTTCCTTTCTTCTTACTATCCATATAATTAAATTAATTTATATAATAACTTCCTTTTCTTAAATCTATTTTCCTTCTTGTTCTATCATTTACATTTTTAACTTATGTTTAACCAGTTTGTTTTGGCATTAACATTATTTGTGGCCCTTTAACAGTGGCCTTAAAAAGCTGGAATTTTGTCTGAACTATTTCTTCCCTATTTTTATTTTTAATTTATTTTATCTCTTTCGTTACTGTCACCCACATGCCAGATCTAACATGTTCTGATAACAATGATCTGCCCCTTTTTTGTTTTTACCACCACCATACTTGTTTTTTCACACACACACACACACACACACACACACACACACACACACACACACACACACACACACACACACACACACACATTTATTTCCCCATAATGTTTTGATCTCGCTAATGGGATGGGTGTTAAATTTACCCATCGAAATAGCGATCTGATTGAAGAAAGTTTGAAATTTTTATATGTAATATATATATATATATATATATATATATATATATATATACTAGCATCATAGCCCGGCATTGTCTGTGCAACTCAGAACATTTTAGTAGTAGGAGAAAAAAATCAATTTTCTTTTGTTTTGCGTAAATGTGATTTGATGTTTTGTGCGACATTGTAAACAATATTGCCTTTGTTTTTGTTTCAAAATTACAGGGGAAAATATTTACATTTTATGTTGACTAAATGAATTTAACATAAAAATAAAAATTATTTATTTTGTTTTACTGAAAAAAAAAAAAAAAAAAACTATTACGCTCTCAGTTCAGAAATTTTTGAAGAATATTTAAAAATGCAGAAATATAAAAACTATTATGCCCTCAGTTCAGAATTTTTCGAAGAATATTTAAAAATGTAGAGATTTAATTTTAGAGGAAAAAAATTAAATATAAAGGCTCATTTTAAAAAAAAATATATTTTAGTCGTGTTTGACATGTGTGATTTGATTTCTGTGACATAATTCAGCAACCATCTTAGATGTTTTACGGAGCAAATGTAAACAATCCGCTCCATTGGCCAAAAAGTGCGAAAGGGAAAATTGCTGAACTTAAATTCAAAAAGTATGTGTTGACCTGGCTTCCCTGTAGATATGTGTCCCTAGAAAGTTTGAATGGCGTAACTTTAAAAAATGTAGGTGTTCATAGCTTACAGTCACACACAGACTCACAGATTGTCTTTTATATATATATATAGATATATATATTACAATAATGTTCACTGAAGGTATAGGATTACACAGTAAGAGGCACAGTTTATGTGGGAAAGAAAATGGTTAAGCCTAGACTTGAACAGGTTAAGATTGTAATGATTGGAGAAGCATCCCCTTGGGATTCAGTTCCACAAAGCAGTAGTTCTGAAGTGTAGGGAGCTGGTTAATGTTTGTTTTGTTTGGCCTTATGTCAGACTTAACCGAACTCCCTACAGCTTATAAATTTTATGTTGAAAAATATTCATCATCAGAATTATTATCAGGTTTTCATCAGAAGGTTGGTTGTCGGCAGTTGAAATGTGGGTAGTATTCATGCAGAAGAGTGGAATAATAAAATATACACTTTGAATGTAAAATAGAAATTTATTATTAAAAGAAGGAATAACAAGAGTTGTTAATTTAATTTTCAATTATAAACCTTAGTAAGAAGTTATGAGCAGAGTTCGTTTTCAGTGTTGGGGAATTAAGAGTTCATACAAAATGTTTGTAGCAGTAATTGTTGAGAGAGAGAGAGAGAGAGAGAGAGAGAGAGAGAGAGAGAGAGAGTGGGGGACAATGTCCGGGTCACTTGAAGTTGAGAGTTACATCTTTGATGTTTGTCAGCAAACCGCCTCCTCTGAAATGACCGCTGTGACCGGTTAGAGACCATCCTTAAATATTCGATCCAGTCACGTGGGGTGGATCAGAAACGATTTTTCTTTAGCTATGAAAAAACTATTTCTCTGACGTATTTTGAATTTTGCGATTTAATGACCAATCAGGATCCAGAGTTCCGCTACAGGTCCGTAAAAGGAATTCGATATTTATTTATTTTTGGTTTACTTCCGGAACTTCTGCGTGGAGCCCAGATGCGCAAAGACCAGTTTTGGTCATTTGCTTTCTGGATCTCTGAGGGCAAACATCCGGTCCCTCGCTTACTCGGTATCACCACAGTTCAAGAGAAGAAGCTGCTTGAGTAGAAATGAAAGGTAGTTCATTACAATGTGCATGTCATGGTGGGTCTTAGTCGTGAAAGTTAGAACTGGTGGAACTGAGGAATGTAGTTCGTCTGAACACTTTCAATAGAAATACCGATAGAGCAGTGAGGGGCTTGCAATGTTTTGCCTGTGGGGAAAGAGGTTGTAAGGTGGAAATGTAGATAATTATAGAGTAAGAGTAAATAAAGAACACATACACCACCCCATACATATACAAAAGAAAACTTAAAAGAAAAACAATATACAAGAAAAAACAAGAGAATAGATATAAACGCACACAAACACACAACTATAAGAGACCATATAAGCACGCAATAATATACGCACAATATACCAAAACTAAAAAATAATAAAATAAAGAAGAAATTACAAATAAAACTGTAAAAAGAAAAGAAAAAGGGCTTACATAGAATATAATTACAGTCACAAATCATCAACAATCACAAATAATTTAAAAGTTAAAAATTAATAATATAGAAAAATAAAAATGAAAATAAGAAAAAAAATTCACAAGGAAAAAGATCCACAAAGAAGGAAGATTCACAATAGAAAAAAAAAATGAATTTGCTAGAAAATTAATGGTAAGGAAAATTCCATTATATATATATATATATATATATATATATATATATATATATATATGTGTGTGTGACACGAAACAGGCTTGTATGTGGATAACTAATAAAAAATATATTATATTGGGCGTGTATAATGATAAATGACGGCAAAATCGATATGCCGTATAACGGCAATATTGATGTACCTACTATTAAATACCTTACATTAAGACATAAGAAAAAATAATGCAAACAACAGAAAGGATATATGACTATATATATGTTACTAATATATTACACCGAACTACCAGGGGTAGAGTCGCCGACTGACGCCATTTCGGTCGGGTTTCAATCCTGGGTAAAAAAGCAATCGGAGTCTAACCGTACTGATGAGCTGTGATACGGCGAAACAGATCTGTCTGCGGATGACAATATATATATATATATATATATATATATATATATATATAGAGAGAGAGAGAGAGAGAGAGAGAGAGCATAATGATGATCCACGTATACTGTCTTAGGAAAAACTACTAAAAGTTGTAAATTTAAAAACGTATTTTTTGACAGTTATTATATATATAATGAATTATTTTGAACATTATTTTTACCGATACTCGTATTTAAGTAGATATTCTGTTTTTAATTAAACAGTATTTTTATATTTATATCTACCGGCCTGATTATTTGCGATAATTTTTTATTACGAAAATGTGTACTAACCAGCAGGATTCGACCCCTATTACATAGGGGAAGCATACCATTTGATCTGGTACCGTCTTGACCACTCGACCATGTATAGCCTCTTGATCAGACGAGGTTTTTATCATGCTTATATAACACAATTTTCGATTTTACCGTAAACAAGCATATCTGCTCTGAAATGTATCGTAATGTCAACAAATGTAAACATGTTACGGAAATTAACGAATTTTAACGAAACTTGGTTATATATATATATTTGATATTTCAGAACGTCCTCGGCTTTTCATCAGACACAAATGATTTTAAAATTTAAACTAGAAGCGTTCGTCGCGAGGAGCGTCTGTCGCGAGATGTTTACATCACGTGATGTAGAAAGCGATAGAGTTTTTGGGTATTTTTAAACGTAAACCTAACTGTAATAATACTTTTAAATGTTGTTTTAAAGAAAATCTTTTTTTTAAGTGTATTTAAAAACTGTTTAACTATTGAAATATAAAGATTCAAAATAACTAAATCCCTATTTAACCCTAACGCTTCTAGTTTAAATTTTAAAATCATTTCATTTGTTTCTGATGAAAGTCTGAGGCCTGTCTGAAATATCAAATATATATATATATAATAATAGAAATAAATACTGTCAAAAAAATACATTTTTAAACTGACAACTTTTTAGTAGTTTTTCCTATACATATTAAAACAGTATATACGTGGATCTATAGCGGGTATCTCTTCTCTTATTTCATTTGTAGTGAGGGGTAGTAAGATTCCGTAGTAGGTTAACGGAATTTGGCCTTGTGGGAAGATAGCCCACTATAATTCATAAATTCAAGAAAGGCAGTTTTTGAGTGTAAAATAACATTTATACATATATACATTTCAATCAATGTTTTCCAAAATAAGTAATGCTTGAAATAAAAGTTCAACGGAGGTAAAAGAGTTCATGGAAGGTAATGGTGATCTGAAAGAAAGGAATGTTCATTTTCAAGTTGCCGTTTCTAAGGTCAATGAGTCAGTGTGTTGGTTTGTGTGGAATGTCTTAGAAAGGGTCAGTTAGTACTTTGAGAACAGGTGCGGAAGAAGGAAGAAGAAGGCGAGCATAGTAGCAGCTTGACATAGGTCAAGGAAGAAACTAATTACCATCTTCTCTTCCGTCTGTGCCTGTCTGTTTTTTGATGCTTAGTCTCTGCATTTTATAGCAGCATTTTTGGATCAACTGGCTCGTTTCGAATTTCTTCCTTGTATTTGGATCCGGGCTTCTCATTGGCTGATAAATAAAATTGGTAATTTGATCTTTGATTAATTTTTATTTTTCAACCAGAACATTTGCGCGAACTCGGATGCGCACGACGATTTTTATTCATTTGACTTTTAGTTGTGAGAGAGCACACATCTGGTTCATCACTTTTGTTCGGTCGGTATCACCACAGAGCATCATTATGTTATATATATATCTGTGACACAGCGAAACAGGCTTGTATATGGATGACTAATAATATATATATATATATATAAAATTTGGAAAATGTTTTTGTGATGCATTTTATCTTTTAGAACTTCATCGGTTTGTTTATGCTTCTGTGATTATACATACGCATGAATGAGAGACACTGAGAGTTTGAAAATTTAGAAGAAATTTTTTGAAAAAAAAATTTTTTTTTGCAATCTAGCCAAATTCATTTCTATTTTTTTTTCTTTACATCACTTTTGTTTGTAAACATCCCACATTGTCATAGCAGAAAATCTGCCAAGAAAGATGAAACATTGTTAATAACAAAAACAATGGAAAGAAAACATTGATGAATTTGGCTGGAGCATACAATGGCTGAAATGTCGTAAAAATGGAAACAAAGATGAGGATAATAGTCTGAATAATGTAAATACTCTAAATACTTCCTCATCTCAGAAATATAGAAAATCGAGTTTTATTGAGATTTTTGAGATCTGGCTTCTGATTGGCTGGTAGAATGTGTGGATGTAACTAGGAGAAGATAACTCTGTTCCCATTATAATTTTAAATAATTTTCTAGAGTAAATTTCAGTTCAGAGGTTCAGTTCAGGCTTCTTTTTTCAATTGGCTTTTAGGAAAGATGATCTGCTAAGTCAGTCATTGATTGAGAGACATGATTGCCCAAGCGTGTAACATGTATAGACTGACTTGAATAGCAGGGCAGATTAGATTCTATAGCCTTGGTTGGCAACCAGTCTACTGCATAAAGAAATAGTGACATACTGTGGGAAAATCTTCTGCCTAGTCAGTTATGTCTCGAAAGATACATGATCGCCTAAGCATGTATCATGTATGGCATCTGACTGACTGACTTGCTCAGAGTCTGGGTATTGGATTTTTCAGAAAGTTGGGATACTGATGTGGAGCTACAAGCTCTCTGGGTGTACCATGTCTTTTATTACTATCTTCAGGAGGGGGGTGTTAGGTTGGGTAGAATGTGTTAAAGACATTCAAGTGGGTACAGAAGATTAACTGAATCTTAGTTATTCCATCACCTCAATCAGTCAGTTAAGTGCCATACGTGATAGACACATGGGCGATCATGTCTCGAAAGAGACACGACTGACTGGGCAGAAGATTATCCCGTAGTAGGTTGCCATTGCTTTCTGTGGTAAACTGGTTGCCGACCAAGGCTATAGAACCCAATCTGTCCTTTTATTTGACTCATAACAAGAGGGAGAAGAGATGTATTCTATTATTATGTAATAATTAGTGGGTGATCAGTTTATTACTTAATAACAATAGAAAACCGATCCCCCACTTTATGATCAGAAGTCAGTCATGATTCCGACTATTATATTCAATCAGTCAGTTCAGTGCCATATGTGATACACGCTTGGGCGATCATGTCTCGAAAGAGACATGACTGACTGGGCAGAAGATTATCCCACAGTAGGTTGCCATTGCTTTCTGCAGTAGACTGGTTGCCGACCAAGGCTATAGAACCCAATCTGTCCTGTTCTTTAACCCATAATTGGAAGGAATAGATGGATTAATACCTTTCCCAAGGGTATTTGAGCGTAAGTGAATGCAATGAATTCAGATGGAATTTGAACTTGGCTCCCCGATTTCTCGTTCCGAGCCGATATCCAATGCATCACAATGCACATCCATCACCTTACTTAACCATAACCGATCAAACTTTATTGTCATCACCAGTAATGAGCTCTAGAACCTTACCCAAAAATCAAAAAGGTCTAGTTTTGGGAGTTGATTTTCTAAGCGCCACTTAGATGTGCTTCAAGGCCAAATCTGTGATTTTCCAAATGAATATTGAACTCACAATTTAGCTGCTGTCCCAAGTTCTAGCGAATAACTTTACTAACCCATTACCGTGCTGAGGTGTTGGGATATTGTTCAGATTTTCTAAGCGCCACTTAGATGTGGCACAAGGCCAAATGTGAAAGCTGGGGTACTCAGTGAATATTGAACTCACAATTTAGCTGTAATAAGTTCTAGCGAGACAACTTTGCTAACCATTACAGATAACGAGGTGTTGGATGATTGATTTTCTAGCACTTAGATGTGGCACAGGCCAATGTATAGGGCCACTCAGTGAATATGAACTCACAATTTCAGCTGTAATAGTTCTAGCGGGAACAACTTAGCTGCCATTGCAGCCTTTTGAGTGTTCGGACCAAGTTGATTTCTAAGCGCCACTTAGATGTGGCACAAGGCCAAATGTATGGGGTACTCAGTGAATATTGAACTCACAATTTAGCTGTAATAAGTTCTAGCGAGACAACTTTTGCTAACCATTACACCGCGCTGAGGTGTTTGGATAGTTGATTTTCTAAGCGCACTTAGATGTGGCACAAGGCCAAATGTATGGGGTACTCAGTGAATATTGAACTCACAATTTAGCTGTAATAAGTTCTAGCGAGACAACTTCGCTAACCATGCCACCGTACTGGTGGTCGGACCAGATTGATTTTCTAAGCGCATGCTTAAGGTAACTGGCACAAGGCCAAATGTATGGGGTACTCAGTGAATATTGAACTCACATTTAGCTGTAGCCAGTTCTGTGAACAACACGCTATTATTCCCCACCGTGCTGAGGTGTTAGGATAGTTGATTTTTTCTAAACCTACTTCAAGATGGCACAAGGCCAAGTATGGGGTACTCATTGAATATTGAACTCACAATTTAGCTGTAATAAGTTCTAGCGAGACAACTTCGCTAACCATTCACCACAGCACAGAGTGTTGAGATAGTTGATTTTTCTAAGCGCCACTTAGATGTGGCACAAATGATAACATGGGGTACTCAGTGAGCATCGTGAACTCTGGTGGCTGTAATGATTCTAGCGAGACAAACTTGCTAACCATTACACCGTGCTGAGGTGTTCGGATAGTTGATTTTCTAAGCGCCACTTAGATGTGGCACAGAGCCAAATAACGTAGGGCCTCAGTAGATATTCAGACTCCACAGACTGGCTGTAATAAGTTCTAGCGAGACAACTTCGCTAACCATTACACCGTGCTGAGGTGTTCGGATGATTGATTTTCTGAGCGCCACTTAGATGTGGCACAAGGCCAAATGTATGGGGTACTCAGTGAATATTGAACTCACAATTTAGCTGTAATAAGTTCTAGCGAGACAACTTCGCTAACCATTACACCGTACAGGGTGTTCGGATAGTTGATTTTCTATAACGCCATAGATGTGGCACAAAGGCCAAATGTATGGGGTACTCAGTGAATATTGAACTCACAATTTAGCTGTGTCAGTTCTAGCGGGAACAACACATTTAACAGTACACCGTGCTGAGAGATGTTGGGATAGTTCGATTTTTCAAAAACTACTTAGATGTGGCACAAGGCCAAATGTATGGGGTACTCAGTGAATATTGAACTCACAATTTACGCTGTCATCGGATTCTAGCGAGACAACCGCTGGCTTCGTACACCGTGCTGGGGTGTTCGGATAGTTCGTTTTTCTAGCGCCACTTGTGATGTGGCACAACGTCGAAAGTATGGAGTAGCCAGTGAGGATCGAATTCATTACTCAGTTATAATAGGTTCTAGCGAGACAAGCTTGCTAACCAATACACAACATCTAGATGTCCTAATCTGGTTTTGGTAGGGTTTTAACTAGAACCACATATTTGTTGGTATTTTTTTTAATCATTTCATCCCAAGCAAGGCAAAACTGTGCAGTGGTTTACAGTGAGAGAAAACACTGGGTACAGGGGTTATTGAGGAAATGATAAAATGCGAATGAGATTCAAGAAGATAGTAACTGATGTTGCATTTAAATTTTTGGAGATTGTAGCTATCAGAGAATTAAGTAAATGGAAAGGAGTCCCACAAGCAGAAAGTGTGAGAAAATAATGGTATGACAATAATTCCAACACATTTTCCATGAATTTTATGCTAAGATCAGTCAGTTAGTTAAGGTGATACATGCTTAGGCGATCATGTCTCGAAAGAGACATGACTGACTGGGCAGAAGATTTTCCTGCAGTAGGTTGCCATTACTTTCTGCGGTAGACTTGGTTCTATAGCTTTGGTTGGACAACCAATCTGTCCTTCTATTTAACCCATAGCTGGAGGGAGATGAGACGTATTTGTACTTTTCCCAAGGGTATTTGCATGTAAGTGAATACGTTGAATCCAACTGGAATTTAAACTCGGCTCTCTGATTTCTCGTTCTGAGCCGATATTCATTTCACCAAAACACACATCCTAAGGTCAGCTTCTATGTGAAGCTTATAGTTCATGAAAACCCATTGTAGTTCTATATCCTCCTCGGTCATCGAAGACGTCTAGTACTGCAGTAAATTGATTAAGTGATCTGTTCGAACCTGACCTGCCCGACTCCACACTGTGATTCGGTTGATCATAAGGAGACCAAGATTGACTTGTTGTAGGTATCCTTGTATTGGGATGGTTTAAGCAAAGCAAAGAGGTACAGTAAAAAAAAAAAAAAAAAAAGACTCAAAGTAATCAAAAAAAAAAAAATTCACTATTTTTACATTGAGTCCTGCCTACAAAGGTTTATTAGTTTTATTAATTAATTTATTAATAACAAATAAATTAATTAGTTTATTAGTAAACTATCGCCCGGTTCACACTCCACCCACATCTATTGAACAGGTGAAGAGGCTCATCCCTTGTTTCCTGTTTAGGATGTGGTTTCCAGCTTTCTCTTTTCCATTCTTTTTACCCTTACGTAGCCCCCTGCGCATCAGTGGCGTTACCGCCTTGCTTGGGGTGATATGATTAAAAAAAAAAAAAAAAAAAAGTTATTAGGGTCTAGATGTTAGTGGATGTGTGTTGTGGTGCAGTGGATATCGGCTCGGAAAGAGAAATCGGTGAGCCGAGTTCGAATTCCAGTTGAATACCCTGTATTCACTTAAGCACTGGTATCCTTGGGAAAGGTATTAATCCATCAATTCCCTCCAGTTATGGGTTAAATAACAAGGGTAGGACTTTGGGACCCTGCTCTTAAAAACAAATCCCAATGAATCGTGAAAAAGAAAAATGTTGTAAAAATAAAATAACCTTACCCAAAAATCATTGACCTTAAAAGATCCCATCAGGATTGATAGGTCATTAAGCCTCAAAAACAAACAAACTAGATGTTAGCATGCAGTTATTTGTCAACCCAATTCATTCCTGAATCAAACGCCACACTTGATTAAGCTAGTAAGGTTTGGTTTGCGAATTTAGTGAAGTTGGTTTAGCCGATTTGGTAAGTTTATCTCAAGGCTGATGTCAGAGTTTCACTTTGGCAGATAGTCATGTGTGTTGTCTCACGCTCAGCGGCTAGAATGCTCTTGGGGGCGATCTCTCTCCCATTTCTTTTAATTTGCTTCATGCATTTGTATTTATTGGTGTCTGCCTAAAACTGGTATGATGCAGTTGGGGAATGGGTATTTCTCCCACCTGTCATCTTCACTGCTTTTGGTCTTGAGAAATTAATTATTTCCCAATTTGGAAGTCCTCTCCTTTTCTTGGGTGATGGTTGTAGGCATTACTTTGTCCACAGCTTCTTCCTCCTTCTTTCAGCAGCTCCCACCAGTACTCTACAGCGGTTGTAGGAAGCTCCTTTTTCCTTCCTTCATCTGTCTTCTAATAATAAAAAAAAAACCCAGAAAAACAACTATTGTGCCAAATGTCATCACTTCATAAGTGAATTGATACCCGTGGTGACTTTTTCTTTGTTTTCTTTCTAGTCTGAAAGTTGAATCAACAATTGACATTCTCCCTCTTGACCCCAGAGAAAGTTTTGTGAATCTGGCAATAAAGACGAGTACAACAGTGTTGGGATGTGCATTGTGGTACAGTGGATATCAGCTCGGAACGAGAAACCGGAGAGCTGAGTTCGAATTCCAGTTGAATCCATTGTATTCACTTACGCACAAATACCCTTGGGAAAGGTATTAATCCATCTCTTCCTTCCAGTTATGAGTTAAATAACAGGACAGATTGGGTTCTATAGTCCTTGGTCGGCAACCGGTCTACCGCAGAAAGCAATGGCAACCTACTGCGGGATAATCTTCTGCTCAGTCAGTCATGTCTCAAGAGAGACATGATCGCCCAAGCGTGTATCACGTATGGCACTTAACTGACTGACTGACAACAGTCTGAACAATGTAAATAGTTACAATACCTCTTCTCAAAAATAGACAAATAACAGTTTTCTATAGACTTTCCGAAACTGTTCAATTTTTTTTTCTCCATTTGTCATTTGATATTTTCTCACTATCAATTCACTATTAATCAATGGATGTGGCATTATCCAATGTTTTAGAGTGACAAAGAGAGTTTGAAATGTCTGAATTTTCATTTTCAAGGAAGTTACTTGATATATTATCAGTTTAATGAAAATAGCTATTATCATTAGATATAACACCATCTCTCAAGTTGGTATCACTAAAAGGGTCTGAAATTTTATAATTTTCAGTTGCAACAAGGTCACTTGATATTTTATCAGTTTCAAGTAAATATCTATCGTCGCCAGACATGACACTATGCAAAAGTTTACTTCATTATAATCCGAGGAAAGGAACAGTATGGTTAAAGAAGACGAGGAAAATTATATCATTTTTTTTTGGCCGATGCATTTCACCCCATGGATGGACTTTATCAAGGCAAAGAGTGCTAGAGAAAAACCAATAGCATCAAGATTGAAATATGGATTTTATCCTCTCTTTGCAAAAGGACAAAATGCATAGGTGAAAAAAAAAAAAAAAGGTTTTCCTCTTGTCTCCTTTATTTAACCATAAAACACTGTCTTTCAAGATCATATCATGAAGAGGGCCTGTTGTAGATTTTAGAATTTTCACAAGGGAGAGAAACTTCATAATTTGTAATCAAGTCATCAGACTTCTGATTGTTCCAGAAAATTAGAATTTTGCTTAAAATGATACACTAGATGATGAAAGATTTCTAATGTATCAGAGCAATATTATGCTTTGCAAATAGTTTCATTTTCAACATCTTTCATGTCAAAATCTTAACTGATATACAAGGTGTGATGAGTAAATTGTTGCCATTTTAAATTTCTAGTTTCGCTCATGCACGTTGTTTTCAACTTTGTCCATTTCACAGTATTTTATGGTCATTTGGAGACCGTCTGTGAGAACAAAAGCACCATGACAAATTCACTCCACCAGAAATATGGAAACGGCACGCTGTACTGCTTGGCATTCATGCCAAAATCTTCAATACGACCATTTCAGAGTGTTTGGGGGTCAATTCTTATGTGACAAGCATAGAAAGTATATTATGAAAGAAAAAATGATAACTAAAAAAAAAACAAGAAACAAAAAACAAACAAAAAACAAACAAAAAAAAAATGAAAAAGAAACAAAAAACAAAAAACAAACAAACAAAAAACAACAAAAAAAAAACAATAAGTGAAAATGACAAAAGGTAAAAAAAAAAAAATTCTAATCAAAAGCAATCATTTATTTACAATTGTTTCTATATACACCAGTGGCAATTTCCCTACGCTGAGAGAAGAAAGCCCTAGGGAAGACTTTGCTGGACATTCCCTTAGCAGACTGACCAATTAAGGAAACTCAAGATCTTTGATAGGGATGGTTAGCTGATGCGGCTTTGATATTTGTTTTAATGGTACTTGGCGCTTTTGAAATGGTTGCAGATTCTGGAAGAAGAAAAAAAACACAATGAAGACTCATAAGATATTCTGTCATTAATTTTACATACAAATTAAATGTGAATAAAAAAAAAATCTCTTTTATAGACATCATGTTGTACTGCTTGGCATTCATTCAATACAAACATTTCAGAGTGTTTGGGGGCCAATCTGAGGACAGTGCAGAGAATTCGGAAATAGTTGGGGGAGTCTAATAGCACTTACAAAGGTGTTTGGAGGGATCGCTAGTGATGGTGACACTATGCCACCATTCATCTTTGCACAGAGACTAAGAATCAACACTGAGATCTGCATCATGTACTGAAACAGGTATTGCTAACCTGGGTCTAGAGGGTGGCTGCTGCATAACCTTATGTCTCTGAACCAGGTCAGTATTTATTTCTGAAAAAATACAGAAATTACGGCACAAAGCTGAAAGGGGAGAGGCAGAGGTTGGTCGACACTAGCTATACTATACCTAGCTAAACACTATCATGACCCATTCACTCATTACAATTTGCACATTCATGACAAGAACCCATCCATCACCTCTCAATCTTTCATACACCACAATACCGTAAATTTACAAGGGGCACCTAAAAAAAGGGGGAAACAAACCCATAACAATAAAAATACAGCTATAGACAATATAATATGTAATTTACAGCATTCAAGAAAAAAAGAAATTTTGGGAGGGGGATGAACCCAATAACAAACTAAATTTTTTAAAACAAAATAAACGATGTTAGTAAGACCCGTTCATCCCACAAAAAAGAGTGACCACTGTATTCCACCAAATGGCGAAATCAAGAAGCACACTCACTGAGAGAGTGGGGGGTGGGTAAAATAGTTAATGGAATGGGACAATCAAAGGCTGACCCAGCTGAAATAAAAGAAGGTTGAAACAAACTGGGGAGGTTGGAAATCTCGACTTGGATCATAACAAAAAGAGAGAGCTGGGTACAGGCTAGGAACACAGTCATTCACATTAACTAGGTACACAAAAGAGAACTACCTTAACCAGGAGGGTTCCAAAGGAATCCACCCTGATGCAACTAGCAGATCTAAAAGAAAAAAATCAAGACTAGCCCCGTTCATGCAAACCAGGCTCACCACATTAACTACCTTTTGCTGAAGGTTGTCAAAGTCAAATGTTCCCAATCAGTTCTAATCTTCATTTTGAGCTAGTGCTCAAAATATCAGATTAGATCCTGATCTGAAAGACGTTGACCTCACAAGACTTCCTCCTTTCACATTGTCCAAATCACCAGTCGAGCTGTGGCTAGCAGCGACAGAAACACCATACACTTCATCCCAGAGAATGTGGGTGACACATTATCACAGGCGAATGCACGATCAATGAGCACATGCTCCTGCAACACGATACGAGCAGTCAACTCGCTGACACGGTCCCATATCAAACTCGCAAACAATGGTAGGTGTGTGAAGCCGTTTCTTCCAAGCCAAGGTTGCAGCGTTCACAATCTGGCAAATCCGCCAGGCCCCATATGAAAGCCATGTCATTGAGAGGCAAATGATTCCAGCCAATCGCCAGATGAGCAAAAACGCAGAGTTGCTAAGATAATCTGAACCATGTCACACAACCAGGAGAACCCAGTCATGGCTGTCAGACAATTTCTGTGAATACATCACCCCTTATATATGGATGCCAAAACTCCCGAAACTACAATCCCCTTGATTATTATGTGTGGGACGCAGTTGATTCAGCGAACAACAAAACTCTTTGTATCGCCAAAGATGAACTGAAAGCAAGGATTATGACAGCATTCAGCAACTTAAACAAGGAGACCATCCAGCATCCAGAAGAGTTGCAGGAGATTGTGTGAGCGAGAAACCAACAAAACTCCTTGTAACACCAAAGATGAACTGAAGGCAAGGTTTATGGTAGCATTCATCAACTTAAGCAAGGAGACCGTTCAGAAGAGTTGCAGGCAATTCTGAAATCATCTGGAGGCCATGGTTGAAGCCATTGGTGATTTTAACTTATTTTGTGTCTTAAGCTTTGAATTGTAGCACCTCACGTCATTGAACTTGCCTGACTTTTCTAACCTGATGAACATTCATATGCCCTCCTATATCAAAAATTTGGAGAAACCAATAACATTTTAGCTCTTGTATATAAATACTTGTCACTAAATAAAATCTCTACTTTTGCCTTGAAAAAGTCCCTTGGAGGATGAAATATGTTAGCTAAGTTATTCTTTTTGCTTTTATTTATAGTCCTTTTACAGATATATTCTATTTGAATTTATATATATATATTTTCCATTTTTAAACGAGTTATTTCACTACCCAGGTTTCTACTGAGTGGTGTCTTCAGGCGATTTTAATTAAAAATATTATTATATATATATATAATATTATAATTATAATATAACCTGCATCTTCTCTCTCATGCCCCTTTTCCGTCCACTCCACTCTCATCAGTATTCTCATCCTTCTCTAACCCACTTCCTGACACCCCCTATAACCTTTCACTCTTTCTCATGACTTTCCTCCAATGTAACCCCCTGCACAACAGTGGCAGTAAAATGCCTTGCTTGGGGTGATATGATTATTAAAAAAAACTATATACATATATCGATTTTCTAAGCACCGATTAGATGTGGTACAAGGCCAAAAGTAAGGGGTACCCAGTGAGGATCGAAATCATTACTGAGTTGTAATAGGTTCTAGTGAGACAAGCTTGATAAGCATTACACCATATACAGTCAAACAAGTTAACTAACTTCAACCAACAAGACCTGTCTAATTTTTATTGTATTTTCCATTTTTCCATCAAATAAGATGCTGTATCTGTGCATTTCATTGCTTTTGTTTAAGCACCTTTGACCATCTCAGGCATTAAGAAACTTGTTGCTGTGTAGTAGGTGAGATTTTTACTGAGCTGAAAAGGAGAAATGAAACAAACAGAAGCAGCAGATTTTGCTAGGACTCCTACTGGACAAAATAAAGTCCAATGGTTGTTCAGGCATGCATGTGAAGGAAAAATTTGTGGGAAAAAAAAAAAAAAAGAAAAAAAGAAAAAAAAAAGAAAGATATGACACAGTGATTCAATTATTTATAAAATGTGACATCAATGACACAATGGATGAGACAAAGGATGATATTATCTTTGATCATAATTTGGATCGAATAATGAAATGTGTGATTACGTTCCAAGTGATAGTAAAAGCAAAATGGAAGACATTATCTTTGGTCAAAATTTGAGATGCAATGTCTGATTCCTTTCCATGCAATAAAAAAATCAATAAGTTTTAAGCTATATTAAATAACAGTAAATCATTTTTTTTTATTTACTACATTTTCGTATTTGATATTTTTAGATCTTTTGTTTTGAACAGTGTATATGAATTTTGAAATTATCGGGTAGAATTTTTGTGCAATAAAAATCTTTTAAATACTATTGAAGCTTGCCCAAAAAGTCAAAATAAGGATATGTCTGATACAATCAGTCAGTTAAGTGCCATACGTGAAACACGCTTGGGCGATCATGTCTTTTTCGGGACATGACTGACTGGGCAGAAGATTATACCGCAGTAGGTTGCCATTGCTTTCTGCGGTAGACTGGTTGCCGACCAAGGCTATAGAACCCAATCTGTCCTGCTATTTAACCCATAACTGGAGGGAAGAGACGGATTAATACCTTTCCCAAGGGTATTTGTGCGTAAGTGAATGCAATGGATTCAACTGGAATTCGAACTCCAGTTCGAATACAGTACTGTACATTAAAGAAAAAATTTGTTTATTTAAAAAAAACAGTGACATCATCATGAACAGACTAACCATAAATAGTTTGCTTTACAGATAGTTTCATTTTCAATATCTTTCACGTCAAAATCTAAACTGATGTACAAGGCGCGATGAGTAAATTGTCGCCATTATATATTTTTAGTTTCACTCATGCACGTTGTTTTCAACTTTGTCCATTTCACAGTATTTTATGGTCATTTGGAGACCGTCTGTGAGAACAAAAGCACCATGACAAATTCACTCCACCAGAAATATGGAAACGGCACGCTGTACTGCTTGGCATTCATGCCAAAATCTTCAATACGACCATTTCAGAGTGTTTGGGGGTCAATTCTTATGTGACAAGCATAGAAAGTATATTATGAAAGAAAAAATGATAACTAAAAAAAAAACAAGAAACAAAAAACAAACAAAAAACAAACAAAAAAAAAATGAAAAAGAAACAAAAAACAAAAAACAAACAAACAAAAAACAACAAAAAAAAAACAATAAGTGAAAATGACAAAAGGTAAAAAAAAAAAAATTCTAATCAAAAGCAATCATTTATTTACAATTGTTTCTATATACACCAGTGGCAATTTCCCTACGCTGAGAGAAGAAAGCCCTAGGGAAGACTTTGCTGGACATTCCCTTAGCAGACTGACCAATTAAGGAAACTCAAGATCTTTGATAGGGATGGTTAGCTGATGCGGCTTTGATATTTGTTTTAATGGTACTTGGCGCTTTTGAAATGGTTGCAGATTCTGGAAGAAGAAAAAAAACACAATGAAGACTCATAAGATATTCTGTCATTAATTTTACATACAAATTAAATGTGAATAAAAAAAAAATCTCTTTTATAGACATCATCGATTCTAACAGTAACAATTTTATGCAGTCAGTTAAGTGCCATAGGTGATACGCACTTGGGCAATCATGTCTTGAAAGCGACATGACTGACTGGGCAGAAGATTTTACTGCAGTAGGTTGCCATTACTCTTTGTGGTAGACTGGTTGCCAACCAAGGCTGTAGAACCTAATCTGTGTTTCTATTTAACCCATAGCTAGAGGGAGAAGAGATGGATCATACCATATTGTTATATAATAAGTATTAATTAGTGGGGGATCAATTTATTACTTCATAACAATAAAAAACCGATCCCCCACTTTATGCTCAGTAGAAGCTTTACTTATGTTTCCAACTATTATATTCAGTCAGTCAGTTAAGTGCCATATGTGATACACACTTCAGTGATCATGTCTCGAAAGAGACATGCCTGACTGGACAGAAGATTTTCCCCAAAGTCAGTCAGTTAAGTGCCATACGTGATACACACTTTGGCCGATCATGTCTTGAAAGAGACGTGACTGACTGGGCCTTCAATTCCAGCTGAATTCATTGCATTCACTTACGCACAAATACCCTTGAGAAAGGTATTAATCTGTCTCTTCCCTCCAGTTATGGGTTAAATAATAGGACAGATTGGGTTCTATAGCCTTGGTTGGCAACCAGTCTACCGCAGAAAGCAATGGCAACCTACTGTGGGATAATCTTCTGCCCAGTCAGTCATGTCCCTTTCAAGACATGATCGCCCAAATCGTGTATCACGTATGGCATTTAACTGTCTGACTAACACCCAACTTCCACACAAATCTGAATAATTATCAAAGAAAGTATTTATAGAAAAGACAGAAAGGCAACCTTATGATGGTTGGAAAGTGTCCAGATTAGAACTGATAATATCACTGATTTTTCTTTGGCTTGCTCTCCTGATGGCTACAACCTCCAGGAATTTAAATGCAATGTCAATACCCATCTCTTATCCGTTGACTCCAGTTCTTTCTGCATCACCCCGTATATCTTGTTCTTTTCCTTTTACTCTACCTTCACAACTGTCTTCACACTTGTGTTCCCCTCCTTCTTTTGCCCTTTCTCTGACACCCACTGTAACTGTTTCGTCTTTCTCTTCACTCTCCTCCTGCCTAAACTTTTACTCTCTTATGAAGACCCCTGCACATCAGTGGCGATCCTGCCTTGCTTGGTGTGAAAACGATTAGAAAAAAAAATGTTGGATAAAAATGGTAAATTAGAATCTCAATATTTGATGAAAGCGAATTTATACATTTTTTACGTTCCTGATAATTTACAACAAAAATATCAAACACTATTTGTTTATTAAGGACCACACACTCAACTTCCATAATAACCTTATATATAGTCTAGTACACCCTACAAAAAAAAAAAAAAGTAATATATTGGTCAGTTGATATTAATTTCACCGTTTAAAAAAATATAAAAGTGAAGACGTCAAATCAAACCTGAGAGCCTACTAAAAATAACATTTTATGGTTTTAAGAAAATTTATTGAATAAAAAATGACAAATTTGAACTTCAACATATGATGAAAGTGAATTTCTACATTTTTTATGTTCCTGGTAATTTACAACAAAATTATTAAACAGTATTTGTTTATTAAGGAGCACAAACCTAACTTCGATAATAATCCTCAATATAGCCTATAAGACATAGTATCGAAAAGATAAAGAAGGTTTTTTTTCCTGGTAATTTACAACAAAATTATTAAACAGTATTTGTTTATTAAGGAGCACAAACCTAACTTCGATAATAACCCTCAATATAGCCTATAAGACATAGTATCGAAAAGATAAAGAAGGTTTTTTTCCTGGTAATTTACAACAAAATTATTAAACAGTATTTGTTTATTAAGGAGCACAAACCTAACTTCGATAATAATCCTCAATATAGCCTATAAGACATAGTATCGAAAAGATAAAGAAGGTTTTTTTCCTGGTAATTTACAACAAAATTATTAAACAGTATTTGTTTATTAAGGAGCACAAACCTAACTTCGATAATAATCCTCAATATAGCCTATAAGACATAGTATCGAAAAGATAAAGAATCTTTTTCTGGTGATACTGCCTTTTCTTTTAACTAGCTTCACTCTTTGGCAATGTGTGCCATTCATACATTTCACACACACACACACACACATATCCATATTTCAATACATATTTGTTTAATAATATTATTCCTTCTTTTGCTTCTACGCATTTTAAATAACATGCTTGTTTTCATCTGCAAGACCCGCTATGTTAGCAGGCAATGATTGGTCAATCTGGACTGGTCATCCAGTGTTCACGTGTTAAATTCTATTTTTTCCCGCGCAGCTAGGTGCGCCCATTTAAGCAGAGGACACATGTGTTACTAGTCAGTTAGGGCTCAGTTTCCCGCGGTATGGCCAGCTATTTGGGGACATGTTTCTTAGTTTTACCTAACTCACACATGCACACCCGCACTAATTGCAGGTAGCAATTAGTGGTGCAAATTTATTTCTTGCACACATATTTCCCAATACAAACTCCAATGGGAACTCAACCAACTGTATGTATTCTACCTTTCAGAATTATCTTTTTCTTCCAATGAACATTTAACTTCTTTAACAGTTAAAGGGAGAAAACTTCTTCTTCCTTTCTCTATCAATAAATTGTATTATTTGTTAATACATGTTTATTCCGGTTACTTTGGCTTTGTTGTTTCTTATTTCCTGTGTCATGTGTCTGATCAATCGTACGTTGTATCGAATCCCAAATATAAATATAGTAAAGGATCATGTGCCCTCTACAAATGTTTATGATTAAAAAAAAAAAAAAAAAAACGATAATAATTGGAATAAAACTTAAACATATGAAAGCAAATTTATGCATTTTTCTTTTGTTCTTGATAATTTACAACAAAAATATTAAACATTATTTGTTTGTTAGATTGTTTATTTGCGACATTCTAAAACTTAATAAATTATAGTGTGAAGTGGATACCCATTGCATTCTCCAGTTATCCTTCTTAAATAACTGCCATCCCTAGAAGTCATAGCAATTCATAGATAATAAAAAAAAAGGATCTGTGGAGAGTCATAATCTTCTATGGCTTTAAAATGAATAGCTTACATAATTAGTAATCTTTTTTAAACAGAAATATTTAAAAAAAACCTTTATCAGTACTTGTACTGAGCCTGCCTAAATCCATAAGACTAGAATATTAAATGTAAATAAGGGAAGTCTGCTTTGTGAAGTTGACGTATCTGGTAGGATAATGTTTCCCCAGATGCCATAGACTATCAGTACTTGTACCTAGTCTAACTCCATAATACTGGAATATTAAACGTAAATAAAGGAAGTCTTCTGTGTGATGTTGAGGTATCTGGTAGGATAATGTCTACCCAGATGCCATAGACGATGAGTACTTGTACATAGCCTAACTCCATAATACTGGAATATTAAACATAAATAAGGGAAGTCTTCTTTGTGAAGTTGAGGCACCCAGATGCCATAGACTATCAGTACCTAGTCGAACTCTATAATACTGGAATACTGAATGTAAATGGAGAAGACTTATATAGTCTCAAATGCAATATATATTCCTTACCATTTAGGGCTTATAGCCATATCACGTTGAATACATCGGTTCTCGCTCGATCACCGAAGTTAATCAATGTTGAGCCTGGTCAGTACTTAGATGGATGACTGCTTGGGAATACCAGGTGCTGTAAGCGTTTAATGACGGATATGCTTTGTGGTGCAGTGGATATTGGCTCAGAAAGAGAAATCGGTGAACTGAGTTTGAATTACAGTTGAATACCCTGCATTCACTTAAGCACTGGTACCCTTGGGAAAGGTATTAATCCATCCCTTCCCTCCAGTTATGGGTTAAATAACAAGGGTAGGACTTGGGGACTCTGCCCTTAAAAACAAATCCCAATTAATCTTGATGCTCGAAAAGAAAAAAGTATTACTAGACACAAAACTTACATAAAAACAACAATTGTTGAAAGAAAAAAAGGGATTATCAGCAATAAATAAATAAAATGTAGTTGGCAATAAATAACTCGCCGAGGTGTTGATATGCCGTAAAAACAAAACCAACCAACCAACCAACCAACCTTACCATTTAACCAAATTAACTTTTAGTCAATTTTATTTCATAAGCTAAATTGAAAACTAGAAAAATTTCTGTTGTGGCCAATATTATGCATGGCTTGGACATGAATGGTCTGACAACATTATTTGATCAAGGACAGATCTCTGAAAGGTCACCCTTACAATATGCTCCTTAGGAAAAAAAAAGACTGGAATACTTACGAGGTGCTTTTTGTGATTGTTGCTGTGAGTTTACATTGTTGTTGTTTTGGTGAGAGTTTTCTGAACGTCTAGGGGTAGGCTGCTTTAGACCCTTTCCCACAGTGATGGCTTGGATCAGGGAGTTTGTGTCTGCCATTGAAGAAGTCTGTGGCTGAGCAGATTTTTGGTCTGGAAAAAAAAAAAAAATAAATAAATAAATAAATAAATAAATAAAGAAGTGAAAATATTCTGGAGTTAACTGCATCCTCAGCAAAAATTTTTTGCTTTCTTTTTAAAGAGGGTGGGGTTCTAAGCTTCACTTCCAATCGTTTTTATTCTTAGACACCCCCATCACCAAAATAGAGTGAGTTGATTAATCAGTCTTGTGAAGAACATCTCCTCAGAACACTAACCAACTGACTATAATTCCCAAATGGTATTCATCTTTATGGTAGATCTTGTAAGAAGATAATGACATCAGGCATAGCTGATCATATATAGAGAAAAAGTGGTGCCCATTAACCTCTGTTGTATGAAGTCAAGATAACAGCCAGAACAACAGAAGAGGATAAGAGAAATGAAAAATCGACATACATTTCTGGCAATGACATCCTCCTCAGCAGACCAAGCATAGAAATGAATAACATCTGGGAGCATTTGGTTAAGAAGAACACTTGATGACTAAGTTTTTGTTCACAATTATTGGAGTAGATAGACTAAACTATCGCCTGGTTCACACGCCACCCACGTCTATTGAACAGGTGAAGAGGCTCATCCCTTGTTTCCTGTTTAGGAGGCGGTTTCCGGTTTTCTCTTTTCCAATCTTTTCACTCCTATGTAGCCCCCTGCACATCAGTAGCGTTACCGCCTTGCTCGGGGTGATATGATTCTACCTCCCAAGTTGGGATGCTCATACATGCCCACCACTCACTCATATACTTCTATGGATGTGCAGGTGGTATAATAGATATTGACTCAGAATCAGTAATCAAAGAACATGCACAAATGGAAATGGTATGAATCCATGCCCGCCAAGCCATAAGTAATAGAACATGTATCCATGTATCTGGAGAAATCACTGTAATTTAGAATAAAAGCTGTTAATGCAAAATTCATTTGCAAAAAAAAAAAAACAAAAAACAAATAAGAATTGTCTCCCCAAAGATTGGAAAGCATAATAAGAACACTTCAAACCTGTAGATTGAATAAAGTGTTTAGTTCAGAATCCCGGGGAAAGTGACAGAATACAATGACAGACAGCTGGAGTTTAAGCACTGGTACCCTTGGGAAAGGTATTAATCCATCCCTTCCCTCCAGTTATGGGTTAAATAACAAGGGTAGGACTTGGGGACTCTGAAACTTAAATATAACAGCCCAGATAAGCAATGCTGGACTGAAGAGCAAAGTATCTAAAAAAAAAAAAAAAAAAAAAAAAGGGGAGGTGTGGATTCATGCTTTTCTCTTAATGAACACAAATAATTTGACTTACTGGCTTCACTTTCCCATTCGTCTCTGGCAGAGTTGATAATGTCCAGAATATTACTAGTGATTTTATTCAACGTATTCAATTGTTTCTGGAAAAGAAAGATGCATAAATAAAAGTTAAAAATTCATCACAGAAAAACTTGTTATTTTTGGTTGCATACACAAAGTTTTCCTGTTACACAAGGACTAACATTTGTAATAAATGTACAAGAAGAAATTAGTTCAGAACTGGGCCAAATTTTCAGTAACACTTGATGTACTATCATGAAAAAAACAAACATTTGGATGATCCATTCCCAGAAGAAAATGTTTTGAATAATTTTTATTATTTCAAACTGGGAAACATAAGTGGTTCCTTGGAAAGATTGGTAACAATTTCTTGATTTTTTTTTTAGATGAAGCATTATCAGTTATCAATTTTTTTACTAATATTTCTTTCATCTTATTTCTCTTGCTTTTCCACCAAGTAGTAATAGTCTTAAGTTGTTTGAATTTCTTAGATAAAGCATTGGCAATTATTATTCATTTTTGACTAGTATTTTTTTCATCTTATTTCTCTTATCCATCAAGTAGTAATAGTCTTAAGTTGTTTGAATTTCTTACATGAAGTCTTGGCATTATTCATTTTTGACTAGCATTTCAGTTTTACCCACATAGAGGAGGACCTTCAGTAATTAGCAATGCCTTTCTTAACATGTCAATGTAACTAGCAACTTTTTCGATGACTTTTTACAGCCTGTAACTCAAAGAGTTCCATTGTATGAAAATGAACCCCAGACCATAATTGATCCACCTCCACTATGTCGTGATGAGGAAATTGCTTTTGGGACATTTTTTGCATGGCAGTAACACTGAAAACCATTTGGGCCGTCAAGGTTGAATTTTTTCTCATCTGAAAACAACACTTTCTTCCATTTATCCACATCCAAAGTTTGATAATCTGAAGCAAATTGTAAATGGCAGGTTTTATGGCGAGGAAGAAGGTGAAACCTCTGCAGCCGTTTCATGTTCTTAAACCTTTTCTTATTTAAATGCCATGAATTGTTCGAGAGCCGCATTCAGCATCTGTATTCACTTTTATCTGATTTGATGTTAGGTTTGAATCTCTCTTAACTTCTCGCCTAATGTATCTGTCTAGAGATGGTGACATTTTATTGGAGCTACCACTTGCTTTTTTCAAAGCATATGTATCCATTTAATGACATTAGCAATGACAATTCTGCTATGGCCAATTTCATTTGCAATGGCTCATTACAAAAGACCATGTCTTTACAGTTCAACAATTCTGCCTTGTTTAAATTTTAGCCAGCTTAAAATTTGAAATTTAATGCTGGAAATGAGCTAAGTAGATAACTACATGTCTGAGGCACTGACTAGTTCTAAAATTTTTGTCCAGTAATTTTTTTTCACACATGGTCTTATCTTATGACCAACTAAAAAATACATTTTCAATGTTTGTTTAAATAAATCAATTAAGAGCTTAAAATTTTCACTTATTTATTGATAAACTACATTTTCTAATTAAATGTAAATGTTTTGCAAATATATTTCCATTTAAGTAGCAGTATTTTATATTTTTTTAATTTTTTGTATCTGGTCTTAAGATTTTAACCAGGAGTGTATATATAATACATACAAACACACACACTATATATATATATATATATATAGGCCTATATATTACACACACACACACAGGACTATATATCACACACACACATATACATAGGCCTATATATCACACATGCACACATATATAGGCCTATATATCACACACGCACACATATATAGGCCTATATATCACACACGCACACATATATAGGCCTATATCACACACACACACACACACACATATACATATAGGCCTAGATATCACACACACACACACACATATACATAGGCCTATATATCACACACACACAGGCCTATATATAACACACACAGACACACACACAGGCCTATATATATAACACACACACACAGGCCTATATATATATAACACACACACAGGCCTATATATTTCACACACACACAGGCCTATATATATAACACACACACAGGCCTATATATATAATACACACACACACACACACACTTAGGCCTATATATAACACACACTTAGGCCTATATATAACACACACTTAGGCCTATATATAACACACACTTAGGCCTATATATAACACACACTTAGGCCTATATATAACACACACTTAGGCCTATATATAACACACACTTAGGCCTATATATAACACACACTTAGGCCTATATATAACACACACTTAGGCCTATATATAACACACACTTAGGCCTATATATAACACACACTTAGGCCTATATATAACACACACTTAGGCCTATATATAACACACACTTAGGCCTATATATAACACACACTTAGGCCTATATATAACACTCACTTAGGCCTATATATAACACTCACTTAGGCCTATATATAACACTCACTTAGGCCTATATATAACACTCACTTAGGCCTATATATAACACACACTTAGGCCTATATATAACACACACACACACACACACACTTAGGCCTATATATAACACACACACACACACACATTAGGCCTATATATAACACACACACACACACACACAGGCCTATATATAACACACACACATGCCTATATATATATATGCCTAGATATCACACACACATATATAGGCCTATATATCACACACACATATATAGGCCTATATATCACACACACACACACATATATATATATAAGCCTATATATCACCCACAAACACACACATATATATAGGCCTATATATATTACACATACACATATATATATAAGATTATATATTACACATACACATATATATATATATAAGATTATATATTACATACACATATATATATAAGATTATATATTACATACACATATATATATAAGATTATATATTACATACACATATATATATAAGATTATATATTACATACACATATATATATAAGATTATATATTACATACACATATATATATAAGATTATATATTACATACACATATATATATAAGAGATTATATTACATTACATACACATATATATATGAGATTATATATTACACACACACACACATATATGAGATTATATATTACACACACACATATATATATGAGATTATATATTACACACACACACACACACACATATATATATATATATATAGGCCTATAGCAATTCTTACCTATCATAGTTTCACACGGAACTCATCATAAGTACATATGTACGTACGAGAAACCAACAACTGTCCGCGTGTTGACATCGCTACACTATTTGAATACACCAACCGAATGCATATGTATGTGCGCAACGGCACACATATACATATATATGCCGAACCCCCACGATTCGCTTGTGTTCATGCAAAACTCAGTGAGCGAATGCATGTGTGTGTGTCCTTGCGCGCATTAATGGATGTACAAATATATATATATATCTGTATCAGTCATGATGACATATCCCCCCCACTTCCACAAAAATACATGAATATACGCAGCCCTACTATATATTACACACACACACACACACACATATATATAAGCCTATATATTACACACACACACATATATATAAGCCTATATATTACACACACACACATATATATATATGTAAGCCTATATATTACACACACACACATATATATAAGCCTATATAATACATACACACACACACAAGCCTATATATTACACACACACACACACACACACACACACACACATATATATATTCAGCCTTTGAGATTTGCAAAAGAAATCACTCGACTGGCGGTGAAGAGTGAGGGAAAATTTACTCGTCCTAAAATCATTTTACTCGACCGGCTCCATTTTCTTAATAGTTGCCTTATGTAAATGTTGTGTGAATCACTGACAGAAAAGAAAAAAATGAAATTTTAATTAAAATTTCAAACGTGTTAGAAAGGATTTAAAAATTAAAAAAAAAATAACAAATTTGATCTTTCCTCTTAATAACAATCATTTTCATGATGAAATTTTGTTTTTATTAAGTTTGAGCCCTTTTAACATCATGATATGCTTTTTTTTTTTTTTTGGTGGGAGAACAATTGAGGTACCTAAATTCATAATTTCTTCTGCTTGACTATAACTTCCATCTCATAGACGATAAAAATTAACAAATCTGATTTTCTCAACGATTTTCTATAAAAAAAATTACTTACTAGTATGACTTGCGCATGGTTGAAAAAAGTATGTGTATTTTTTTTCTTTCTTTCAAATGTTCATTTTTACTTTCCATAGAAATATAGACGTTGAGTCAAGGATATTTTTTCTAAAAAATAATATCGTTTCTAAAAATTTGTGAGCATCTTTAATCTAGATGACAGAGACATTTTGGCTCCACTCTAGAAGTGTTATTTAAACGAATGTTTACACTGACTGGGATGATAAAAGAGAAACCGAAGAGTTCAATAATGTCATTGTAGGTCATTCTAAGTAACTTGTGAATCTTCAATGGCATACATTTGGTTTGTAAAAGGAATCAGATTTCCTTTTTATTATTTTTGAAGAGACACGTTTCCTTGCGAGATTTTTTAATCGACCGCGGGCGAGTAAAGCAATAAACTTTAATCGGCCAATTAAGTTTTTAATCGACTGAATCGATTGGGCGAGTGAAATCTCAAAGGCTGTATACATAACATACACAAACACACGCATACATATATATTACACTAGCAGTACGCACCTGGCATTGCACAAGATGGGAAGAGTATTGAAAGAGTTATTCTCCAAGTAAAAGTTACTGTGTTGAACTTTAACAAAACAAATTTACTTGAAAATAAGAAATTAAAACAAAGGTTAAACTGAAGAGCCATGCGCAATTTCTTTTTCTTTGTTGTGTAGAATAATAAATTTGCAAGGAATGTGTAAGTTTTGAAACATATCAAATGAAAAATGGGAATATATTAATAGAAATCAGTGAGGATACATGTACAGATACACACACACACTGACACATATCTTCAGTTTCATTTATATAGATACATACGTGTGCGTATATATATATATATATATATATATGCACACATATATATATAAATGCACATATATATATATATATATATATATATATAAATGCACATATATATATAAATGCACATATATATATATATATAAATGCACATATATATATATAAAAATGCACACATATATATATATATATAAAAAAATGCACACATATATATATATATATATATAAAAATGCACACATATATATATAAATGCACATATATATATATATAAATGCACATATATATATATATATATAAATACACATATATATATATATATATATAAATGCACATATATATATAAATGCACATATATATATATAAATGCACATATATATATATAAATGCACATATATATATATATATATATATATAAAGCACATATATATATATATATATATATATAAATGCACATATATATATATATATATAAATGCACACACATATATATATATATATAAATGCACACACATATATATATATATAAATGCACACACATATATATATAAATGCACACACATATATATATAAATGCACACACATATATATATATATATATATATATATATATATATACACTGCATACACATACATCTAATCTAAACTTATTTATAAATGGAACTTTGTGTGTGTGCGTGTGTCTATGTCTGCTACCTATAGACTCCGAAATGACTGAACTAATTTTCTTGAAAATTTACACAGTTGTACTATAAGCGTCTGCGAGTGTTCTTAGCTAGGTTTTGTGTCGAGGTACCCCCGATAAATATAAAAAATTGGGTTATAGAAGGAGTGGTTCGATTTTAATCAAATTTGATATACTCATAGACAAAGACATAAGAAACGATATTCAGAAGTTTCAAGGTTGCAGTTCTTACAATAATGCAGAAAATCGATAATATATATATAAAAGCTTTCATTACACCTGAGCAATACTGGGCTATACTGCTAGTATTACATAGACATACATATATTCCATAAACACAGATACACATATATTACATACACACATATATATTATGAACATCAGAACAATGAAAAAACTTTACCATGGCAATCATGCTACTGTGAAGTGTACAGGTATGTATGACTGATATGAACTGAGTCAAATATGTAAAATGAAATATGTGAAAGCCAGTTGGATGTTTAAAAATGTTATCTGGTTAATAAGGTTTCATTTCCTAAAAACATCATCAGAACAAATGAAACAAAATTAAGGAAAAATCCTTACAATGGAAACCTGGTTAATTTGAAAAGCTTATGAAAATTCAGCAATTAATAAAAATAAATATTTGTGAATAAAAGAAATTTTTTTGGAATTAATAATGAAATTTGTACATAAAAAAAGTGTTGAAATAAATGTAAAATACAAAATTGAAATAAATTTATAGCAAAAAAAGTAAAGAAAATAGTCAATACATGATTCAAATTATAATTTAAGATATTTAGTTGTTAGAGAAAATATAGAATTTAATTACAATAAAATAATATTATAGAATAAAATTTAAATTAATATTAAATTTTAAATTTAATTGATATTTGATTGATATATTTTAATTTTATTTAATTGATATTTCATTTCTTGAATTAGAAAAATAAATTATGTCTATTTAAAGAAAATAGTCAATACATATGATTCAAATTATAAATTGAAGGTATTTAGCTTTTAAAGAAAATTGAATTAGAATAAAATAAAAATACAGAATAAAACTTTTAAGGTGTTTAAACAGTCAGTCAGTTAAGTGCCATACGTGATACATGCTTTGAGTGATCATGTCTCGAGAGAGACATGACTGACAGGGCAGAAGATTATCCCGCAGTAGGTTGCCATTACTTTCTGCAGTAGACTGGTTGCCAACCAAAGCAACAGAACATAATCTGTCCTGCTATTTAACCCATAACTGGAGGGAAGAGATGGATTAATACCTTTCTCAAGGGTATTTGCACGTAAGTGAATGCAATGAATTCAACTGGAATTTGAACTCTACTCCCCAATTTCTTGTTCCAATCCGATATCCACTGCACCACAGTACCCTTTTTAATATTATTTTCTTTATTGTTTTAGTAAGAAAAAGTGATTTGTTATAAAAACCTACTTTTTGATTAATTGAAACGAGTTGCTATATAATTTATTTCAAATTTTTCTATTGTGTAAAAGATCTGATCAAAAAATATCAGGACTAGTGCTATAAAAAGAAAACTACAACACATGCCAATTAGATATTTAATCTCCTTCAAAATAGTTCTCTTCTGAGGCCACACATTTTATCTTGCATCATTTGCATTAATGGAAGCATTCTTGGAAGCAGCAGACTTGTGGCATTCTCTTGGATTTCCTAGACATCTTTAAATCTTGTTCCTTTCAAGTGGCATTTGATTTTTGGAAAGTTGCCAACAGCAAGATCTGGGGAATGTGGTGATCTTTGAACCTAGAGAATCTACTGCACAAGCCATGGTCACTAAAGAAACCTCTGTGGTGTGATAGACGACCACACTCTACACACTTTCCTTCTAAGCACTGCTACAAATAACAAAAAATGACTGAGAACATTATAACTTGATGTGCATACACAAGAAGCGTTCAAGGTCAATCTGTGTCAGGTTGAATCACTCTGCATTTTTAAGTTATGTTACTATAGCAAGAATCTGGAAACCTTTTGATCAGATTTCATATTATACAACCCGTTCCCACGATAAAATTTCTCACATGTCTCAATTAATTGGCCACGGTTAAGTGTAATTAGCAAAAATACTTGACAAACAGAATAGTTTCTAATAAACAATAAAAAAGAAAAAGAACAGAAAAAATAATACTAAGCAAACAATGTATATGCAAGTCAAAACTAGACAAAGCAATAGTAATAAGGCAAAGAATTAACAAAGTAAGAATGGTGTTAAGAAGTAAAAGGGATACAGTCAAGTGATTACATTGTTCTGACTTCAAGATAAGTAAAAAGATAAATATGGCAGATGGGACCAAGAAGTAGTCTATTTTATTTGTTAATAAAAAATATCAGCATGTATCTGTATGATCTGTCTATAAATTTGGGAAGAGGGATGTTTTTGCAGACATTAAGAAGATAAATATGGCAGATGGGACCAAGAAGTAGTCTATGTTATTTGTTAATAAAAATATCACAGCATGTATCTGTATGATCTGTCTGTAATTTGGGGAGAGGGATGTTTTTGCAGACATTAGAAGATAAAACATGGCAGATGGGACCAAGAAATGATCTAAACTTTGTTGTTAATAAAAAATATGTATGTATCTGTATGATCTGTCTATAAATTTGGGGAGGGATGTTTTTGCAGACATTAAGAAAGTCATCCTTAAGCCAGATGGGACCAAGAGTAGTCTATTTTATTTGTTAATAAAAAATATCAGCATGTATCTGTATGATCTGTCTATAAATTTGGAGGATGTTTTTGCAGACATTAAGAAGATAAATATTGTAGATGGGACCAAAGTGATCTATTTTATTTGTGCAATAAAAAATATCAGCATGTATGTATGATCTGTCTCATTTGGGGAGAGGGATGTTTTTGCAGACATTAAGAGATACGCTTGGCAGATGGGACCAAGAAGTAGTCTATTTTATTTGTTAATAAAAGTATCAGCATGTATCTGTATGATCTGTCTATAAATTTGGGGGAGAGGGATGTTTTGCAGACATTAAGAAGATAAACATGGCAGATGGGACCAGTAAAGTCTATTTTATTTGTTAATAAAAAATATCAGCATGTATCATATAGTCATATAAATTTGGGGAGAAGGGATAAAACTTGCAGTATTAGAAGATAAACCATGGCAGATAGGACCAAGAAGTAGTCTATTTTATTTGTTGTAAGAAAGCAGCATGTATCTACATAGGTCATCCATAAATTTGGGGAGAAGGATGTTTGCAGACATTAAGAAGATAAATATGGCAGATGGGACAAGAGAAGTAGTCTATTTATATTTGTTGTAAAATATCAGCATGTATCTGTATGATCTGTCTATAAATTTGGGGAGAGGGATGTTTTTGCAGACATTAAAGAAGATAAATATGGCAGATAGGACCAAGAAGTAGTCTATTTTATTTGTTAATAAAAAATATCAGCATGTATCTGTATGATCTGTCTATAAATTTGGGGAGAGGGATATTTTGCAGACAGTAGAAGATAAACATGGCAGATGGGACCAAGAAGTAGTCTATTTTATTTGTTAATAAAAAATATCAGCATGTATCTGTATGATCTGTCTATAAATTTGGGGAGGGATATTTTAGACATTAAGAGAAGATAAACATGGCAGATGGGACCAAGAAGTAGTCTATTTTGTTGTTGTCAAAATATCCAGCATGTATCTGTATGATCTGTCTGTCATTCCAAGGGGAGAGGGATGTTTTGCAGACATTAAGAAGATAAACATGGCAGATGGGACCAGAAGTAGTCTATTTTATTTGGTGTAAAAATATAACATGTATCTGTATGATCTGTCCTATAAATTTGGAGGAGGGATGTTTTTGCAGACATTAAGAAGATAAATATGTAGATGATGGGACCAAGAAGTAGTCTATTTTATTTGTTAATAAAAAATATCAGCATGTATCTGTATGATCTGTCTATAAATTTGGGGAGGGATCATTTTGAACAGTAGAAGATAAATATGGCAGATGGGATAAGTAGTCTATTTTATTTGTTAATAAAAAATATCAGCATGTATCTATTATGATCTGTCTATAAATTTGGGGAGAGGGATGTTTTTGCAGACATTAAGAGAGATAAACATGGCAGATGGGACCAAAAGTAGTCTATTTGTTGTGCAATAAAAAATATCAGCATGTATCTGTATGATCTGTCTATGTAATTTGGGGAAAGGGATGTTTACACAGACATTAAGAGAAGATAAACATGGCAGATGGGACCAAGAAGTAGTCTATTTTATTTGTTAATAAAAAATATCAGCATGTATCTGTGTGATCAACATCTATAGAATTTGGGAGAGGGATGTTTTTGCAGACATTAAATAAGAAGATAAATATGGCAGATGGGACCAAGAAGTAGTCTATTTTATTTGTTAATAAAAATATCAGCATGTATACTGTATGATCTGTCTATAAATTTGGGGAGAGGGATGTTTTGCAGACATTCTAAGAAGATAAATATGGCAGATGGGACCAAGAAGTAGTCTATTTTATTTGACAATAAAAAATATCAGCAACTCTTATCTGTATGATCTGTCTATAAATTTGGGGAGAGGGATGTTTTTGCAGACATTAAGAAGATAAATATGGCAGATGGGACCAAGAAGTAGTCTAACATTTTGTTAATAAAGAAATATCAGCAATATCTATGATCTGTCTACCAAATTTGAAGGGAGAGGATGTTTTGCAGACATTAAGAAGATAAATATGGCAGATGGGACCAAGAAGTAGTCTATTTTATTTGTTAATAAAAAATATCAGCATGTGTCTGTGATCACAATCTATAATTTTAGGAGAGGGATGTTTTTGCAGACATTGAAGAAGATGAAAATATGGCAGATGGGACCAAGAAGTAGTCTATTTCTTCATTTAATAAAAAATATCAACATGTATCTGTATGATCTGTCTATAAATTTGGGAGAGGATGTTTTTTTGCAGACATTAAGAAGATAAATATGGCAGATGGGACCAAGAAGTAGTCTATTTTATTTATTTAATAAAAAATATAGCATGTATCTGTATAAGTCTGTCTATAAATTTGGAAAGGATGTTTTGCAGACATTAAGAGATAAATATGGCAAGATGGGACCCAAAGTAGTCTATTTTATTTTGATAAATAAAAAAATATCAGCATGTATCTGTATGATCATCATATAAATTTGGGGGGAGGGATGTTTTTGCAGACAAGAAGATAAATATGGCAGAGATGGGACCAAGAAGTAGTCTATCACATTTGTTAATAAAAATATATCAGCATGTATCTATGATCTGTCTATAAATTTGGGAAGAGGGATGTTTTTGCAGACATTAAGAAGATAAATATGGCAGATGGGACCCCAAAAGTGATCTATTTTATTTGTTAATAAAAAATATGTATGTATCTGTATGATCTGTCTATAAATTTGGGAAGAGGGATGTTTTTTGCAGGCATTAGAAGATAAATATGGCAGATGGGACTAGAAGTAGTCTATTTTATTTGTTAATAAGAAATATCAGCATGTATCTATATGATCTGTCTATAAATTTGGGAAGAGGGATGTTTTTGCAGACATTAAGAAGATAAATATGGCAGATGGACCAAAGTAGTCTATTTTATTTGTTAATAAAAATATCAGCATGTATCTCTCGCATAGATCTGTCTAAATTTGGGAGAGGGATGTTTTTGCAGACTGTCTAGAAGATAAATATGGCAGATGGGACCAAAGTAGTCTATTTTATTTGTTAATAAAAAATATGGCATGTATCTGTATGATCTGTCTATAAATTTGGGAAGAGGGATGTGCACTTGGACTTTGTTAGAAGGATAATGTGGCAGATGGGACCCAAGAAGTAAGTCTATTTTTATTGTTAATAAAAAAATATATGTATCTAGCAACAGTCTGTCTATAAATTTGGGAAGAGGATGTTTTGCAGACATTAAGAAGGTAAATATGGCAGATGGGACCAGTAGTCTATTTTATTTGTTAATAAAAATATCAGCATGTATCTGTATGATCTGTCTACACAAATTTGGGAAGGATGTTTTTGCAGACATTAAGAAGATAAATATGGCAGATGGGACCAAGAAGTAGTCTATTTTATTTATTAATAAAAAACATCAGCATGTATCTGTATGATCTGTCTATAAATTTGGGAAGGATGTTTTGCAGACATTAAAGAAGATAAATATAATAGAAATCAGGACCAAAGTAGTCTATTTGTTGTTAATAAAAAAATATCAGCATGTATCTGTATGATCATCACCATAAGTTTGGAAGAGGATATTTTGCAAGACGTAAAGAAGAATCATCCTGGCAGATGGGACTAAGAAGTAGTCTATTTTCATTTTGTTAATAAAAAATATCATGTATCTGTATGATCATCTATAAATTTAGGAAGAGGGATGTTTTTGCAGACATTAAGAAGATAAATATGGCAGATGGGACCAAGTAAATCTAATACATTTGGTACAATAAAGAAATATCAGCATGTATCTGTATGATCATCTATAAGTAGGAAGAGGTGTTTTTGCAGACATTAAGAAGATAAATATGGCAGATGGGACCAAAGAAGTAGTCTATTTTATTTGTTAATAAAATATGGCATGTATCTGTATGATCTGTCTATAAATTTGGGGAGAGGGATCTTTTTTTTTGCAGACATTCCCATGCAGATTGGAACCAAGAATAACAAATTTGGATTCAAACAAAATGCCATTGTGCCAAGAATTCATTACATAATAGTTCTGCAGGTTCATTCGACTCAAAGATTAAATGGAAAGAAATGGAAATAAGATTTTCATCTAAGAAATTAAAAACTCATTACTTTTGTATCATATTTTTATACATTTGTAGGGTAACTGGACAACAAACGAGATTGAAATAGTTTCCAATAAACGATAAGAAAGAAAAAGAACAGGACAAAATAATACTAAGCAAACAATGTATATGCAAGTCAAAAGTAGGCAATGAAACAGTTATAAGACAAAGAGTTCACAAATGGTGTTAACAAGCAAAAGGGATGCAGTCAAGTGATTATAGCATTCTGATTTCAAGATAAGAAAGAAAATTATGAAAGAAGTGGCTCATTTTTCTTGGATAGAGAAAAAATCCCAGCATGCATCTGTAGAATTTGTTTATAAATTTGGGAAGGGAACGTTTTTGCAGTCAATTGAAGGTGTGACAGAAATACCTTTCAGAAATACCTGCCACATGATAAGACATGAGTAACAATATCTTCATCTAGCTAATGTCTTACCATTATTTGAGAGGTACTGGCCATAATTATTAGTCCACCTCAGTTTTTTAAAAGAAATGATGTATTTCATACTATTTTTAGTATTTATTGCCAAGTGGATAATTCTAAGTGAAAATAGAATGATTCTTTGGACGAGTGGCAGCCAGGAAGCCTTTGCTTCAGCCAGTCAATAAGAGACTAGCATGGGTAAGAGAGCACAAAAACTGAACACCAGAACAGTAGTCAAAAGTGTTGTGGACTGATGAGTCTAATTTCGAACTGTTTAGGAGTAAAAGGAGGGTTGGGGAGCGAGTGAAAGATGGGTGGGTACAGTCATTGATGAAATATCGTGGTGGATCCTGCATGGTTTGGGACTGTTTTGCAGGCACGAGTTCAGGTGACTTGGTTGAAGTAAAGGGGGACTATGAAGAAAGAACAGTACCATTTAATCTTACAGAGAATATGCAATTCCATCTGGATTGTGTATTGTGGGTCAAAATTTCATCCTCCAGCAGGATAATGACCCAAAACATACTTCTAAATTGTGTCAAAATTATTTAAAATTAAAAGAAACTGTTGGAGTGTTATGTGTTGACCACCTCAGAAACCAGACCTCTCAATAATTGAACTTGCATGGGATGAGTTGGACAGGAGAAGAAGTAACAGCCTAGTAATGTTCAGGATTTAGTTAGGTGTCTAAAGGATACCTGGAGTGAGTTGTCGGAGGATTATTTTTAAAAATCTTGTGGAAAGAATGCCCAGAGTGTGTGGAGCCATTGTGAAGGCAAAAGGTGGTTATTTTGAAGAAATTGCAATATAGGTAATTATTAAACACTTATAAATTCATTTGATGCACATGTTATTGTGCAATATTTGATGCACATGTTATTGTGCAATATTTGATGCACATGTTATTGTGCAATAATAACTAAAGAACCATTCTATTTTCATTTACAGTTATTCACTTGGCAATAAATACTAAAAATAGAATGAAATACATCATTTTGTTAAAATATTAGGGTGGCCTAATAATTATGATCGGTAGTGTATTTCTGCCATACCCTGGAGTATGTTCCTGTGTAAGCACACACATACATGTATGTATCTGGATGCGTAAAAACACACACATCAAAATACAATTGTGTATTATGCAACTCTTTCCTGTGATAAAAAGATATAGTACAAGTCTGTGTGAAAATACTTGTCTGTATATGTGTAAATAATTCTACACCTGTGGGCAAATTAATTGAAACAACTAACCAAATGTAAGGTCAATAGACACCTATCACACTAACTTGCATCTATTCTCCCAACACTCTCACCATCTACCCAACACTCATTCTCGGTATCCTTACCTGTCTATCACCCTCCTTCTGACATTTCCTATATCTAACCATCCTTTCTCACCACTTTCCCCCCTATGTAACCCCCTGCGAAATAGTGGCAGTGAAATGCCTTGCTCGGGGTGAAACGATTATTAAAAAAAAAAAAAAAAAAACTACTTTAGTTTTCTTTCTTTCACCATACGGTCAGTTTTAGTCCCACTGGAGTGATAGGGTGTAATCAATTTCTTTTTTCTCAGACTAGGTCATTTGCAGCGGTGTGCAATAATATGAATCTATTTTCAGGGTGTATGATGAAATTTGTTTTGCCGTCAAAAAGATGTTATCTGTGATTGCATCAGATTTTTATCGTGCCCAGACACTATTGTCTCAACTGTTGGTTAGTTTTCTTATAGCCACTGTCTGCAATAGATGTTTCTCCAAGGAAGCATACAAAAATTGTAAAGCTGTACAAATCCACTGGCAAGCCTTACAAAGAGATTGCGGATATTGTTGGTGTCAGCCTTTTAACTGTCAGTCAAGGTGAAGAAACAAACTGAATCCATCAGTCCAAAACACAAAGGAAAATGTGGTCAGAGCAGAAAAACAATGCCAAAAGATGATGTATATGTGATCAGGGAAAGTGTGAAAGGTCTTAGGAAGACATTATTTGCTTTGTTTCAATTAATTTGCACAAGGATGTATATGCATAAACACACGTGTGTCTGTATTTGTGTTATGTGTGTGTGTGTGTGTGATATGCAGACAGATCTGTTTTGCTGTATCACAGCTCATCAGTATGGTTAAACATCTGATTGCTTCTAGCCAAGATTGAAACCCGACTGAATTGACATCAGTTGGCGATTCTACCTCTGAGCTGTGGAATGTATATCAAAAGCAACACAGTAGTAACTTACCCGAGTAGCAGTTGCGTCTTCCACAAGCATGTTTTCGGTTTTGATAGCTTTGCCCTGAAAAGAGAAAAATTTTAACAAAACAAAAACAAAAAAAATGAAAGAAAAGTAAGAATTCTGGCAATAAGCTCTCGGTAACTTTTAACCTTTGTACCTGTAAAAAAAAGAAATGATGTGTCAAAAGAACGGTTATTCCCTTGACGCTGCTATTACTGTATACGCTTCTGACTCATTTGTCAATGTTTGTTTACAAGGTTATGAAAATATGTGAACTGAGTACAATGTGATATTAATTATTTACCATTTTATAAAAATATTAATTTAAAAATAAATCATTTTATTAAAAAAAAAATTAGCCAAAAAAAAATTCAGGGTTCAGGCAAAGGCATTAGAAATTGAGTTGAAAAAGACTTTAGATGAAACCAGAAACTGAATCCAATACAGGACGAAATGGATAAACTTCTACATCTGCTCAAAAACCTGGGGAGTAGTATGAATCTGGCAATAAGCATAACTATCTACTTCTAATAATCTTGGAATTATTTTGAACTTTTGTTCTCGTCTGGTTGATATAGGTGTTATAATAGACACAACGTTTCGACCAAGTACCCTATGGTCATCATCAGGTGTCCATAGATTGGCTGATGTGGAATATCTCGTTGATTATTGCAAAATATCCTGTGAAATCAATTATTGTTCTTTCATGTTGGAATTTGGTACTCTCACTACTAAGTCCAAGGATTGAACTCATGATCACTAGATGATACTAACACGTCTAACGTATCTGTGCTATATATGTGCTAGTATCTGATAAATACAAACTATCTACTTCTATTGATTATTACTTTGGCAATGTTCAATTTCCGGGCACTAAAAAAAATCCGAAAAAACGAAAATAAACCAAGAGTGTGTCAAAAGGATGTGTATTCCCTTAATGCAGCTATTAGGTGTATACACTTTTGATTCCCTCAGCAATGTTTATTTACAAAATTATAAAAATTTGTGAACCAAGTACAATGTGATATTTATTATTTATCTTTTATGAAGAAATAAATTTTAAAAGAAATCTTTTTATTTAAAATTTTATAAAAAAATTACAAGATTATCAAAATATGAAAACCAATTACAATGCAAGATTTATCTAAACTTATTTATAAATGGAACTTTGTCTGTGTGTGTGTCTGTTACCTATAGACTCCAAAACGGCTGAACCGACTTTCTTGAAAATTTACACAGTTGTACTATAAACGTCTGCGAGTGTCCTTAGCTAGGTTTTGTGTCGAGGTAACACCACCTCGATAAATATCGAAAATCGATAATTGAAAAAATTGGGTTATAGAAGGAGTGGTCTGATTTTAATCAAATTTAATACACTCATAGACAAAGAGATAAGAAATGATATTCAGAAGTTTGAAGGTTGCAGTTCTTACAATAGTGCAGAAAATTGATAATATATATATAAAAGGCAAGATGTTTGTGTGTGTCTGTTTATCTGCCTGTATGTTTGTATTTTTTCAGCCCTTTTATTTTAGTTTTTGCTTTGGGTTTGGCTCTAAGTAGGTATAATTGTAGTTCTTAGTCTTAGCCATGATACCATTTACTCAGAGGACTTATTTAGCCTTCAAAATTCAGTTTACGACGAAAAAAACTTATTTGATATTGATACCAGGAAATCAAAATTTGACTTACATCTATTCATTTTTCTTTCAGTCTACGGTTTTGCTTTAACTGGAAACAACTATTGCTTTTTAGTCTTTCATGCCAATGTCCAAAAAGTCTGTGCTCCAGGATCATGGATTAGTTTTAAAGCTTTCATTACACCCAAGCAACGTCATGCTATACTGCTAGTAATAACTAATTTTAGAATAACTATGAAAACAGGTTTTATATCAATGAACTATAGAACAAGAAAATTTTAATAAACATTGCCAAAGGAGTCACAAGTGTATACAGTAATAGTGGTGTCAAAGGATTAACTGTCCTTCGGACATACCATTTTTTTGGGTGGGCATGAAAGTTAAATATTCCCAATCTTTCTTTTATAAATACAATTTGTAGCAGCCTTAAAAAAAAAAAAGAAGAAATCCAGTTCTACTAATTAATCCATGGTGAGGGGGAGAAGAGGTGGTTTCATTAGTCAGTCAATTAAGTGTCATATGATACATGCTGACAAGGAAGATTTTCTCACAGTAGGTTGCCATTACTTTGTGTGGTAGACTATTTAACCCATAGCTGGTAAGAGAAGATATTTGCATGTAAGTGAACGCAACAAATCAAACCAGAATTTGAACTTGACTCTTTGATTTCTTGCTCTGAAACAATATCCACTGCACCACAACGCACTGTGGTTTCATACGTTTCCCAAAGGTATTTGCAAATAAATGAATAGAATGAATCTAACTGGAACTGGAACTCAGCTCTCTGATTAACAATTCCAAGCCATTATCCATTACACCACCAAGTTTACAGTACCTGATATTCCCAAGCAGTCACCCATCTAGCTACTGACCAGGCTTAACATTACTTCCCTTTGGTAATCATACAGAGACTGCTGTTTCAACATAATATGGCTGTATGCCCTGAATATATCATGATCATGAGTCCCGTGACTTTCCAGAGTTGTAGAGGAAGATGCAGTAGAAGTGGTGTATCTTGGAGAAGATAGCCTAACAGAGCCCAACCCTCTCCAGGCTGGTTTGGAATTGAAAGTTTTCCTTCCCCTAAACTGGTTGCCACCCAAAGCTATAGAACGCAGTCTGTCCTACTATTTACCCATAGCTGGAAGGAGAAGAGATGGATTCACACCTTTCTGAAGGGTATTAGTATGTAAGTGAATGTAATGAAATTACATACTAATAAGTTACCACTGCTGTAGCCTGGTATTGAACTTACAACTCTTTGGGTCATGTTACAGGAACTAACCAACTTCTATATCCACTGGGCCATGTGTCCTTAGAGGGCTAGAGGGAGATAACTCATGACTACTAAAAGAGGCTCTACACAAGAGATGAGAATGATATACCCCAGTGATTGTAATAAAGGGTTCGGTTTGAAATTCCTAGCACCTGAAGAAGGCCGAAGCATACAATGGCCGAAATGTCGTACAAATGGCAACAAATATGAGGACACTAGTCCGAATAATGTAAATAGCATGAAAGATATTGTCTTTCATGAACTGCTAAACCAAAATGAAACAGTTAATGCAATAAAGTATTGTTGGCAAGTGGAAGCATTACACAGGTTTTACACTATAATTATTGATCATTGTTTAATCATAAAGATGTATTGCTTTTACATTGTAATGCAAGACCACATACTAAATTTGCCATTGTATTTATTTTTCAACAAGGTTAGACAAGTGTTTAGAACTCTATAACTACTAATTAGTTCAGAGGAAATTTTTTGAAGCTGGATCTTTCTGAAGTGTATTTACAAATACAGGTTGAAGAATGTTCAGAGGTAACAACTATAAATACGCACAACCAACTTCCTTTCGGTATAAAAGTAACTTCACCTATATTTCAACAAACTATGGATAACATGCTTGCAGATTGGGATTTCAAAGTTGCTTAGATGACATATTAGTTAAAAGTATATCAAAAGAACAACATACAGGGTACGTGAAAATAGTATTTGTCTATCTTTCTGAGATGAGGTAGTATTTACATTATTTGGACTATTGTCCTCATCCTTGTTGCCATTTGTACAATGTTTCGGATGTTGTACGCTCCGGCCTTCTTCAGGTGCTAGGAATTTTGAACCAAACTCTTTATTACAATCACTGGGGTATATCACCCTCATTCTGCAAGTTACTTGTTCACTACTGCTGTAGCCTGGTATTGAACTCAAAATTCTAAGAGTCAAGCCAGGATCTAACCAACGTCTATATCCACTGGGCCATGTGTCTTACAGTAGTGGTGAACAATTAACTTGCAAGGTCAGAGGGAGATAACTCATGATTTCCAATCAAGGCTTTACACAAGGAATGAGGGTGATTGTAATAAAGAGTTTGATTCGAAATTCCTAGCACCTGAAGAAGGCCAGAGTGTACAACGGCTGAAACGTCATACAAATGGCAACAAGGATGAGGACAATAGTCTGAAATAATGTAAATAATGTACAAATAGCTTTTTAAAAAATACGAGAGTATGGTTTCAAACTCAGTGAGGAAAACTGCAAATTGTTTTTGCTTAAAATTAAGTACCTAGGACAAATAATTGACAAAATGATCATCAACCAGATCCATTGAGAACAAATGCAATTAAGAATATGCCTCTCTGTTGTGGAATAGTTTTCACACTGAAAGTTATAATCGTGCTATGTCGGTTGCTAATTGACTTAACGCACCCTAAATGTTAAGAACTTGGTAATCTTCCACTGAAAGCTGACTTCTTAGTATTTGGCAGTCGACTAATATCAACTACCTAGTAGCTCTACTGAACTCCAATAGAACTCTCTAGAACTTCCAAGAAGTTCTCGAGTTAACTTCCTGTTAACTCTTATTAATATAGGAGGGAGAGTCCATTATCTGAGGAATAGATGTGTTTCAGCATAACACTCTTCCAACAAATGTTACTCGCTTTCAAGGGCAGTAATTTTACATAAATACGATGACAGTAACATGAAAGCCATCAAACATGCTTTGCATTCGCTAATTCCAGCAGAAAAAACTACTGGCAGATTAAAAAAAAGTGACCTTATACAAAAATCAAGCAGCCTGGAAAAGAGTCATCAAAAAAAAAAAAAGAAAAGAAAAAAAAGTCCAACCAAGGCTAGTCCAGAAATAGTTGCTAAACAATGATGATGATAAGCCAATAAGCGGTTCTTTTTGAACTCTAGTTTTTAAATGACATTTGCTTTGACCAAAAGGGAACAAGGAAGTAAAGAAGTGGATGAGTGATTTTTGATGATCAAGCGACAACGAAACTAGAAACAGGGTTTATCTGACTGCTAGTCTATATTAACCCAAGAACACTAACCCTGGGTTTATAGTACCCAGTGCAAATGATGCCATTTTAATTATAATTTAATTACAATTTTCAGTACCTGATTTTTTTACTTAAATAATGTTTTTCACTTCCTATTAACATCAACTCAAAGTACAAGTTTTGAAGTGCCTGCATGTAAAATATGTTTGTATTTAATATTTTTTTGATATTTTCAAAATCGAGTATTATATACCCATGGTTAGTAGTGGTGTAACTTTAATTGATGGTTAGTATTCCAGGGTTAACAGCCATGCTTGAGATCAAAATCAGTGTTGGTCGACTCTTGGCAGGAGACAGACTTGTCTGTGATGCGATTCTGATTGATACCATCTATTCGTATTGGTAGGCATATGTTGGGATGTATCAATGGGTGAGGAGTTGCTTGGGGAAGTTGTCCCAAGTATTACATATCCACACATTCGAATGAGAAGATGAAATCCCGAATAAAAGATCTATATATAAATATGTGATACTGTGGACATCAACATAAAAAAGGAAGATATGATTTCTTCTTGATCTTAAGTATTTGTTTTATAGCCAGCAGGTGGTTATTTTTAAATTTAGTTTCCTAAGTGGCATTTGCTTTGATCAAAGGGAAACAGGGAAGTAAAGGAGTGGATGAAAGATTTTTTGGGATCAAGTAAAATAAAACCGGATATAGGGTGTATCCAGGTGCTGGTCTATATTAACAGTTATGGAGGACATCAAAGTCAGTTCAAGTTTAGCTTTTGATGGGAGCCAATGCCTTCCATTAGTATTGGCAAGCACGAGTCATTGATGAACAGGGGGCTGGTAGGAGGGAAGAGCTGAGCTGTCAGGCCAACATAACTGAAGTTGTCTCAAGTGTCACCTACTAAAGGAGATAAGTTGGCAAAGTGATGAATGAGACGTCTACATACAATATGGGAAAACAGAGTTTGCATCTAATTTCTTGATGTAGTGTTTGTCTTTCATCTTGTTACTTTGTCAATATTCCCAGCTTCCGGTGTACACCAGCAAGTTAGAGAATCAAAATGCAATATGGAGTAATCATTGGCGGGTCAGTAGAAACCTTGGGCAAGATTCGCGTTGTATGTTTACACTAACAAGGTCACCAGCACTGGTTTTTAAAACCCAAATGAGTTTCTTGATTGATATCTGTTTGGGTTGCTGTTTTTGCTTTACTATCAAAATTTTATGAAATCAGTGTTATCCAATATACTTTACAGATTCTTGATTTTTTTAAATACACGGTCCGCCATAAGTAACTATAGATTTTCTTTCGTTTCTATCGTTATTGATACGTATGCATTTCTTTTATTTTATGTGTCATTCGAAACCTGAAATTGTATATTTTTATTTGAATAAACATTTTGATATCAATTTTATTTCATTTCCATTTCAGGTATACATTATGTCTACACGATTAACAAAAGAGCAAAATATTGTGATTTTGAAGTGGTTCTGGACCATTTGACAGATTTGACCCCCTCCTGACTTTTCCTGTCAAATCAGCAAAGCCCTTTAGCATCGCGGAACTTAAGAAACCAATCCGAGCTGCCATTGCTCAGGTGCCGTTCAAGCTTTATATGAACAAAATATGCCACTCAGTCTTTGAAAGATTAGCAAAGTGCATTGAACTCCATGAAGAGCGCATGGAGCTTTGATAAACGTTTTATGTTGAAAAAAAAAAAAAAAAAAAACCAACTTAATTCTATCCTTTGTTAGTTTCTATATTGCACTTGCTTATTTCTTCAATGTTACATTTATTATGTTGAAATAAAATTATACAGTTACTTATGGCAGACCCTTATATGTGTGTGTGTGTGTAAGAAAGATGTCAAATTAATGAAATTTTTGCATGAGAAATTTTCGCATCTTTTTTAGGTGAAAAACACATTGATTTAGAAATTCTTGCAAAAACAGATAATTGTTCGATTTTAAGAAAATTTTCAGAACTTATTCACAAAATGAATCCAATTAGTTTAGAATTTTTTCTCTTTTTTAGAAAATCTACTTCACACTTATTAAATTTTATGAAATTTTGAGAAATTAAGTTTTGACTCCTTAATATTTATATCAGTTAAAAGCAAAAGTCCTTGGAGAATTTAAATCATCAATGAAACAGGATCTCCAGTTACCAAAAATCTGCTCTGAGTAATAAAATGAAAAATGCATTATAACTAAGACATTATTTAATTACTAAAGCTTTTAAGTGCTTTTATGAATAAGATATATTACGGGCACTTATTTTTTTAAGAAAAATTTTCCGATAAGTAATTAATTTTTACAAGAAATTTCATTTATTTAAATTTTAATTACAATAATTTATAAAGTTTTAAATTTCAAATTTTTGTATTAATTTGTACAGAGTAGGAGATATTGCCATTAAATAAATCTATATTTACTAATCATAAATGGAAAAGTTTTATACTACAATTCAATGACCCCAATATTTTAGAAAAAAATTAAATTTGTGTGTGTGTATAAATGTGCCAATTTTTGTAAATATGGAAATCCCTATACGACATTATCAGAAAATATGAGCGATAGCTATAGAAGATTTAAATCCAAAGTTCCCAAAATTCAATAAGACATTAGATTACGGAGAATATTTTCCTGAATTTTTACTTGGTAGTTAAAAATTATTTCCTTAAGTAATCTACAGATATGTCCACTGTAAAAAAAAAAAAAAAACAGATAAACTTCCGCCTGTGATTCAAGCTTTCAACTTATAAACACCTTAGATAATAAATTTTTTTTTAACTGTGGTTAAAAAGGCATTTTTGCGATATTTGAAACTAAAAGTAATATTGGTTTCAAATCAGATTAATTAAACTTTAAATTAGCTCATATTCCTCAAATAAAGAATCATTACATTTTATTTTTAAAAGATTCTTTAATATGAGAATTACATTGTGCTTACAGATGGGTTAAAATGGCATTAAATCAGTGATTTGTAGTCATTTCAAGTCAATTTTAATTCCTTCCAGTCAATTTTAATTTCTTTTCAGTCGTTAAATCTGTTAAATACAGCAAAGTATATTTCCTAATTGAAAATAAAAATATTAATTCGTTAGCTTGAAGTTCAAATTAAAATAGAAATTTCAAGAAATAATTTTTTTTTTTCAAATTAATAATGCAGGGTCCACCATAAGTAACTATAGATTTTCTTTTGTTTCTATCATTATTGATACTTATGCATTTATGTGTCATTCGAAACCTGAAATCGTATATTTTTATTTGATAAACATTTTGATATCAATTTTATTTCATTTCCATTTCAGATATACATTATATCCATATGATTAACAAAAGAGAAAATGATTTGCCTTTCAAATACAAAATACTGAATTACCTCTCCTATTTCATTTTAAGTTTGCATTTCAAGTTCATTGCAGTTATTCTTTCTCATTTTAATAACAATCTCTTGTTAAACACTAAGATGATGTTAGTATTGCCTTAGTAGAGGTTTGCAGTCTTTGTTCTTTAATTTCTGTATTTGTTTTCAATTTTCTTAGTTGAAACGTTTAACAATATTTCATATGATTCATTATTGTAGATAATAAGGTTAGAATCAAATTCATATTTTATATGAAAACTACCTTATAAAAATAGAGAGTAAGTAAAGTCACTGTGTAGATGGGGGCGTGTCGCAGATTGGATAATGGGATGGCACGAGACCCAGTCATGGAACAAACTATATCAAATTCATTTTTAATCTTCTGAAAACTATGAAATGTGTGAGGGGTAGATACAATCCAACAAATTGCAGACATCCCAAGCTTATCAAATTACCTATATTCAGATAGATTTGATCAATTTTTTAGATGGATAAAAAAAAAAAAAAAATTGAAAATATCTAAAAATAAAAAGAAAAAGATGTCTTATTTCATCCTACAAGTGGAATTTTAAATCAAGGTTTACTGTAGTGTCTAATATTTTTGACAGACAACTTTTTCAAAAATCTCAGTAATGAATAAATAAAAAAAAAAAAAGAAAAAAAAATTAATTGAAAATATCTAAAAATAAAAAGATGTCTTATTTCATCCTACAAGTGGAATTTTAAATCAAGGTTTACTGTAGTGTCTAATATTTTTGACAGACAACTTTTTCAAAAATCTCAGAAATAAAAAAAGAAAAAAAAGAAAAAAAAATTAATTGAAAATATCTAAAAATAAAAAGATGTCTTATTTCATCCTACAAGTGGAATTTTAAATCAAGGTTTACTGTAGTGTCTAATATTTTTGACAGACAACTTTTTCAAAAATCTCAGTAATGAATAAATAAAAAAAAAAAAAAGAAAAAAAAATTAATTGAAAATATCTAAAAATAAAAAGATGTCTTATTTCATCCTACAAGTGGAATTTTAAATCAAGGTTTACTGTAGTGTCTAATATTTTTGACAGACAACTTTTTCAAAAATCTCAGAAATAAATAAATAAAAAAAAAAAAAAAAGAAAAAAAAATTAATTGAAAATATCTAAAAATAAAAATAAAAAGATGTCTTATTTCATCCTACAAGTGGGATGTTAAATCATGGTTTACTTTAGTGTCTAATATTTTTGACAGATAACTTTTTCAAAAATCTCAGAAATAAATAAATAAAAAAAAAAGAAAAAAGAAAAAAAATTAATTGAAAATATCTAAAAATAAAAATAAAAAGATGTCTTATTTCATCCTACAAGTGGGATGTTAAATCATGGTTTACTTTAGTGTCTAATATTTTTGACAGACAACTTTTTCAAAAATCTCAGAAATAAATAAAAAAAAAAAATATCTAAAATAAAAAAAACATTAAAAATGCATCAAAATCATACAATACAAAAGAGAAAAAGCTGGACAGAATAAAAACATATAGAAATAATCAAAGATATGATGACAAAAAACAGAAAGAATAAAAATTAACAGCAGGTAAAAATTGTGGACAAATCATGACAAGAAATATTAAATAAATATAGTTTTTATATATGTTAAATTGTAATAATCTCTGTTTTTTTTTTCAGTAGTTTACTGGTAGAAAGGCATTTTAGGCAAGCAGGTTTTTTAAATAAAAGTGCTCGATATCAAGATAGAGCATTGATAGGATTTATGTGAAGAGGCTTTTCATTTGACTGAGTAGTATTGTTTCAGTCATGCTGGCTTTGACGTTTCATGAAGGCATTTCTTCACTTTTCAGGGTTTTCATTTTTTCCTGCTGAAAAAATAAAAATCCTTGAAGAATAAAGACATTACAGTAAGGCCTTCACGAAACATCAAAGTCAGCACGACTGAAACAATACTGCTCGGTCAAGTGAAAAGCCCCTTCACATTACTTTTATATATCAGTTGAAAGAGAAATAATTTGTGGTCACATGGAAAGCCACAAGACAATAAAAAAAATAAAAAAATAAATAAAACAAGCAATTAATAGACAAGGCAGTTTTAATGACCAGGAAGTAACCAATAAACTTACCTGACTGTAGACCATGTAGGACTAGAGTGAAGTATAGGAAATAAAAGAGGTTAGTGAAATGGAAGAAGATTTAAGAAGAATATATTACTGTATTTTCTTGTGTATAATACAGACCCAGTGTTTCTGATGCTAAAAACAGGGAATAAATGACATCTTTAAGTGTAACTAGCAGTATAGCCCGGCGTTGCTTGGATGTAATGAAAGCTTTAAAACTAAGACTCTTTGTACATTGGCACAAAAGACTAAAAAGCAATAGTTGTTTCCAGTTAAAGCGAAACCGTAGACTGAAAGAAAAATTAATGGATGCAAGTCAAATTTTCATTTCCTGGTATCGATATCAAATTTTCTGCACAATTGTAAGAACTGCAACCTTCAAACTTCTGAATATCGTTTCTTATGTCTTTGTCTATGAGTGTATAAAATTTGATTAAAATCGGACCACTCCTTCTATAACCCCTTTTTTCGATTATCAATTTTTGATATTTATTGGGAGTACCTCGACAAAAGCTAGCTAAAAACACTCGCAGACACTTATAGTACAACTGTGTAAATTTTCAAGAAAATTGGTTCAGCCATTTTGGAGTCTATAGGTAACGGACACACACAGACACACACACAGAGACAAAGTTCCATTTATAAATAAGTTTAGATAGATTTAGATTTAGATATGATCTTGGAGTAGAGTTACCTCACATAATTTTTTTTGGAAAAGTCGTGCCTTATTATCTATTACAATCTCAATATCATACGTGTGTCTATGTTGCATCCATTGTTCTCAAAAGCCGTTTAGCTATTGTGTGTTTCTTCTAATTTCCATTTCGAAATTCAAAGGAAAAGTGCTTTGTTATAACATAAATGTTCTCAAAACATAGCAGATCTTGTATATTCACTTTCTTAATGTTTTTAATCAATTTTGGTGAATTTTTTTATCTTTCAGGCAAAAGACGTTCAATTATGCTAATTCCGAAAGAACAAATATTGCTGAGATATTAAATACTTTTTGGAAGCAATTTTCAAGGAAAGCTGCCTTGTTGTAACATTAATGTTCTCAAAGCATAACAGATCTTGTACATTCCATTTATTAATTTTTTTTTTAATCAAATTTGGTGAATTTCCTATCCTTGAGGCAAAAGACATTCAATTATGCTCATTCCCAAAAATCAAATATTGCCGACATATCAAATTCCTTTTATAAACAATTGTTATCAACACCTACCTACTTTGTGTTTTATTAGTTATTGTGCAATCTTGCTGTTTCAAATAAAAGGTTTTTAGCTGAGTAAAAATTTCTGAAAACCTGTGACACATGCTTCGGTGATCATGTCTTGAAAGAGACACGATTGACTGGGCAGAAGATTTTTTTGCATTAGGTTGCCATTAGTTTCTGAGGTAGACTGGTTGCCAATCAAGGCTACAGAACCTAATTTGTCCTATTATTTGACCCATAGCTGGAGAGAGCAACAATAGTTTATACCTTTCCCAAGAATATAAACTTACAAGTTTATGCAACGAATTCCTCTGGAATTTGAACTTGGCTCTCCAATTTCTGGTTCTGAGCCAATATCCATCAGTCAGTTAAGTGCTATACGTGATACACGTTTGGGCGATCATGTCTTGAAAGAGACATGACTTGGCAGAAGATTATCCCCACAGTAGGTTGACATCACTTTCTGCAGTAGACTGGTTGCCAACCAAAGCTATAGAATCCAATCTGTCCTGTTATTTGACACATCACTGGAGGTTAGAGACAGATTAATATTTTACCCAAGGTTATGAGCACATAAAGTGAATGCAATGAATTCAACTAGAATTTGAACTCGGCTGTCCGATTTCTTATTCCGAGCTGATATCCACTGCATTGCAATGTGTAATTGTGTATAATATGACCTCCCTATTTTTGCTGTTAATATTTGTTCAAGATTTCTTGTATTATACACAATAATGTTTTAGTGCCCAGACATACTTAAAAAATGTAATAAAATCAGAATTAATTATTTACATTTTTGGATTGTTGTCTTCATTTTTATGGCCATATTGACAACAATCCTGGGTCCAACACTCTTCCTTATTTTCATCAACGACCTTGCAGATGAGATCAAGTCCCAAGTAGGCATCTATGCAGATGACACTACAATATACTCCCGTACCAGTAAGAAACCTGTCATGGCGGGCAGACATAATCTCGCTACTGACCTTGAACGGGATCTACACTCTGCGGTGAACTGGGGCAAGAAGTGGCTTGTCAATTTCAATTCATCTAAGACCAAGCTGTAGTCTGTCAACCATTACAGGCAACCTCTCCTGCCTCCCATAAGCATGGACCAAGCGATTCCTCGGAGAATAATACACTACACCTCCTCGGACTTACCCTGTCCTCAGACCTCAAATGGAACCACTATATTGAATCCATAGCAAAATCTACTGTTAAGAAGGTTGGGTCACTATGTCAATCCAGGATGTTTTTTCCACCTGAATCCATCCTGCATATATACAGGTCAACCATCTGTCCGTGCATGGAGTACTGCTGCCATTTATGGTCAGGTGCCCCTGCCATTCTCCTCAGTGTTCTTGACAGGCTCCAAAGGAGAGTCTGTAATGTGATAGGTACTGATCTGGCGGCTCGACTGTAGCCACTTCCCCATCGTCGAAATGTGGCCTCCCTTTGTCTGTTCTATAAATACTTTCATGGCTTCTGCTCAGACGAACTTAAGTCACTGATGCCTCCTCAACAGGTGTTTACTCGTGCAACCAGAATGGCAACTGAGTCCCACCCATTCACAGTCAGGCTAGCCAAATGCAGACGACATTTCTACTCCTGCAGCTTCTTCTCTCGCACTTCCCGCCTGTGGAACTTGCTCCCGTATTCTTGCTTTCCTGATGGCTACAACCTCCAGAAATTTAAATGCAAAGTCAATACTCATCTACTAACCACTGGACTCTAGCTCTCTCCCCACCCCCGTATAACCTTCCCTTTCTCTCCACCTATGTATCTGTCATCGCACCTGCTTTCTCAGCTTTCTATTGTTCCTCTCTAACTAGTTTGTACTCCTCACTCTTTTCTAATTAATCTTTTTACATTTATGTAGCTCCCTGCACATCAGTGGCATTTCCGCCTTGCTTGGGGTGAAATGATTAAAAAAAAAAAAAAACTGTCCGTGTGTGTGTCCGTGTCCGTTACCTATAGATTCCGAAACGGCTGAACCGATTTTCTTGAAAATTTACACAGTTGTACTATGAGCATCTGTGAGTGTTCTTAGCTAGGTTTTGTGTTGAGGTACCCCTGATAAATATCAAAAATCAATAATCGAAAAAAATCGGGTTATAGAAGGAGTGGTCCGATTTTAATCAAATTTGATACACTCATAGACAAAGACATAAGAAACGATATTCAGAAGTTTCAAGGTTGCAGTTCTTACAATAGTGCAGAAAATCAATAATAGATATATATATATATATCTATATGTGTGCGTGTCTGTTTATCTGCCTGTATGTATGTATTTTTTCAGCAATTATATTTTAGTTTTTGCTTCGGGTTTCGCTCTAAGTAGGTATAATTGTAGTTCTTAGTCTCAACCTTGATACCATTTACTCAGAGGACTTACTTAGCCTTCAAAATTCAGTTTATGATGAAAAAAATTATTTGATATCGATACCAAAAATCAAAATTTGACTTACATCCATTCGTTTTTCTTTCAGCCTACAGTTTCGCTTTAACTGGAAACAACTATTGCTTTTTAGTCTTTCGTGCTAACGTCCAAAGAGTCTAAGCTCCAGGACCATGGAGTAGTTTTAAAGCTTTCATTACACACAAGCAATGCTATGCTATACTGCTAGTTTAAATAAAAAAAAAAAAGAAAAAAAAATGTTTGTTTTCTTAAATGTTCATTCTTAAATATCCATGTTTAAAAGGTCAATATCTCATGAATTGCCCATGTTTAAATTCAAACTCAGGTCTCATTGTTAGAGCATGAACATTAGACCCACTCGTTCAGGCAGTTAAGTGCCATACATGATACACGCTTTGGGCGATCATAATCCCGTAAAAGATATGACTGACTGGGCAGATTATCCCGCAGTAGGTTGCCATTGCTTTCTGCGGTAGACTGGTTGCTGACCAAGACTATAGAACCCAATCTGTCCTATTATTTAACCCATAACTGGAGGGAAGTGACGGATTAATATCTTTCCCCAAAGTATTTGTGCGCAAGTGAATGCAAGGAATTCAACTGGAATTTGAACTCGGCACCCCGATTTGTCATTCCAAGGTGATATCCACTGCACCACTACACTCGTTACTCAGCAAAAATTCACAGTAGGGAAAGAATTGAGGAAAACTGCTGTCTCTTATATAGACGCTAAGTAACACTGTAAGAGATATTAGTTCAAAAGTGAGCCAAGATGATGGTTACTAGAGTCATATGTGGAAAATTAAAGGGAGATAACCTTATATCTGAATGGTATTTTTTTTTCTTAAATTATGTATCATTTAAAACTTATAAGTGTGTTGTGGTGCAGTAGACATTGGTTCAGAACGAGAAATCAGTGTTTGCATTCCAGTTGAATTTGTTGCATTCATTTATGCGCAAATACCTTGGAAAAGGTATTAATCTATCTCTTCCTTCCAGCTATAGGTTAAATAGCAGAACAGATTTGGTTCTATAGCCTTGGTTGGCAACCAGTCTACCACAGTAAGTAATGTCAACCTACTGTGGAAAAATTTTCTGCTCAGTTAGTCATGTCTCTTTCGAGATATGATCACCCAAGCATGTATCACGTATGGCAGTTAGATGAATGACACATTAATTTGCTTGTTGCTTATTCATGATAATAAATGATAATAATGAATGAATTGATTTGTTTAAGGAGATTATTTAACATTGAAATCAAAGCCAAGAAACTGTCTTTTTTGGGTCAACGAAAATAAATAAAATATAAATAAAAAAAATTAAAATATAAATGTCAAAATAAATAAAAAAAGTAATATGAATTAATATGGAAGAATTTTTAAATATTTAATTTATTTATACATGTATTTTGGATAGGAGAAATATTTAAATGGGTTTATTTTTCAGTATTTTCATAGTTCTGGGTATGACGACAAACTACATCCGGCAGCAAGGCCTCTTATCAGGAGTTTTAGAGGAGCTTAGAACCCACCTGTTAACTGCTGTTGAACCCAGGTCAACCCTGACCTAGGGTGGTAGCACCTGTTAGGATCCCAGCTATGGGTAAATAGTTAACCCCCCCCCACCCCCCGCCCAAACTTTTAAGAGAAAAAGAAAGTGCTATGCTGGGTAAGTCTTTGGATGCCAACTTATGTAGGAGAAGGAAATCTCTGAAGTAAAAATGTCTACACCTACTCAATGTAGAATAGAACTTAAACCTTGGTAGGTAATCTTCCTAGAGATAGTGTCTCAGTAAAAAACACTGAGTTTCCAGTCTCCTAAACTAGTTGGTGTTAGTAAGGGTATATAGCTTTAAAACTCACTCCAATATTTCATGATGGTTTAATTATGGAGCCATCAAGTAAACCTCGTCCAACCCATGCTAGCCATGGAAATGAACATTAAATGATGATGATTTCACTTGACTTTACCTCTTCTGCGATGAAATCAAAATATTAAGGAATATTATTATATAAATGAAGACTTTGATGATGAATTTATGGATAAGATGGTATCCATTATTGTAAATGGGCAATAATCGAATTATTAGGTGTAATTTTTAAAGGATACATAATTTTAAAAAAAGCATTATCCTCTCTATTATAATAAAGACCATTGTGTATTTATTTGTATATAGAAAATAATGACAAACCAATAAAAACAGAGAGGATAATCCCAAAAACATTGAACAGGTGAAGAGGCTTATCCCTTGTTTCCTGTTTAGGATGCGGTTTCCGGTTTTCTATTTTCCAATCTTTTCCTTTTTTATTATTTTTCTTTCAATTGGAGTAGATAGACTAAACTATCGCCCGGTTCACACTCCACCCACATCTATTGTACAGGTGAAGAGGCTCATCCCTTGTTTCCTGTTTAGGATGCAGTTTCTGGTTTTCTCTTTTCCAATCTTTTCACTCTTTTCCTTTTTTATTATTTTTTTTCAATTGGAGTAGATAGACTAAACTATCGCCCGGTTCACACTCCACCCACATTTATTGAACAGGTGAAGAGGCTCATCCCTTGTTTCCTGTTTAGGATGTGGTTTCCAGCTTTCTCTTTTCCATTCTTTTTACCCTTACGTAGCCCCCTGCGCATCAGTGGCGTTACCGCCTTGCTTGGGGTGATATGATTAAAAAAAAAAAAAAAAAAAAATTAATATGAAATATTAAATAGATAAAAATAGCGAGCTCAATGGATATTATTCAGAGCAATATGAAATATAGAGAAGAAAACTCAACATATGATTAAATGATTATAAATCCAGAATTTATTTCAGCAGTTGTAAAAATTACAAACCGCTTCTTCAAACCTGATTTTTTTGGGTTTGAAGAAGCAGTTTGTAATTTTTTTACAAGTGCTGAAGTAAATTCTGGATTTATAATCGTTTAATTATGTGTTGAGTTTTCTTCTCTCTATCATATATATTTCCCTTCTGTCTTGTTCATGGAAAGAGAAAGAAACAATAGTGAAGCAGTATATGCTCAGTTCATTCTCTTTACAACCAGTTATGAAAGCTCTTATTGCATGTTTGGTCTTTATAATAGTGCCTTATTATTTTATTTTTGTGCAATAATTATGTCATTGAGTAGTGAAGAATATATATCATCTATATTATAATAAAGACTCTGTGTGTGTGTATATATATATATATATATATATATATTTCCCTCTTGCCATACTCCGGGGTGGAAGGGATAACCGGTGAAGTCAGTCAAGTGTCATACGTGATACATGCTTTGGTCGATCATGTCTTCAAAGAGACATGACTGATTGGGCAGAAGATTATCCCGCAGTAGGTTGCCATTGCTTTCTGTGGTAGACTGGTTGCCGACCAAGGCTATAGAACCCAATCTGTCCTATTATTTAACACATAACTGGAGGGAAGAGATGGATTAATACCTTTCACAAGGGTATTTGTGCATAAGTGAATTCAGCTGGGATTCAAACTCAGTTCCCCAATTAGTCACTTCACCACAACACACAAATAATCTAATAATCTTCTCAAACATTTGGCCATCATTTTTGATGGTAAGGGTACACTCGTTCAGATATAAAACATGCAGTGTTTAATTTCCTGATTTTTTATTATTTCATGAAGTGAACCATTCAATGAATTGAAAAGTCAAGTTAAGGCTTTTGATAAAACCAATGTTCAGGAAAATGATGTCCGCTATTATGATTGTTTCCTCCATGTCACTTACCTATCCCCACAGAATGTGCCAGATGAATCCATGAACAAAGGATCCAGTATATCAAAAACAGGATTTGTATTTTGTGATGAGCATCCGTGGAAGCATCCTCGAACTGAGTGTGCGTGCTTTCACTGGGCCCACCTTGGAGTACCATAACGAACTCAACCGAGGACTATTAAAAGAGAACACTGGGTCATTTTGCAGCTCATTGGCAACCGCCGTAGTTGCCGTTTGTTTGTGCGCGGTTGAGAGAGGCGTTCGTTTGTTCGGTCAGCTTTGGAAGAGGCGTTCGTTTGTTCGGTCAGCTTTGGAAGAGGCGTTCGTTTGTTCGGTCAGCTTTGGAAGAGGCGTTCGTTTGTTCGGTCAGCTTTGGAAGAGGCGTTCGTTCGTTCGGTCAGCTTTGGAAGAGGCGTTCGTTTGTTCGGTCAGCTTTGGAAGAGGCGTTCGTTTGTTCGGTCAGCTTTGGAAGAGGCGTTCGTTCGGAAGAGGCGTTTGCTCGTTCAGTCAGGTGTTCGATTGGGTGTAGCACCTCCGTGTGTGGCAGTGTTTGTTTCTTTTTTTTTTTTTACCTACTATGTATTTTATGGCTTATCAACGCTTTGTGCATTATTAAAAGCCGAAACTTATTTCAGACTGTAGGTGGTCTAACCAGGCTCAACATTGCTTCACTCTATAAATAAAGAACTCAGTCTATCAAAAATAAAATTTGTGCTTTCTTTCCCAACTATCCTAATGTTTGTTCTTTGTTGAACAAGCATTTGGCCCTTTGGAGTTTTTTCTCACACTGATGTAACAAGACTCAGAACACATCATGAGGTGAAGCTGACCAGTCAAGGAAAAATGCTCCAAGGGTCACTACCATATGCTCACATGACTATTTACTAATAGTTGGAAAAGTAATTTCATGTTTTTTCAGGAGCAATAGTGTGAAGTGAATGCAGATTGTCCGAAATGAAGTTTGAACTTGATTTTCTAATCTAATTATTTGGGTTTAAACCATCAACACACTTTTGAGAGATGGGAGGGATTATGGAAAATGCTTTGTCCGTTGTGGGGGTGGCATAATGGATAGTGGTTCAAAACGAGAAATCGAATAGACAAGCTCGAATTCCCTTTGAGTTCGTTACATTCACTAATACACAAATGCTTGGGAAATGTATTAATCCGTCCCCTCTATCCCCAGCCATAGGTAAATAGTAAATCTTGTATCTGGGGATGGGGGTGGGGTAATCAGTTATTCTCCAAAAATTTTTAATGTTAATTTTCACTAACAAAAAAATAATTATATTTTGGCTTTAAATAACCCACTAAAGGTTGATAAAGTCGAAAAAAACAAACATAATAGTCAATTGTTGTAAAAGAACAAACGTACAAAGTTACCTGAGGATTATCATGGGCTGAAATACCAACTCTGCAGGTAAGTTCAGTGAATTTTTCTTCTACTTCAGGTTCGGGCTTGGTACGAAGGTAGACAGGCACAACTTCATGGTTAAATATCATCAAACGGCCTTCGGTGAGTTTCTGGCAAAAACAATAAAAAATTATTTGAAAAGATTTGAGGAAAAAAAAAAAAAAAAAGAGAAAATACTGAAAGACTGAAGCTAGTATCCATCTTTTATCTAAGAGGAGTTGATTTGTGATGACCCTAATTTGTAATGGGTACACCCTAAGAAATAACAAAATCAGTTTTGTATTCTGCATCACCTCAAAAGTTAAAGATTTAGAAACACTAAATGTTGGCCTGGAAGTCATCAAGTGCAGGTTGGTAGGTTGTTTTTTTTTTGTTTTGTTTTGTTTTGTTTAGTGGCATATCAACATCTCCATGGATTATTTAATAATGAATTCTAAATATTTTGCATGCAATTTTATTGCTTCAACGAGATATTTTTGTACATAGTTTGTTTTCGGGTAGTCAGCCCCTTTGTGTGTGTGTGCGTGTGTGTGTATCCGTTACCTATAGACTCCGAAACGGCTGAACCAATTTTCTTGAAAATTTTCAGTTGTACTATAAGCGTCTGCAAGTGTTCTTAGCTAGGTTTTGTGTCAAGATACCCCCGATAAATATCAAAAATCGAAAAAAAATTGGGTTATAGAAGGAGTGGTCCGATTTTGATCAAATTTGATACACTTATAGACAAAGACATAAGAAACGATATTCAGAAGTTTCAAGGTTGCAGTTCTTACAATAGTGCAGAAAATCAATAATATATATATATATATATATATATATATATATATATGTATAAATCGATACCAGGAAATCAAAATTTGACTTACATCCATTCATTTTTCTTTCAGTCTACGGTTTTGCTTTAACTAGAAACATTTTAGTCTTTCGTACCAAAATTCAAAGAGTCTGAGCTCCAGAACCATGGATTTGTTTTAAAGCTTTCATTACACCCGAGCAATGCCGGGCTATACTGCTAGTTGTATACAGAACAAAATTTTTATTCCATAGGCTTTATCTACTTTTTTAGGTACCCCTGCATATATGTGACATTATAGTATATGTAAGAGTGTAAGATGATGGATGAGTTCTTGTGGTGAATGAGCATATTATAATATGTGATTAGGTCATGAATCTGATTAGCTTGGTGTAGGATAGAAAGTATTGACCTAGCCTCACTCCTCCCCTTTCAGCAATGTGTCAAAATTATACATTAATAAATAGTCATTCCAAATGGGAACCAACAGCCAATGAAAATGGTTTGTATGTCTTTGAAAATGCTCATTTCCTCAAGAGCACCTCGAGTTGACTATCTTTTAATGTGGATTGACAATTGGTAAATATAATTGGTGCTAACCTCTAGATCAAGATCCTTGTCTGGTGACAATGCCAATGGAAGCAGGACATAATTTTTCAAAGGTGGAATCTTTTCGCTTTTAAGCAGACGACTCAAAGAATTCAGCTGACCAGAAAGCAAGGCAAAATTATCAAGAACATTCGGCCTACAAAAAAAAAAAAATCATGAAGAAAAGAAAACACTAAAAATGAAAACATTAAAATCAAATAAAGAGCTTCAATAATGACATATAATACCTCACCGCTAGTTACATTTAATATTACTGTATAATAGCATGAAACCAGAGACAAGTACTAATAATATGAAATGTAGGGGAAAACATTAACCCACCAGATCTCTCAACTTCACATAGAAGACTTTCCTGATTTACATTTAATATTCCAGTATTATGAAATTAGGCTAGGTACAAAATGCCCAGAGCCCAGGGGTAGAGTCGCCGACTGACACCATTTCGGTCATGTTTCAATCCTGGGTAAAAAGCAATCGGAGTCTAACCGAACTGATGAGCTGTGATACGGCAAAACAGATCTGTCTGCGGATGACTATATATATATATATATATATATATATATATATATTATAAGGATGTGCGTTGTGGTGCAGTGGATATCGGCTCGGAACAAGAAATTGGGGAGCCGAGTTCGAATTCCAGTTGAATTCATTGCATTCACTTACGCGCAAATACCCTTGGGAAAGGTATTAATCTGTCTCTTCCTTCCAGTTATGGGTTAAATAACAGGACAGATTGGGTTCTATAGCCTTGGCCGGCAACCAGTCTACCGCAGAAAGCAATGGCAACCTACTGCGGGATAATCTTCTGCCCAGTCAGTCATGTCTCAAAAGAGACATGATCGCCCAAGTGTGTTTCACGTATGGCACTTAACTGACTGACAAGTACAGATAATCTATGGGATCGAGACAAGCATTAGCCCACCACATACCTCAACTTCCCATAGAAGACTTCCCTGATTTACATTTAATATTCCAGCGTTATGGAATTAGGCTAGTTACAAGTACAGATACTCTATGGGATCGAGATAAACATTAGCTCACTAGATATACCAACTTTATATAGAAGACTTTTCAATTAATATTACAAGTGGGCCATGCCATAAAAAACAACAGCAAAATATTTATATTGATATATCGTCTAAAATGCTGGCAACATATATATTGATTTACCTACTATTGAGTATCTTACATTAAGGCATAAAAAAAGAAAAATAATAATTCAACCCTTCCTGAGTGTGACAGGAAGGAAATACACCTGCACCCCCCCCCCCACACACGTCTTTATTATAACAAAGAGAATATACATATATTCTTCCCTACTTGATGACGTAATTATTACAAAAAAATAAAATAATTTTGAATTTAAGATTTGTTTAACGGCATATCAACCTCTGTGGGTTATTTAATGCCAAAAAGGTGGGGTTTTAAGGTATTGTTTTTAATGTTCAGTTATAATGAGAAGGTTGATTTAATCAGATTTTGCTGAAGAATCTTTTTTAATTTTAGAAAACTGAAGATGTCTTCTAGTTTTGGATTCAAAAATGTATTGCTGATAATAGTTTTTTTCCTCCAAAAATGTGTTATCGTAATTTTTTTCTTTCAAAACTGTGTTGTTGGTAATATTTTTCCTTCAAAAATGTATATTTTTTTATAAAAGTCTATTCTCATCTATATATTTATATAAAAGTGTGTTTTTATACTTTCATAGTGTTTTGACCCCAGTTTGGGAGTTAAATATTTGCCCATACCTGGGACCCTAACAGGTGCTACCACTCCGGGTTAGGGTGGACCTGAGAACAACAGTAATTAAGAGATGGTTCTAGGCTCCTCACAACATGCCACAAAAGCTTTCATAACTGGTAGTAAAGATAGTAAAGAGAACGAACTGAGTCAATGCTGCCTCATTATTGTCTCTCTCTCTCTCTCTCTCTCTCCATGAGCATGACAGAAGGTATATATATATATATATATATATATAAAAAATAATTATATATAAAAATAATTACACAACGGTCTTTATTATAATGGAGAGGATTAGGAGGTAAGATTAGGCTATGTACAAGTACAAACAGCATTTTGGTAAATAGTAGTATACCATATTCATCAATTTTTTATACAATATCTAGGAGACATTTTGAGAGAAGTTTAGGAGAGGAGTTTACAAGCCATGAAGTTTACTAATTTATTTAATTTTGTGTTTATTTTTTTTAATGTGATTAAAATGTATTTTTGGTATTAAGCTTAACTTTATACCTTCAATGTCATAATTTTTTTCACTGACAAGAATAGAAGAAGGAAATCCGGTATTAGCTACTGCAGAATGCGAAGGACAAAATGAAGACAAAGTTCAAATTTCAATAAGAGGGATGTTATTTAATTAAGACTGGTGTTGAACAGCTGGTGCAATGAAAAGCTTAACACTCTTTGGCAAAAGGCCACAAGTTCTGAGCACCGAGCATAGATAAAGTGAGGAGGAGGATAGTGACAGTTTTGATCCAACCTATTCCAAACAAAATAAACAAACAATTATTTTTTTTAAAATTTCTCTTAGTTTGGGTTGAGAACGTTTCAGGTGTACCTTTTTGTGCATGTGTGTACATGTATATAATAATATGAAATGTTACTATGAACAATTTATCACAACACTCAACCCCTTCTTCAAAAATTGGAAAAATACAATATAAAATTAAACAGACAGACCTTGCCAGTTCTTTTTAATCAAACATCAAACTTATATATATATATATATTAATGCAGGTTTCATTGAATAATATAGACAAGTTCTGTCTATTAATTTTGTGTAGGATCCGTTCATACCGTCTGATATACTTGATGGTGATATCGTTGAAAGACAACAAAAAATCACAGTAATTGTTGATTTTTTTTATCGGGTCTAAGCTTTCGGCTCACATAAGCCATTATCAAAGAGTAAATATTAACACACAGTAAACATAGAACATTTAAGCTATTAACAATAAAGAGAATTAAATTGAAAATATAAGTCCATCCCTACCGTGGTGGATGGCCGAAGACAGTGACAAAAACGGTAGGGATGGACTTATATTTTTAATTTAATTCTCTGATTGCTTTTAACCGAGGATTGAAACCCGACCGAATTGGCGTCAGTCGGCGATTTTATCTCTGGGCTATGGTCATTCGGTAGAAGGAGGCAGACTTTTTAGCGTTTATATTGTCATTATACCCGCCCAATAGCCAGAGTGCTCTATTCCATTACTGAATGAGTGATGCGTACATGCCAGAGTAGCTACTGTTTTTCAAAGTCTACCATTCTTCCAGAGTGCTCAATCAGGGTGTGAGAGCGTATACACACACACACACACACACATAGTTACCATGGATTCTCATCTAAATTTAAATCACAAAAGACACTTTTTAAAAGACAAATATCAAAAGAAAAAAAAAGAAAGCATTTACCATGTGATGCTTGAATATTCATGTTCAATTTTCATCAAAAAAATCTGGATACAGTTCTTCAGATCAGCAATCCTTTGTGTGATTGCATCTAATGCTGCTTCAAGTTGTTTTTCTTCACGCTTAAAAAAAAAAAAAAAAAAAAAAAAACATCATTTACATTTGGACTATTGTTCTCTGTTCTTGTTATGACACCACTTCAGCTGTTGTGTCCTAAAGCCTCCTTCAGGTGCTAGTTGTTCTGAGGAACAATCAAAAAATTTCAAATTGAACCCCTTATTTAATCCATAGGGGTAGTTTGTCCCATGTTTTTTCTCATACTGCTCAGGGATTAAACTCATAATTACTATATCATTCAAAAACCAATGCTTTAATCCACTAGGCTACTCTCCGGTGGGACAATCCCAAGTTTAGAACTTAAAGCCTTAACTCTAATCTGCTTGCAGCTGACACTAATGCTTCTGTATTGCTTCACTGCATTCACAGTGGACAGAAAAAGTATCATACAAATACTTTCATTTCCACTGGCCATATGTAGTATAGCCTGCTTGACCTGCAAGTAATGGACAAACATAGCTGAGACATTGAAAAAGACAAACAAACGTCAAACAACGCTGAGTAACACACACAGAAATCCTTGGTAATGCATGACAATCATGATATATGATCAGCAGCATGATGACAGTCTGCCTCTTTCCAGCTTTTATAGAGCCTAAAATGTTAGTGGTTAGCTAGCAAAAGAAATCATTTGCATAATCAACACTGCTTGGCCCACAGTCCTGGCTATTTCATGGAGAAGCTGATAGAGACTTTCTTCATCACCAGACATCCTGGGTTTTTCTCTGGCTCTGTCCCAGCAGGGCAGCCATTTGCTTTCTTTCTTCAGAGACAGCACACTAAACATCTCTTTAACCATTATCAATGGTGATAAGCAGCTCCATCTGCATTTAGTTTCTGCCATAAATATCATGAGACATTAGACTAGGCTTTGCTTATCTCGTCTGTTAATTCATTGTTAGCAGAAACTGGAGGAGAGGATTAAACTGGACTATTTTGCCATCTGGTCTCTTTGTCTTTCTCTGGACTCCACTTGCGTGCTTTGAGTGCAGGCCAATTTATATAAGAACATTTGAGCAATTTTGGCATTGATCTATTGTAGGTATTCTTTAATAAGATATTCATTACCTTTCTTTGTTTAAAAATCCAATGGCTTTTAGTGAAATGCAGTCAGGGCAAACCCTTAATGTTTAATTTTTTTGGTAACAGTATAAATGTTTATGTATTTTCATAGTATTTAAAATAAACAGCAAGAATATTTCTTTGGTATTTGAGAAATTTTAGAATATCATAAATTTTAGAATATCATAAATTTTAGAATATCATAAATCTTGTCATTACTGCTCTGGATTGATTGATTGATTGATTTGTTTTACAGCAAACCAACCCTTTATTGGTCATTTAATGCCGAAACATTAGTTGTTGTAGTATGATGGGTGGAAATTAAATGTTACTTATGATTCATAGGAACTTTTTGATTATATCTTGTATAGTTTTCATTGTTGTACTGCTCCAGAGTAGGCTGGGGAAGATCTTATCTTACTAAATCTCAAGGAATTCTACTTGATTTGTTTCAAGTTCAAATCTTCTTCGATCCTTTGTTTTGGGATATTAGTATGGTTACGGTAAATATTAGTCACTATTATGTTGCAGGAATCAACACTTTGAATAGTAGATATTTACAGGCCCCTTGAACATTTATTCTGAAAGCAATATTGGCAGGCTCAATGAGTTCAGTTAAAAATGAGTAACACAAAACAATAAATATAAAACAAACGAAAATGCATGTATTAACAAAAGAAATTTTGTAGATGATTGTAAAGCATTTTTTTTTTAATCATATCACCCCAAGCAAGGCGGTAATCCCACTGAAGCGCAGGGGGCTACGTAAGAATGAAAAGATTGGAAAAGAGAAAGCCAAGAACCACACCCTAAACAGGGAACAAGGGATGAGCCTCTACACCTGTTCAATAGACGTGGGTGGAGTGTGAACCAGGTGACAGACTAAACTATCTACTCCAATTGAGGAATAAAAAAAAAAGAGTGAAAAGATTGGAAAAGAGAAAGCCGGAAACCACATCCTAAACAGGGAACAAGGGATGAGAGCCTCTACACCTGTTCAATAGACGTGGGTGGAGTGTGAACTGGGCGATAGTTTAGTCTATCTACTCCAATTATCACACATTCATCTCTGAGATTAAAGAAATTGAAAATACATAAAATTTCATTCTTTTAAGTGCAAGTAATCTTCAAGCCATTGTTTTACCCGTGCTGAATCTAGTGAATCACAAAACGCAGTGTTTTTAGGGGACTAAATGAAATGAAAACAAGTTATAATGTTCGTGCGTGTGTATATGCATGTGTGAGAGTTCAAAAGTAAAAGAAAGACCAGAGTAAACGTGGCTTGTTGCCAGGGTTCTTATCTATGTGCAACTACATTTGAAAACCGAAGCTAAAAAGGCCAAAAAAAGAGCGAGTATGAATATCACTGCCTCTTTATAGGCTTAAGGAGCATCTACTAGCAAGCACTTTTAGTAAAGCCAAGTAGGATAATCTACACCTTCTCCAAACTCATTTTATGGCTTTTAATTATCATTTTTAATCCATTCTTTCTTTCCTTTTTCTCCTTGAAGCTTAATTAGTTACTCTGAGTTTTCTCACAGTTTAATCGTAATTCCTGCACCAAATTATTAGGCATTCTCATGCAGTAAAATGTTGAATCAGGGTTAAAAGCTTGTTATAGGAGATTTCAAGCCTTTTTCCTCCTTAAATTTTACTAATTGGTAATAACTTCATACTCTTACAAATTGGGAAACAGAACAACATTAAGAGTATGCAGTTTCAAACTTGATTGACTGATTTAACAGCATATCAACTCCTTCATGGGTCATTTAATGCCAAAATTTAATTTTCTTGGGAGCCTTGGAATAATAAATGTTATTCTGCTTTCACAATTGAATACATGGTAAATAAAACTCAGTTTTTGGGCATATGCATGTTTGTGTGGACAGCTGGTGTGTTTTATGTTTGTATATTTTGGAATACACTTTGATTGAAAAAAATTGCAGGATATTATATGGATTAATGTCATGAAAAATTTCTTTCCTGCTGGATGATTTTCTTTAGCAGCATGTCAACACTCTCATGGGTTATTTAATTCTGAATTCTAAATATTTTGAATGCATGCCTTCAACTACAGACAAAATGTATTGTTGGTGATTTTATTATCAACTAGCAGTATAGCCCAGCGTTGCTCGGGTGTAATGAAAGCTTTAAAACTAATCCATGGTCCTGGAGCTCAGACTCTTTGGATGTTGGCACAAAAGACTAAAAAGTAATAGTTGTTTCCAGTTAAAGTGAAACCATAGACTGAAAGAAAAATGAATGGATGTAAGTCAAATTTTGGTTTCCTGGTATCAATATCAAATAAGTTTTTTTCATTGTAAACTGAATTTTGAAGGCTAAATAAGTCCTCTGAGTAAATGGTATCATGGCTGAGACTAAGAACTACAATTATACCTACTTAGAGCCAAACCCGAAGCAAAAACTAAAATAAAAGGGCTGAAAAAGATACAAACATATTGCCTTATATATATATATATATATATATATATATGGTTAAATAAAATAAAGACAAGAGGAAAACTGTATTTTAAATCGCCTACGCGTTTCGTCCGTGATGGACTTTTTCAAGGCAGAAAGACGAAATGAGTTTTATTCTAAATTACGTATCTATAAACAAAATTAGTGTTGGTAACCATAAATACGCTCAAAAATCATTTCAAAAAATTAACGGAATATTTCAGTTTTTAGAATTTTTTCATGTGTAATTGCAAAGTCACGCGACGTTAAGATGAAGGGAATTTATTAGTTTTCTTTTCCTTTTTTCATTCTAAAATCTCGTGCTTTTGCACTGCACGTGGGGGAGTTCTGGAACATACTAAACACACAGAATGGACAATTTTCGAAGAAAACTAATAAATTCCCTTCATCTTAACGTCGCGTGACTTTGCAATTACACATGAAAAAATTCTAAAAACTGAAATATTCCGTTAATTTTTTGAAATGATTTGTGAGCGTATTTGTGGTTACCAACACTAATTTTGTTTATAGATACGTAATTTAGAATAAAACTCATTTCGTCTTTCTGCCTTGAAAAAGTCCATCACGGACGAAACGCGTAGGCGATTTAAAATACAGTTTTCCTCTTGTCTTTATTTTATTTAACCATACTGTCCATAATCTCGGATTAAAACTGAGAATATATATATAAAATCGATTTTCTACACTATTGTAAGAACTGCAACCTTGAAACTTCATGAATATCATTTCTTATGTCTTTGTTTATGAGTGTATCAAATTTGATTAAAATTGGACCATTCCTTCTATAACTCGATTTTATCGATTATCAATTTTCGATATAGTACAACTGTGTAAATTTTCAAGAAAATCGGTTCAGCCATTTTGGAGTCTATATGTAACAGATGGACGGACACACAAAGTTCCATTTATAAATGAGATTAGATTAGATTTAGATTAGATAGATTAGATCTAGACAGGCTTTGTTTGTAGTTTCTTTTTATATAAAAACATCTATTGCTGGTATTTTACTAAAAAAATATAACTTTTATAGTGTTTTGTTTTAGTTGGGTGGGGTGGTTACTATTTGTCCTCTACTGGGAAGTGAATGCGCTTTCACCCTGGGTCAAGGTGGTTTGATTTGAATTTTGTTTAATGGCATATCAACCTCTGTGTGTTATTTAATACCAAAACAGTGGGGTTTTAATGTATTTTTTAATGTTTGGTTACAGTGAGAAGGTTGATTTAGTCAGATTTTGATGAAAATTTTAAAATATTTTTATTTTATTCTAGAAAACTGAAGATGTCTGCTAGTTTTATATTAAAAAATGTATTGCTGGTAATAATTTTTTTTCTTCAAATATGTATTATGGTAGTAATTTTTTCTCTTCAAAACTGTGTTATAATAATTTCTTTCCATCAAAAATGTAAATTTTTCTAAAAAAAGTCTATTTTTATACTTTCATGTTTTGACCCCAGTTTGGTGGCTAACTATTTGCCCATAGTTAGGACCTTAACAGGTGCTACCACTCCAGGTCAGGGTGGACCTTGGAACAAGAGCAATTAAGAGGTGGTCCCATGCTCCTCATGACCTCCCAATCAGAGGCCTTGCTGTTGGATGCAGTTTACCATCATACTCAGGATCCTGGATCAGGGTGGACCTTGGAACAAGAGCAATTAAGAGGTGGTCCCATGCTCCTCATGACCTCCCAATCAGAGGCCTTGCTGTTGGATGCAGTTTACCATCATACTCAGGATCCTGGATCAGGGTGGACCTTGGAACAAGAGCAATTAAGAGGTGGTCCCATGCTCCTCATGACCTCCCAAACAGAGGCCTTGCTGCTGGATGTAGTTTATTGTAATACCCAGGACTATTCAAACGACATTTGTAAATAAAAAAGCAGGGTTCATTGCTAAAATTGATTTTTAATCTCAGAAAATATCTATATCTTTCTGACACTTTGGATATTTCTGAACAGGTTAGATAGCATGCGTGCTAACCATACAAGAGTCTAGTTCTGAAATTGCTGTAGAACACTATTATCATGTGATTCAGAAATAATTTATGGGTAGTAAGGATATGAATGGGTGTAGGAGATCTGGTATTGCAAGAAAATATTTTCTTGCAGAGAAAAATCACTTAAAGTTCAGACTTGAATATCGGGCCAGAAAAAGAAAATTCTGAAAATTCAATTCGCCGTTACAATCTCGAACTGCTATCCACGTAACCAGTCAGACCCCCCCCCCCCAAATTTTTCCCCGCTTTGAGAACAACGACTGCTTTTATCGGCCAATCATTTTTTTTTCCATTGGCCGACAACTCAGAGAGGACACTAAATATTTGCATATATTTTTATAGCAACTCCTGTGATGGACTTGGTTTTTTCTTTTATTTTAAATATTGTCTTCAGCATATTATGCAGAATATGTGCCCCTTTATTCTGTTTGGGTCTGTAATTTTCTTTTTTGCCGCATTTTCCATCGTAGTATTAATGCAACGTGCTGTCGCTTGGTTTGACGAGGTAAGTCGCCGTTTTCTTCACTATAATGGGTAAAGCTGGTTGAGCGCAAGTCAGCTTCATGTTCAGTTGGGAAGACCAAAGCTCTACTTTATGAGTAGTGTTGTATTAAGTGTATGGTGGCAAAACAAAGAAGAAATGACGGAGGTTTAGGAAATAAATAATTGTATTAATGTAAAAATACAACAAGTGGTAAATCGGTGTGAATATCTCATTGAAAGAAAGAGATAAGTTGAGTCATAAAAGTCAGCCATGGAGATGTGCAGTGAGAGAGGGAGGGTGAATTGTGACTTACTGCGATGACAGTCTTTAGCGGGTGACTTTTAGAGATAGAAGGTAGTGTCCCAATGAGTGTTGTGAATCCTGGGGGTTATGCCAACTGGCTACCAAAGAAGTCCCTTTGATGGGTTTTTATATCCTTTTCTTAGGCTCAGGTTGGCTTCAGGTTTTTTTTTTCCTTTAGGAAGTGGGTGCTAAACGTAAAAATTCTGGATTGTATTTTTCTTTCAGTGTGTAAGTGAAATGGAACCTATGTGTAGAGCCTATGCACAGTTGACGAAGATTTTAGTTAAGTCTGGGGTTTTGGAGTGTTCATATTCAGCCAGTGATAGAAATTTGTGTAGCATGTATCAAAAGAAAATCTGTTATTTATAACAGTAGGGATGCTAAAACATGTCTGATGATGCTGGTAAGTGGAAAAATTTAAGTTGTCAGTGGATCAAGAAAATTAACATTACCTAGTAGGAACACTATTACTACATGGTCCAGATCTTGAAGTCAAAAGCAGAAAGAGGAGGAGTCTGTTCTTTCTGAAAATGGGGTCATAAAATTGCACAGGATCAGAAACCCTTCTTAGTTTCTTTATAACTTGCATCATAAGGAAAATTTATTTATTAATATTATTTTATTTATCGGTTTTATTTCATTTTCTCTACAAGGCTAGTTAAGAACCTGATAAGTTCTTAAGTTAATATTTTGATTTTCAAACATCTTGCAGCATTGGCTGCTTGTTCCTGAAGATGCACAACTACTTAGACCCATTTCTGTTTCATCACTACCCACAGAGCCAACTTGTGGTTTACGCTGAAACTATGCTGAGCATCTATCGCCCGGTTCACACTCCACCCACGTCTATTGAACAGGTTAAGAGGCTCAGCCCTTGTTCCCTGTTTAGGATGTGGTTTCCGGCTTTCTCTTTTCCAATCTTTTCACTCTTACGTAGCCCTCTGCACATCAGTGGCATTACTGCCTTGCTTGGGGTGATAAAAAAAAATTTAGTTACTGTTCAGATATGTGTACTACCTAGGCCACTTATGGTTTTGAATTCATAGTTGTACTTTCCTCATACTAGTTACCAACCACAGCTACAGTTGATTTTACCTTACTATTTTTAACACAAGCATATTTATGTAAAAGTGAATTTAACAATCTCTCAACTGGAATTCATACCTGGTTTGCTGAGTTTTCATGCTGTGCCGCTAAAATTTACAGTTTATTTACAATATAAGTCTTAATCAATAAAAGTAAATAGGTTCACCTATTGTCAAGTTTATGCATCTCCTCGGTTTTTTTTTTTTTAAAAGAGTCAAGGTTTATCCCTTGTTTCCTGTTTTAGGATTGAATTTCCGGTTCCTTAAAGTCTTAATGGACTGAACTCTGAAATGTTTTTCACTAATTAAATCTTGACCTCTTAAAGTATCGAGTTGGTTGTTAGTGTTATCTTTCCTGTATATCCCCAAAGAACTTCTCTTCTTGTCTTTTCTTATCCTAATCTAACACCACACAGTAACCCTCTACCTTGAGTAGTTCATGGGCCTTGTACTGGGTGAACATTAGTAAAAAAAAAAAAATTTTCTTGATGAAATATATTTTTTTTTTTATGAATCTTTCATAATAATTTATGTTGCTTTTCAACTCTCAGATGGTTATACTTGCGACTATAAAATGACTATTAAGCAGTAGACAGAACATAAAGCAAGAATAACCGTACAAACACCACATGGCTTTTTAAGATTTAAACTTGTAAATATTTATTCTGTAAAAATTACAAAAATGTCACACAAGGGCAAGGCCAAAAAGGGTGAAGAATGGTCATCTGCTGTATCCTTAAACTTAGATAGCCACAATCACTGACCACAATGCACAATAATATTCCTTAAAGACACGTTCTTAAATACAGTTCTTACAAACATTTTAAAAAGTTACTAGTACCAAAATACCTCAAATTCCCAATGAATTCCTAACTTGTCACCATATGTACTATTATTGTATGGTAAGAGGGGAATAAAACAACAATTTAAAAAACCTTAATGCGCATAATGAAATATGTTTTAAGAAACAAAGATTTGAACTATCTCTTACGTGCGAAGTTAATTTGGAATGGATTCGGATATCTGTCAGACAGCAAAAGAGAAAGAAAAAAGTGAATAAAAAAAGTACTTATAGATACTAAAAAACAGAAATTAATAACAGTTGTATTAGTAGGTTTATAACGGAATTTAGTATCTGCTTAACGCAATGTCCAAATTTATTGTCGTGAAAGTTGCTACACTGCTAGGAATTTGCATAGGCAAAAAATTGAAATCAGCGTTTAAAATTTAGTGCACGCTAAGCATAACTGCTAGAATATCCACTACAATTAATAACATGAAGTAAAGAGAAAAAAATCCAAGATAATTGCAGCAGCAAAAACTTACCTGCATTATGATAATGAAAAGATGATTCTTAAAATTTTATTTTTAATTTATTTTTTGCACTAACCGGAAGTTTATTTCAAAACACCGAAGAGTTCTACCGGAAGAAGTGAAAAGCTCACATGATCGACAAAATGGCCGCCACCTTGGCTGCCCCATAAATGGCCAAAACTATGTAAATACAAAACAGTCATTTGCTGGATACGAACTGGTGTCCGATTTTCCCATCGCAAAAGAGAATTTACTAACATTTTTTTTTCTTTTTTTCAATTTTAATTCTCTCAGACGAATCTGTGAATTTATCAAACACAATGATGGAAGAAGACGAAAACAGAAATGTGGAATTAGACAAGGTAAAAAAAAGTCACATGCTTCTTACTGTTCTGTTTATTTTATCGTCGCTCTCAGTTTAAATGTTTTGATTGTCATTTATGTTTTTCCTCGAACTCTATTGATTTTCGAACTGAATACAGCTGATTATTTATCTTCGTTTGCTTTTTACACGTTTGTTTTGACTTCTTTTCTCAGTTCGAGCGCACTCCACGGACGTTATAAATGTAAAAAAAATATTTATTTGTAAGTTAAACTTCAATAAAATTACAATAAAGCATTTTTTTTAGTTATGTTTCTCTTTCAATAGTAAAATTGATAAAATTGTTTCGGGTCCAAATGGTTACAGTCTTCTTGCAAGTTCACTGGGTGCTTAACTTGTGTGGCTTTGTTCCATACCAAGCTGATAAAACGTGAATAAAATTATTAAAACAAACACCTGTTTGTTTTATTACTTTAATTTGTTTTAGACTTGTCATTTTTTTTTCTCTTTTGCAAAAAAAAAAAAAATCTTTTTCACTTTGACAAGAAGGGGGAAAGAAATTTAAGTTCTTTTTTACTTTTAATTTTTTGACATTGAAACGTCCAGTTTCTCATGAAGAGAAAACCGGTCTAAAACAAAACAAAACAAAAAAAAAAAAAATGGACCAATTATAAGTATCAAATTTTGACAGAATTATTTTAAAATTTACTTAAAAAATAACTTGTTTAAAATTTAAACAAGTGTTAAAAACATTCATCGCAAGGTCTTCTTATTTTTGTGTTTTTTATTTTACTTTTTATTTTACTTGTAAAGTTATAGTTGAAAAAAATAAATTATTTATTTTTTTCAACTATAACTTTACAGTTAAGAATGAATAGTATTTTATTTTTTTAAATTCATAACTTCACTCTCGATATCCATATCTGCTCAGTTTCGTATCTTAGCATAGCAAAACAATTTCAAAAGAATTCCTGGCCGAGATGTCTATAGCACGTCGGATCTAACGACGGTTTTCCCTGCTAAGAAATGTATATTAGAACAAAAATATAAACTTAATTTTTTTTTTTTAACATCGTATTCCGTCTAGAGAATTTATTTAGTTTCAGTATTAAGTTTAACGTTTCAAAAAAAAAATTTCTACTTCTTAGACAATGCTTTACCTCCCTTACATTCTTATTTTTTAAAAATTTCATATTCTGAACATTTTTCCCCTCTATTGGTGTGAGATTCTTGGCATGAATAAAATGTTTCCCCATCTACATTGAAATATCTACATTAAATCAAGTTTCTACTGACGAGAAAATAAAGTAACAAACTATTTTTAATTTCTGGTATTATTTCTAAATAGGAAGAATAAAAAAGATTAAAAAAAGATAAGAGGTCAGTGTGGAGAAATTGTTTGAAACTCTAAACTTAACAAGAACATTATTCATGGTTTGTATTCCTGCTGTTTTATCAATAAGCATTTGCTTAGTCCACAGTGTTGCAGGCTGCACATCAATGTTTATTCTAATCATCTGATGTCTTTTTTTTTTTCTTAGCCTAGTCTTCTTTGCTAGTTCAATGCATGTTGGAAGATTTTCTTGCTGTAATCGTTGCCAACTATGGCTGTAAAATCCAATATGTCCTGCTATTCAAACTTTCGCTGACGGGGGGAAAAAAGAGATGGATTCATACCTTTCCCAAGGGTTTTTTTGTGCATAAGCAACTGCATTGAATTCAACTGTAATTCAAACTCTGCTCTTCTGAGCTGATATCCATTGCACACAATGCATATCCAGTATCATAATATATAGCCCATATGATCCCAGTGTGCGCCATTTTTAAAGTGCCTGAAAACCATACCATGAGTTGACCTAAACCTTGTCAGTGAAATAGTGTAGATGGCTCCCTTTGAAGAGCCCTTGATAGTTGGGCTGGCTTGAAGCCATAAGGTTTGAGCATCCTGGCATTGTTCTTACTGCTGATCATACAAGATAACGTGCTTTCTCCCAGAAACTGTAACTAAGGTCTGCTCAACATAGTTGTAGTATAAACCACAGGTAGGCTCTGTGGGTGTTGAACTGGGCTGAACAAGTGTCTGCAATGGGGATTAGCTAGCTGACATAGTAGACAGGTATCCTTGAATACAAGTGGCCAGCTATTATTATACTAGCTGAATTACCCACACCTTGCTGCATCTCACATGTTCTTTTGTAAGAATATATATGGTTTTGTGGTCTACCCTAATTTCAAAAAGATATTATATTTATATGTAGCTCTTCAAGTTCCAATTGAGGGTAGGGATCACCTTTTGATCAAAATATTTATTCAAGCACAGTGGGCAATGTCGTTTCAGAATATATATGGTTTGGGGGGGGGGTCTATCTCCAAAACCCTAGGAAGTGTTTGTGAACACAGAAGTTATGACTTTATATATATTCTCAGTTATAATCTGAGAATAAGGACAGAATGGTTAAATAAAATGAAGACAAGAGGAAAACTGTATTTTAAATTGCCTACGCATTTCGTCCTGTGATGGACTTCGTCAAGACGAAATGAGCTTTATTCTAAATTACGTATCTATAAACAAACGGTGTTGCCAACCACAAAGACGCTCACAAATCACTTCAAAAGATCAACAGAATATTTTAGTTTTTAGAATTTCTTCATGTGTAGTGCAAAATCACAAGATATTAAAATGTAGGGAATTTGACAGTTTTCTTTGAAAACTGTTTATTTGCTATATATATATATATATATATATATATATATATATAGGCTAATCACTAGATTTTTTCAAATGTTAACCTTTGCAATATAAAGGATCATGTTGAAAGATTGGCAGTGTCACCATTAAAATTTAGTAAATATGATTTCGTATTTGTTTGCTGGTTATGTAAATAGCCTTTTATCTACTGTTACGATAGCTTCATATGAATCAAGGAAGACTGAAATGAACCAGTTCTCCTGAAATAACCATTACATTTGTTTCTCCTATGCAACAATAATTTCAAAAGATACCAAAAAATTTAATTTTTCAATTTGTTTATAGCCCAAAATCTAAAGTCCATTAGTTTTTTTTTATATTTATTTTTTACATTTTATTTAATTTTTGCATGTGTGGTGAAACCAAGATTCATGTAAAAATGTTCTGAAATGAGGTTTGGTACTTGATTAATCTTTTTCCTAGTATCAGAAAGGAAAAAAAGCACAAATAAACCTATTCATGTAGCTATTAACTTTGACCTTTAGCCTGGAATTAAATCAAGATTATAATAATAAATAGAAAAAGAGGTTAGGTAATTAAAGAAGGACATACTTAAATTGCAATGATTAAGAGTTGGCTTCTATTCTCTCTCTTCTCACCCTTGCCTTTTTTTTCTTTTCTCTCTCTCTCTCTCTTTGCCCCCTACCTTCTCTTTGATTTGAAATAATCTGTTAAATACTTTTAAATCTTAAAAACCAGAAAATAGAATTTATACAGATTTCACACTGTTTCACCGCCTCCACTTTTTTTTTTTTTTTTTTTGGGGGTCAAACTTTAGCATTTGTAATAAGAAATGACTCTTCATGATGTAAATGATCATGGCTCTCCAAATATTTCTCTTTATTTTTTGTGAATTGCCATTTTTTTTTTTTTCTTGGGTGGAAACGGTGGAAGTGTTTTATCTCTTTTCACACTACGGAATTGTTTTTCTTTTAGACTGGTTGTCATGTAGGGCAATGTTGGGAGAGAGTCAAGTCTACTTTGCTTATTAATTCATAGCTGGCAGTAGAAAAAGCGAGTTCATGTCTTTCCAAAGGGCATCATGTGAATAAAGATGAGGCTGGAATTTGAACTCTGCTTGTTGGTTTCATAACTGCAACACTACCTACACAAATATAAACATTTTTATTGCTAACTAATATTCTGAGGCCTCTTTTGGTTGTTATATTTTGACTAGTCTATCCTTGGCATTCTTCAAGAGTCTGTTATACCTGGTTACCTTTTTGGAGTTCTGAAGCAAACCTCTTTTTTTCCCCCAATCCCTGAAGATAGCCTGTTCTTGTTTCATGTTTTGCTCGGAATTTATAAAAAAAAAAAAAATGTGGAACAAAAAAACGTATTGGAAATGGAATAAATTATTCAAATTTATTTTTTTAAACTAGAGAATCCAACAAGAATATTAGATTTCTTGGATGAAGAATGGCTAGAATTTTGAAAACCAAAAATGATTTTCCTTTGCTAAATTTTAAAATTAGAGAACTAGTTTAATTATCTTTATTTAATTCCTTATTTTTTAAACTCTAATGCTTTTTTGTTGTTGTTTAAAAAAAACGTTGTTGCTTTTAGAATGTATGAATTTTCATATTGAAAAATGAGCTCTAAATTCCAAACCTTTTTTCTTCACTTTTTTCTTTTTTCTTTCTCCCCCCCCCTCTCCGGCACAAGTCATGTGGAGTACTTAATCAACAAAACTGAAATTAACTGCTAATTAGTAATTGACAAATTTAAAAATCCTTTTTTCATTTTTAAGGAATTGCATCAGATGAAATTATTTTTCAATTTTTTTTTTTTTTTTTTTTTGTAAAGGTGGTGTATCAGTTTATAATAGTAAACTACATCCTTTATTAACTTTTTATACAATTTAGGAAAGGGAAAAAAAAACATTTAAATGTTTAACTTAGTGATTTTTTTTTTTTTTTTTTTTTTTTTTTTTTTTTTTTTTCACCCTAAGCAAGACCTGAAAGCTACTATGAAGAAAAAAGTTACATAGTGTTAGAGCATATAAGAAAAATTATTAAGGAGTGAGGACAATAAAAGAATAAAATGACAGAAGATAATGGCCGACATGGCATTTAAATTTTTGAAGATCATAGTTGACTGGGAAAAGAGAAGACGAAGTGGGGTAGCAGAAACTGTTAGCATATGTTATGAAACAGTTTTTATTTATTTATTTATTTATTTATTTTTTTTTTCCAGTGTCTACTGTTGAACTACACTGGAAATCAAATCAATTGCCTACTTTTTTTTCATTTTTTTTTCTGCAAAAATATCTTCCTCTTGTCAAAAAGTTTGTGTAAAAAAAAAAAACAACAAATCTATTATTCAAATGTGTACACAAGGTGTGTGTTTTAAGCAAAGATAATGAAAACCTTGACCTAATAATTTATTGATTTGTTTATCATTGCTATTCTGAGGATTATTTTATACCCACCTTCATAGTGTGTGTGTATGTGTGTGGGGGGATATTGACGTCAAGCGTTTGAGAGTAGTGACGGCTGTTGTTATTTTTTTGTTTATTTATAAAAGTTTTTTTCTCCCTTGTTGATAGGCAAAATGTGTGCCTCCCTATCATGTCCCCCCCCACTTACGAAATGCTCATATTAAAAAAAAAATAACTACAATCTGTTTAAAAGTAAATATAAAAATTGTATTTATTTTTAAGCAAAAACATCTTAATTCTTGCTCAACTTAAAATATCCTTTGTTTGAAAATATCTTTTCTTTTTCTTATTTTTTCTTTCCTTTATTTTTTAAGTGACTATTGTTAGATTGTTGCCCTCATCTTTGTTGCCATGTTGACGATGTGCTGGCCTTTTTCAGGTGATTGGAATTTCAAACTGAGCCCTTTATTTTGTCCATGGAGGTTGATTTGTTCTCATTCCATGAGCCATGCTACTTCCAGATGTCGTATTTCAGTTATCTCCCTTTAACTCAACTCATTAATTTTTTTTTTTTTTTTTTGTTTGTTTGTTTGTTTGTTTGTTTGTTCACCTCTGCTTGAGCTCATAACTCCTTGCATCAAGTCACTTGATCAAACCAACACTTTTATCCACTGGCTCATGTGTTGTGACACTTTCAGAAATTGGTTTTTTCCTACAAGTGTCACCTGGTAATAGAAAAGAGAATCTTCATTCTCTGAAAAGAATGAATTAGATAAGGAAATAAATTTTTACAACTTATTAACATTTTTGCATGTTATTTAAAGCTAGAAAATATTTTTAGATTGTAAGAGTTTTTTGAAGAGGAAAGAGATAATGGTTTAGTGATAAGTCTAATTAACCTATAGATGTAGATTCATACTCATCAGAATTTGATAAAAAAAAGAAATTGTTATAAATGGGGGATTCATTCTGTATTACAATTCATATGTAAACTGATCCCTCACTTTGTAATCACATTAGTTTCTATACATTTATATACCAGAGAATGTAAATAAATAAATACGAAATCATTATCTGATTCATTCATTTTCTACAGCTCATCAATCCTTTAAAGCTAGAAAATATATTTAGATTATAAGAATTATTTTTTTTGGAGAAAATGATTTTACTAATGCAAGTCTTACTAATTCACATCTAGTTAGAGGAAGAAAAGGTGGATTCGTGCCTTTCCCAAAAGTATTTTTGCATAAGTGAATAGATAAGACTGAAATTGGAACTCTGCTCTCCAAATTAGAGCCATTATCCATTACAACATCTGCGCTTACAAGCTTGACATTGCTTAATTTTGGTGATTGTACAAAAACTGGCAATCTACGTGATCTAATAAACTAGACCTGTAAATTTCTTTGTAACCAGTTATGATCCACTGTTTGGGAACATTTGTATGTCTGTGATTGTATGATGTCTGTTCTTCATATGATAGTGAATGGTGGACCATCTCATCAAAGATGGAGAGACTTGAAGCAGCCAAAATGTGGTTCTACAGAAGGATGCTGTGGATACCATGCCATGGAACGAGCATGTCAGCAATGATGAGGTTTTGGAGAGAATGTAAACAAAAAGGGAACTAATATTAACATCAGAAAAAGACAACTAAAATTCCTGATTCATATAATAAAGAGAAAGGTCTTTGAGAATAAAATACTCACAGGCCAGATAGAGGAAAAGAGACAGAAGTCAATGTGTAACATACTTGACATGCTTAAGCAAGTGGATGGCAGAGCAGTCAGGATTTGAGTGGGATAACAGAAGGTGTGCTTTCTTTTTATTTTTTTAGATTCTAAATCATTCAGTGAGTTAGGTGGCATACCTGATATACTTGGATGATCATGTCTTTTTTTATCCATAACTGAATAGGCAGAAGATTTTGCTATTTCTTTCTGCAGTTGAGTGGTTACCAACCAAGGCTATCAAACCTAATCTGTCCTATTTAACCCATAGCTAGTGGGAGAAGATTAATACCTTTTCCAAGGGTATTTGCATGTAAGTGAATGCAACAAATACAATTGAAATTTGAACTTGGCTCTCTGATTTCTCAGTCTGAGCTGATCTACAGGATGCACATTTGGCTGGAAACTTTGGCATACACCAAATATGCAGACACACATGCTGGATATATAGCTTGGCTTTGAGATGAAAAATTTCACCTCTTCAAAGCAATCTTCCCTCTAGTAATTTTTCTAAGCATAACTTAGATGTGGCACAAGGCTGAAAGTATGTGCCATCCAGTGAGGATTGAACACCTTCAGTCAGTTAAGTGCCATACGTGATACACGCTTGGGCGATCATGTCTCGAAAGAGACATTACTGACTGGGCAGAATATTATCCTGCAATAGGTTGCCATTGCTTTCTGCAGTAGACTGGTTGCCAGCAAAGGCTATAGAACCCAATCTGTCCTGCTATTTAACCCATAACTGGAAGGAATAGATTGATTAATACCTTTCCCGAGGGTATTTGCACGTAAGTGAATGCAATGAATTCAACTGGAATTCGAACTCGGCTCCCCGATTTCTCGTTCCAAGCCGATATCCACTGCACCACAAACAGTACAAGAAATAAAATTCTATAATGTAAGACTTTTTACATATATAACTTTTGTACATAAAAAAAAAATACTCTAAACTAAGGCCATAAAAAGTGAGTGGCTCCTTAATTACTACTGACTCCATGACTGACTCCAGAGCCCTTAGATCTTGTACATTTTTAAGTCTACTATTTGTCTATGCATTAACATTGTTGCTACATCTGGTCTGTTGCTTCTGCTATGTATTTAGAGATTCTGTAATATTATCAGTCCTGACCTAGCATCTTGGCTTTAGTCACTTTCCTACTTCTATAATGTTGCTTCTTTGTGATTTTTTTATATTTTTGTGGTAATTTTTCAGAGTGAACTTTCCTCTTTGGTATCTTGAGTTTATGAATTTATGGTTCACTGTGTCATGCGAGACAAGGTGCCCCCCCCCCATCATATCTTACATAATTATGTCTACCCTTTGTCCATGCATATCTGGTCTGGCACTTCTGCTATGTATTTAGAGATTCTTGATAAAATACAAAGAATCTACAACGTTAACAGTCCTGACTTGGCATCTTAAAATAAAAAAAAAATTTTTCATCAAAATCTGACTAAATCAACTTTCACACTGTCATGGAATATTTAAAACCCTACCTTTTTTGGCATTAAATAACCCACAGAGGTTGATATGCCATTAAACAAAACTCAAACTTTTTAAAGGAAATAGTAAATATACAGTAAAAGAAATAAAAAAAAAATTTTATAATGTAAGCCTTTTTACATATGTAGCTTTGTACATTTAAAAAAAAAAAAGGTCCTGGGTATAATGGTAAACTGCATTTGGCAGCAAAGCCTTTGATTAGGAGGTTGTGAGGAGCATGGAACCAGCTCTTAATTGCTGTTCCCAGGTTCACTCTGACCCGGAGTGGTAGCATATGTTAGGGTCCCAGCTATGGGCAAATAGTTAACCCCCAAACTGGGGTCAAAACACTATGAAAGCAACACTTTTTTTTTTTTTTTTGAAGGGAAAGAAATTGTTGCCAACTCCTGCCTCTACCCTACAGCCCTGGGTTATGTCTCAGATACAAAAATAAAGCAATCAATAGATTTTATTTATGATTCTAGATTATTACTGCCACCTTAAAGTGGAGGTATTGTATTCAGTTGTCTGTCTGTCCATGATCAAGATATTTCAAGACCTGCTATATATGGATTCTGGTGACACTTTCAGAGATGATTGGCCTCATGACTAGCCCAAACTCATTAGATTTTGGGTCTCATCTGGTATGGGATAAAATTTATGGGTTATTTTCAGTATTATTACTAAAATTTATTTTTACCTTTCAAATGCCAAATAATGAATTACTTCCCCTAGATCATTTTAAATATTGAATTACCTCCACTGTTTCATTCTGAGGGTGCATTTAATTTTGAGACAGGTCAAGTTCATTGCAGTTATTCTTTTTCGTTTTAATAATCGTCTGTTGCTAATTGCTGAGATCATGTCGATATTTCCTTGATGGAGGTTTGTGGCCTTTGACTGCTATTTTTAGTTGATTATTATAAACATACTTTTTCTGTTTCTTGATGTTAAATAATAGATAAGTCAATGCTGTATAAATTACACAAGCTTTGCAGAGACATGCCGCTGTCAATTTTAATTTTTTTTTAAATTTTATTATTATTATTAGTTTTTTTTTTTTTTTTTTTTTTGTCTACAGTATAGACTGTTCATATTCCAAATATCTTAGTTTTAGTTATTTCCCTTTAGTAACGCCACTGTCCAAGTTTGTGTTTCCCTCTGCTGTGGCCAGGTATTAAACTCGCAACTCTTTAGGTCAAGTTACTGGATTATTTCAATGCTTTTATCTACTGTGCCATATGTAGAGTACAATGGACAGAATGTTGTGTATATGACAACAAAGATGAGGATAACCGTCTGAAGATTGTAAATAGTATAAAAAGTTCTAAACCCCCCCCCCATTCTTTTTTTTTTTTTTTTTTTTTTTTTTCTTTTTTTACTGGGTGTTAGAGTATGAGAAAAAGAAAACCATTAAGGAATGAGAAGAATAAGATAACGATTGACCTTGCATGTAAATTATTAATCAGATTTGACTGGAAAGCAAAAACTGGAAAATTTTCACAAGTGAGAAGTTCTTAGCATAGAACTTATGGTTACATCTAGCCATTTCAAGTGTAAAATGATGAGACCTTGCTGCCAATCTAGTACTGCACTTAAATTCATAAAGTCTAGGTAGCAAATATGAAAGCTCATCAGAACAATTACCATGAAAACGTTTATAGAAAAGGTACACAGAAAATTACAGCAGTAGGGGAAGTGATTGAAGCCAAGATGCCATTTCAGGACTGTAGCATTGCAAATCTTTCTCTGCATTTTATCAAGGACCTCTAAGTACAAACAATATTTAATGCATTGACATAGGGTAGACTTATGTGTAAGAGATTCTGGTAAGAAAAATTGTCTTGTCCGACAGTGAACCAACTTTCCTAGCAGCAGACCTAGCAATTGATTCAATATAAGCTTTCTGCTTCATGTCTGTAAAATGTTGACCTGAGAAAGTATAATGAGTCACTCACATGGAGGTTAACATCAGCCATACTGACTGAAGGAATGTTCTTTTAGTTATTTGACCTGTTATAGACAAGTACGATGTTTACACTTCACACCATAAGAAGCACTTTTTCTATTCATTGGTGACATGACTGTGGTTAAACATCAACGGGTTATAATAAAAATGCACAGAAAATTAGAAGTATTAAATGACTAGCAGTGTTGCTCGGGTGTAATGAAAGCTTTAAAACTAATCCATGGTCCTGGAGGTCAGACTCTTTGGACGTTGGCATGAAAGACTAAAAAGCAAGTTATTTCCTGTTAAAGCGAAATTGTAGATTGAAAGAAAAATGAATGGATGTAAGTCAAATTTTGATTTCCTGGTATCTATATCAAATAAGTTTTTTTTTTTTTTTTTTTTTCATTGTAAACTGACTTTTGAAGGTTAAATAAGTCCTCTGAGTAAATGGTATCATGGCTGAGACTAAGAACTACAATTATACCTACTTAGAGCCAAACCCGAAGCAAAAACTAAAATAAAAGGTTCTGCACTATTGTAAGAACTTCAACCTTGAAACTTCTGAATATCGTTTCTTATGTCTTTATCTATGAGTGTATCAACACTCCTATAACCCGTTTTTTTTTTTTTTTTTTTTTTTTTTTTTTGATTATCGATTTTTGATATTTATCGGGGGTACCTCAACACAAAACCTAGCTAAGAACACTCGCAGATGCTTATAGTACAACTGTAAATTTTCAAGAAAATCGGTTTAGCCATTTCGGAGTCGATAGGTAATGGACACACACACAAAGTTCCATTTAGAAATAAGTTTAGATTAGATATTTGTGTATAAGTCTACTTCATGTATCTTGCAAATCTTTAATTTTTTTTTTTTTTTTTTTTTTTTTTTTAAATTCTGTATAGTGCAACGAATTATAGAAAATTCATTATTTTTAACTTCTTTAAAAAACAAACTTACCTGTGTGTAGTATGCCCCCAACCCATATTTTTTTTTTTTTTTTTTTTTTTTTTTTTTTTTTTGCTAAAAATTGTTCACAAAAGCTTGCACTATATTCGTGTATATGAGGTACCTTATGTGTGCTTGAAAATGCAGCCTAGAGCATAACAAAATAGTAATGACAGGTTTGTGCAACAAACTGTGAAATCTGGAATTGATCTCCTGTAAATTACTTCCAAATTACTGATATTGTTGGATTCATGCTTACCAACCTGCAATTGTATATTTCTCACCAATACCATAGTTTGATGTTCAAAGATAGTAAAAGACGTCATCATCATATTTAAATTTGTTCAATCGTTTTGATCCATGTAAACCATACAAAGTGTCTGTCCCAAGCACAAGAAGTGATTCGGGTGATAAACGATTCCTATGGGAGGAGGAATGATAAAACTTCCCTTAATTCAAGTCAATCAGTTAAGTGCCATACATGATACACGCTTTGGGCAATCATGTCTCAAAAGAGATATGACTGACTGGACAGAAGATTACCCTGCTGTAGGTTGCCATTGCTTTCTGCGGTAGACTGGTTGCTAACCATAGCTATAGAACCCTATCTGTCCTATTATTTAACCTATAACTGGAGGGAAGAGTGAATGCAACGAATTCAGCTAGAATTCGAACTTGGCTTCCTGATTTGTCATTCTGAGTTGATATCCACTGGACCACAACGCAAGTACTTCTTAAAACTAGAACACTTTTTTTCTTTTCTCTTCTTTATTTTTCTCTCTTCTCCTTACACCTTGTCGCTCTCTGTCTTCGTCATTCTCCTTATTAATAGTTCTTAGTATTACCTTAATGTTGTGACAAAGTGAATGGTTTAAGAAGTTACAAAACATGCGTGATAGAAATATTGTATATTTCACAGTAAATACAACAGAAGAGTATTACACGGCTAGTGCACGTGTTGGTTGTCCAGCCTTCAATCAATTCAAGTGTTCCTCCAAGGCCTCCTCTGCTAATCTTATAGGCGGAAGAGTCAAACACTCTCTTCAGAAAGGGGGACACCACAACACTCAATTTAAAAGTGGGAAAATAATTAATATTTGTTTCTGAATTTAATCTTGCTTATTTTTTCCTTTTTTTTTTTTTTTTTTTTTTTTTTTTTTTTTTTTTTTTAGTCTGTTCCAAATGCAAAGGAAATTTATCTCCTGATGAAAAAGGAATACAGGATATCGAGAAACATCCGAGCATCTTGGTATTTCAAGCACCTGAATACAATCATGGGTTTTGTTCCTCCAACTTCACTTGTATGTATTCTCACTGTTCACTCATTTTTATATTGTTTTGTATGAGGCAACGAAAGATCAGGCTTGTAACTTGTCCATCATTGTAAATAGATGGTATCAAGAAAGACATATCAGTTTTTCCTTCGGCTGTAGTGATATTTGTAATAACATCATGATGAAGCAGTAGATATGTTGAGAGTAAGAAAATTCAAGCTCTATCCTTTTCAGAGATAATCACAATGTATTTTTAATTTAATCATTTTACCTCAGGTTTTGAGTTTGAGTTTTTTAACACTTAACTTTGTTTAACCCTTACATCTTAACTCTTTGGTTACAATTGTAACCAATATGCAACAAGAGGTTAATGGCATATCAACCTCTGTGGGTTCTTTACTGCCAAAAAGGTAGGGTATTGTATTTTTTTAATGTTTGGTTATAGTGAGAAGGTTGATTTTTGTCAGATTTTGATGGGGGAAAAAAAACTTATTTAAGATAACTGAAGATATCTTAGTTTCGTATTCAAAAATGTATTATGGCAATAATTTTTAGCCTTTAAAAATTTTATCTTTTTATAAAAGTCTATTTTTATACTTTCATAGTGTTTTGATCCCAGTTTGGGGATAAACTATTTGCACATAGCTGGGATCCTAACAGGTGTTACCACCCCAGGTCAGGGTGACCTGGGAACAACAGCAATTAAGAGGTGGTTCCATGCTCCTCATAACCTTCCAATAGAGGCCTTGATGCAGGATACAGTGTATTGTTATACCCAGGACCATTTACTCCAAGAAAAGCAATAAAGACACTAGAGCCTGGGCATGAGAGCAGCAAACTGCATCCGGCAGCAAAGCAAAACCTCTGATTAGGGGTTGTGAGGAGCATTGAACCACCTCTTAATTGCTGTTGTTCCCAGGTCCACCCAAACCCAGAGTGGTAGCACCTGTTAGGGTCACAGCTATGGGCAAATACTTAACCCATTATGGAACTATGAAAATACTTTTTTTTTTAGGAGAATATTAGTTTGTTTTTTTTTTTTTTTTTTTTTAGTGGGTGGAAATTATCTCAGCAAAACATTTTTGAATACAAATCTGGAAGACATTATTCAACAAAACCCAAAAACTCTAGAGATACTAGGTTACTGTGTGTAAGAAAATATGAGAACACATTAAGTAGGAAGAATTATAGAAGAATGGGAATTAAGAAAACGCAAAATAGCGATTGACTTTGCATTTAAATTTTTGAAGTTCGAAGTTGACTTGGAAGCAGGACGCCAGAATAATTCTACAAGTGAGAAGTGCAAGAGAGAAGACTGTTAGCATAGAACTTATGGTTACATTTAGCCATTTCAACTGGAAAATGAGACCTAGCTGCAAATCTAGTCAGTCAGTTGAGTGCCATTCGTGATACACGCTTGGGCGACCATGTCTCAACAGAAACATGACCGACTGGGCAGAACATTATCCCGCAGTAGGTTGCCATTGCTTTCTGTGGTAGACTGGTTTCCGACCAAGGCTATAGAACCCAATCTGTCCTGTTATTTAACCCATAACTGGAAGGAATAGGCGGATTAATACCTTTCCCAAGGTTATTTGCGCATAAGTTAATGCAATGAATTCAGCTGGAATTCAAACTCGGCTCCCCGATTTCTCGTTCCGAGCCGATATCCAATGCACCGAAACGCACATAGTACTGTGCTAAAATGCATAAACTCTAGGTAGCAAATAGGAAAGCTCATCCAAATAAGTACCATGGAAATTTTTACTAAAAAGGCACAAGGAGGCAATTTTATGGTGGTGGGAAAGTGACTGAAACGTCTAACGAGTCGCTATTCCTTCTTTTTAGCAGCCCCCTATTCACAAAATTTGTTTCTGTGACCAGTAATATATTTACATTGCAACACAGAAATTTCTGTTTGTCTGATGAGATAAAAATCTTCAATGTTAGATCATTGTTGTGGAAATGATTTTCATTTGAATAGAAGAAACAATATGTTCATTATTTATGAATATGGGAAGACAAAAAATTTATGAGTTTCAATTTAACTAATCAGAATAAAGATTCCTTTTGAATTTGGAAAATTTTAAATTTGTTTTGAGCACTTTTATAATATGAAAAAAAAAGTAAATGCTGAAGAACTCAGAACTGTAAAACCGTTGCTTCTCTTCACCTGGATATATATATATATATATATATATGAATGAGGTCCTTGAATATTTTACTTTCACTTAATTAGCATTATAGAAATTAAATTTCAGCTAATTTCAATAGTTTTTTTTTTTTTTTTCTCTTTTTTTTTTTCCAGGCTGACTTGTCTCAAGAGGAACTGACCGTTTTGTCTGTAATCCCAGAAGAAGATCAAGTGGCCTTCCAACCTGGCCAGCTCTACAATTTTCGACTGACCACCAAGACCAAAGTGATCTTTATGTCAACACAATACAGAATTGCATTTGCTCTGGACTTAAGCCCTTCTCTGTCCTCTTTGGTAAGTGATTCTATGAGTGGTACGTTGATTTAACTTTCAAATTTTGAACTTTTGTGCATATAAAAACTTTTCTTGAAATGTAGGAAAGGTTGTCATTTTTTTAAAATATGGCTTTATATATAATCTACACACACTTCCTTTTTAAACATTTTTCATTGAATATGATCAAAAAGGAAGATTAAGTTTTTCTGTTTCATTAGAAATGAAGAATATAAAAACTGTCCATAATTTTTATCATCCCAAGCCTTTTCATCTGCTTCTATAGCCATTTGTTTTCAAGGGTATTTGTCTCTGCTGCTGTTATTTTTTCCTCATGTTTTGACGTGTGTGTGTGTTTGTATATAATGGGGGGAAATTATAATTTGAATTAAAAAAAAAAAAAAGAGTACTATTTTTAATTGAGAGAAAAAAAGCTATAGAAGATTTTTTTTTTTTATTTTTTTTTTTTATTTGCTAAAGCATCTACAGTAAATTTATGTCCAGGTCCTTAGAACATTTCACTATTTTTAGATCTTCTATTAGCACAATATGGGATATTTAATAACATAAACAAAGTGAAATAACCTAGACTGTACACTCAAACACTTATTTAAAAATGTATAAATTTAAAATTTCAGCATCCCTTCTCCTTTATGTGCATATGTAATCACATCAATGTAAATATCTCTTTAGTCCATGAAAGGATAAAATGTGCCATAAAAAAAATATTTTACACAATTTATGTTCAAACTATTGTCCTCCTCTTTGTTGTTATCCCAACAGTCTAAAACTGGAGTTTAAATAAAGGGTTCAGTTCAAAATTCCATGTTGGTTTCCCAGATCGATACCCACGTAATGAATGCCGGAGGGAACATTGGCAGAAATGTGATGACGACAATAGTCTGAATATAAATGATGGGAACACCTTATGCTAGAAATTCAGAAGAAACTTAATGTTTTAGGAAAATCTGTCACACGCGCTCATTCATACATACACGAGCACATTCTCACGCACACATGTATGCTCTCTTGCACGCACACATGTATGCTGCACGCACACATGTATTCTGCACGCACACATGTATGCTCTCTTGCACGCACACATGTATGCTCTCTTGCACGCACACATGTATGCTCTCTTGCACGCACACATGTATGCTCACGCACACATGTATGCTTCTGCACGCACACATGTATGCTCTCTTGCACGCACACATGTATGCTCTCTTGCACGCACACATGTATGCTCTCTTGCACGCACACATGTATGCTCTCTTGCACGCACACATGTATGTGCGCACAGTATGCTCTGCACGCACACATGTATGTCTGCACGCACAATGTATCTCTGCACGCACACATGTATGCTCTCTTGCACGCACACATGTATGCTCTCTTGCACGCACACATGTATGCTCTCTTGCACGCACACATGTATGCTCTCTTGCACGCACACATGTATGCTCTCTTGCACGCACACATGTATGCTCTCTTGCACGCACACATGTATGCTCTCTCATTTGCACACTCAGATTGGCGCATATACATATTGACAGATACACACACACTCATATATATATCTCTCTCTCTCATATATATATATATATATATATATATAAAAAGTGAATTTTTACAAATGAAAGTTTTTTTTTGGAAACTTTCATTTTAGCTGTAATTGACAACTAAAGGAGTTAATTTACTTTTCCAGTAAGCAAAATATTTTGTCATATATTTTACAAACAGAAATATTAATTATAATCGATTTTTTTTTTTTTTTTTTTTTTTTTTTTTTTAATCTTCCAAAAATAAATATAATTTTCTGAAGGTATAGTTTATTTGAGGAATATTATTATTGAAAAATATATTTTTAAAAAATTCAAAAATAATTACATTTGAGAATAAATCTGACGTGAGAAAGAAAAATAAAATTTTCAAACAGGCTAGAAAGAAAAAAAATGTTTAATTCATTAATCACAAATACTTTGATCATTTCTCTTCAATAATAACAAACATTCTTATGATAAAATGTTATTTTTATCACATTTGGTGCCTTTTTCATCATGGCATATTCCTTTTTAGAAAATTTTGGGTGATAGCTAAATAATATTCAACTTGACCATTATGGCGGCAAATTTTAGATATTTGAGATTGGTTCTGACAAATGAGGGAACACTGGAATTAAACCGTTCCATAAACATGGGGGAAAAATTAAATAACACTAATAAATAAAATAAAGAATGAAAGAAAAAGGAAAGACAAATTAATTTTCTCATGATTCAAGAAATTTCTCTGTGTAGGGCCAGAAAGTTTTTCCCGTCTGAAACAATCCTGCACATATACAAATCTACCATCCGCCCATGCATTGAATACTGCTGCCATATCTGGTTGGGTGCTCCTGCTATCCACCTAGGGGTCCTTGACAAAATTCAGTAGAGAATCTGTAATGTGATTGATCCCGACTTAGCAGCTAGGATACAGTCACTTTCTCACCAACACAGTGTGGCTTCCCTGTGTCTCTTCTACAAATACTTTCACGGCTTCTGCTCCGATGAACTTAGCTCACTGGTTCCCCCCCTATATATGAATTAACTCGAGCCACAAAATTATTTACTTGCTTTCCTGACAGCTACAATTTCCAAGAATTTAAATGTAAAGTCAATAGTCATCTCCTAACTTGCATCCTCCTAACACACTAACCTGCTCCCATTCTATCAAGCACTCTTCCCATCTGCCCGACCCTCATCCTCGCTATCCTTACTCATCTGTCACCTTTCTCCTGACATTCCCTATGTCTATCCACTCCTTCTCTTTACCTTCCCCTATGTAGCCCCATGCGCAATAGTGGCAGTGGAATGCCTTGCTTGGGGTGAGATGATTAAAAAAAAAAAAAAAAAATCCTCTTTCATGCTCTTTTCTCCATCCACTATGCTCTCATCAGCATTCTCATCCTTCTCATACCCTCTTCCTGACACCCCCTATAACTCTTTCACTCTTTCTCTTAATAATTCCTCCTATGTAACCCTCTGCAAGACATTGGCAGTAAAATGCCTTGCTTGGGGTGATACGATTATAGAAAAAAAAAAAATTTAAGTTTTTTGGTCATGTGTGATTATTTTTTTTTTTCTTAATCTCCTACCACCTGGCACAACTTCAGGAAAGAACAGAATCTTCCTCTCTATTTGCTTTCCCATCACATAGTCCAGGCTTGTTTTGGCAGCCCTACTCATGAACTAAAGATTTGTGTCATTCCAACTCAAAGCTGACTCAAGCTCAACCATTCTTACCTGTTCTGTTAGTTAAGTGCTATTGTGATACACGTTTGGGTGATCATGTCACAAACGATGCAGTAGGTTGCCGTAACTTGTTGCCAACCAAGTCTAGAGAACTCTTTTGCTATTTTACCTATAGCTAGAGGGAGAAGTGAAGGGTTAATACCTTTTTCAAGGGTTTTTGCATGTAAGTGAATGCAATGAGTAACTGAACCAGAAAGTGGTCATTCCCCTTGAGACATTGAAAGGGAATAAACATCCATAGCAGATGCTCAAGTTTTTGTGTACTTCTATCTTTGTTTACATGCACCTTCACCTAAAATATACCCAACCTTCTGAACTTCCATAAGACACAAAAAAGGTTCTTGAAAATGAATATGGCCATGTTTGAAAGTACTGGAGAGAGACTGGCTAAAAATAAAATTAATTTGGAAATTTAAAAAAAAAAATTACATATAAAATTGTCATTTCTGGGGTCCTAAGTATGACAGTAAACTGCATTCGGCAGTAAACAGGCATTCGAGGCCTCTGATTGGGTGGTTGTTAGGAGCATGGAACCACCTCTTAATTGCTGTTGTTCCCAGGTCCACTCTGACCGAGAGTGGTAGCATCTGTTAGGGTCTCAGCTATGGGCAAATAGTTAACCCCCAAACTGGGGTCAAAACACTATGAAAGTATAAAAATACACTTTTATAGAAATATATATACATAAAAATAAACTTTTTTAAAGGAAAAATATTACCAAAAAAACATTTAAAATTAATACCATAACATATTTCTGAAGGAAAACAAAAAATATTCCCAGCAAAACATTTTTGAATACAAAATAGAGGACATTCAGTTTTCTAAAAGAAAAAAACAAAAAAAATTCATTAAAATCTGATTAAATCAACCTTCTCACTATAATCGAGCATTAAAAAACAAATACCTTGAAACCCCACCATTTTCACATTAAATAACCCACAGGTTGATATGCCATTAAACAAAACTCACTCAAAACATTTCTCTTTTTTCTTTTCTCTCTTTTCCTCCACAGGACTTATGTTCAGGCCGAGTGTTGTGGGATGATGTATTTCTGGCTCTTCAGAATTGTCTTACTGGCCTCCTTCAACCAGTGAGTTTTTTTTTTTTTTTTTTTTTTTGCACTAATATACTTGAACTTAACTACTTGTAAAATTGCCTTGTCTTCACTTGGAAGACGGGGGTAGTGTAATCAATAGAAAATGTATTCTATTTGTTTGTTTTGGAATATCATTTTTTAATGAGTAACTTAATATGTGCTCAAATTAAGATGTAATTTTAATCACACACGTCTATTATTATTCATATAGTTGTTATAGTCTCTTTGTGTATATATATAAACTGCAAACCAACTTTACTATCATCTTCACTAATAAAAGATGGACATGGATATATAAAAATATTTTTGTTCATCTTCTCTTTACATTTTTTGATCTGTCACTTATATAGGCCAAAATTTGGTCAATCGCATGAGTTTTTTTTTTCCAGGTACATTGTTTATATTCTCAAATTATTATTGTTTTGCCTTTCCATGGTTTATATTCTCTGACCTTGAATATGGCTATTTATCAAAACACCCCCACATTCCTTTGATGCAAAGCTGGTCTGGTATTAATTTTCTAAAAATATTTATATTTCCTGACCTGGAAAACCATTGTCTTGACACAATTTTACCTGTCACAGCATCTGCCTTCATCACTTTTCAAAACAATATTTTGTCAGCCTACATTTTTGTGGTTTTAATGTGTTCAGTGTAAATACACTTCTGAATGAAAAAATGACCTACTAGGACAATAAATGGCTTGTTAATTTTAAAGCAAAACTTTTCTCTTTTAATCATCTAAGAAACCTCTTTCTGCTTTTGATCAGCATGATGCTAACCTCCAGAATAGGGAGTGATTCACTGTGTATTCTCGTCTGGCATAAAGTGGAATTATTAGACTGAATCAATTACTAGGTCTGCTCTCAACAAAGTTGGTTCCCTGTGCAGTTTCTCTCTCCAGAATTCATCTTGTATATTTATAAATCTATCATTTGTTCATGCTTTGAGTCTTGCTGCCACGTACGATCCTGTGCTTCTGCTATACAATGTGCGATGGGTACATTGTCGCTATATTTTATTATTTCACACACATGCTTGTTTTTTTTTTTTTTATTTTTTTATTTGTTGATTACATAGAGTAGGGTCAGTTGGGCACTGTCAGTGAGGAAAAAGAGCACCATGACACAATTCACTCTGCTAGAAATTTGGAAATGTCATGCTGCTTTGCTTGACATTTAATTGGAAGCTCCAATACAAACATTTCAGTGTGTTTGGGTGTCAATCTGAGGACGGTACAAAGGATTCACAAAGAGCTGGACGAGTTTAATGGTTATCATAAAGATATAGCAGCTGGGGAAAACTCGCTCTGATCCTTCTGAGAAGAGAAGTACTCCTAGATTTGTTGGTGAAAATCTCACTCAACCCAGAAGTCTATATCAAGTGTCTGGATGAGGTAGTACTTCTCTGAGTTTGAGTGATTGCTAGAAGACCCTGGCAAGAGGACTTTGTACCATGTTGCACAAGCCGGAGAACTTGGTGATTGGTTATGGCTGTTAAGCAATTTCCACAACTACATCACTTTTTACATCTGGCCATCTAACACTCTAGCCTGCAACCACCTTCATTATTATGTGTGGGATGCAGATGAGCAAGAGACATTGTAATACCAAAGATGACCTGAAGACAAGATTTATGGCATCCACCAACTTAAACAAGAAGACAATCCAGAAGAACTGCTTGAAATTCTGAAGTTGTCTGGAAGCTGTGGTTGAAACCAATGGCAATTTTTTATTTTATTTAAAAAAAAAAAAATTTTTAAATTAAAAATTTTAAAAATTTTTTATAAATATATTAATGTATTTCAAGATATTTCTGCATAATTTTGGTAAATATATCTGTTAAAATGACATGTCAATGTTATTTGAAATGTTTTTGTAGTTTAGACAACCATTTACTTATCGCACCTAGTATATTAAGTGATTCTTGATAAAATCCAAAGAATCTGCAATGTTATTGGGATCAGTCACTTTCTCACTATTGTAATGTAGCTTCCCTCTGCCTTTTCTAGAAACAAAATTCATGATTATTGTTCCAATGAACTTTTGCTCCATGGTACCTTGACTTCATGACTTTAAACAAAATGCAACATTGGCAACACTGTCTCTTCAATTCATAGTTGAATTGGCTAGATGTAACCATAAATTCTTTGCTAACAGTTTCTTCTTTCAGACTTCTCACTTGTACATCTCTCTTTCTTCTTCTTGCTTCCCTGGCAAGGTCTCATCATTTTACAGTTGAATTGGCTAGATGTAACCATCAGTTCTATGCTAACAGTTTCTTCTTTCATACTTCTCACTTGTAAATCTCTCTTTCTGCTTCTTGCTTCCCTGGCAAAGTCTCATCATTTTACAGTTGAATTGGCTAGATGTTACCATAAATTCTTTAACAGTTTCTTCTCTAGCACTTCTCACCTGTGGAAATCTCTTCAAGCTTCTTGCAGTCCAGCCAACTTTGATCTTCAAAAATTTAAATGTAATGTTAATTGTTATCTATTGGGATTTTTGATTCCTCTTCTGTTATTGTTCTAAGTCTTTAAAAATAAATTATATATATATATATATATATATATATTAATGCAGGTTTCATTGAATAATATAGACAAGTTTTGTCTTAATTTTGTGTAGGATCCGTTCATACCATCTGATATACTTGGTGATGTCGTTGAAAGACAACAAAAAAATCACAGTAATTGTTTTGTTTTTTTTTTTTTTTTTTTTTTTTTTTTTTTATCAGGTGTAAGCTTTCAGCTCATATAAGCCATTATCAAAGAGTAAATATTAACACACAGTAAACATAGAACATTTAAGTTATTAACAATAAAGAGAATTGAATTGAAAATATAAGTCCATCCCTACCGTGGCGGATGGCCGAAGACAGTGACAAAATAGTGGCGTTGTGGTCCCTGGTCTGATTACAGGAATTTGAGTACGTTATTGGAAATATCAAAATTGAATGTATTCAAACCAGGTTTAAATTGTTTAATGTAGATTGCTTCGAGGATTTTTAGTTTGTTTATTTTTTTGTTTAAGTATGTACGTGTTATCAACAGGCATTTTTCTCAGAAGTGTGTGTGTGTGTATGTATATATATATATATATATATATAAAAATTTTTTTTTTTTTTTTTTCACACTCAGTAACCCTTGCATCTGAGAGTCTTTATTGTCTTGCTCAGGGTGAAAAGATTAAAAAAAACTCATTATTTTTATTTTTATTATATTGTCTCATTATTTTACTGTTAAAATTGTTGGATTGTAACTAAGTTTTATTCCAATGGTTACTTTTTTCTTTTTCTTGTACTTCTTGCTGCTCAAATTTATTCTTTCCTGTCAACTATAGTCCTGAAAAATTTAAAAGCAATGCCAGTCATCTTCTGTCGACTTGTAACTTATTCTTTTATAGTCCTTTTATTCTAAATTTTTCTTATTTTCTAAGTAACCCCTTATGTCTTAGTGTCTTTTATCACTTTAGGTGTGAAAGAATTAACCCCCCCCCTAAAATCAAATTCATAGTCTTTAACTTTGTCTATACTTCTGATAATCATAATCATTACCTGTTACACCCAATGGTGTGTAGGGGCAGCATTTTTGCTTCTGTAACACTGTTTTTTTATGGGGTGGGGTCGGTCGTTAGCCCTGCGCCCAACCTCCAAACCTGGAGGAGGTGACTTTCTTAAGCGTAGCTTAGACGTGACACCCAGCCGAAAGTAAGGGACACCCAGTGAGGATCAAACTCACTACTTGCTTGTAATGATTCAAGCGAGACAAGCTTGCTAACCATTACATCACCATTAGGTGCCCTATACTTCTGAGATAAAGTAGTATTTACATTTATTTGGTTTGTTGTCCTTATTTTTATTGCCATGTTTACGATGTTTTGGCTGTTTTATGCTCCAGCCTCCTTCATGTGCTAGGAATTTTAAACTAATCTTATTTCATTCACTGGGGTATAAAATTCTCATTTCATGTGCAATGCCACTTCCAGATGCAATGTAGTTATCTCCCTTTAACTCAACTCTGTTATGTCCCTGTTCAGCAGTGGTGAACAAATATCTGGATATAGGTGTTGGTTAGTTTCAGTGATTTGACCCAAAGTGTTGTGAGCTCAATACCTGGCTACAGCAATAGTGAACAAATAACTTAGCATGTCACGTCTTCAGAGTTAACGTTTTTTTTTTTTTTTTTTTTTTTTTTTTAAATAGGGACGCATTCAAACATCACTGTTTTCCAAGCCTTAATCTCGTTTCTCTGTTTAATTTCTGTGCCAGCTTTCTCTTAAACCCTCCTTCCTTCCTTCCCTTCTGCTCGTTAGCCTTCCTTCCCTTCTGCTCGTTTGTTAAAGGCAAAATTGCCTTTAAATTAATCCAAATAAAACAAAAAACTGCATTCTCAATATTCCTTATATTCTGAGACTCACGTCGTCACATGACTTCGCCTTGCCTCGTTTTTGATTTCTTCTGTCATTCCTTCCCTTACTGCAGACCTTGAAAGTTAGGGTCTTCGCTTATTGCTGCTCAGAGGTATGTGTTCAATTTTCCTTGCCTTTCAGTTTCTTTACAGACCTTGTTTTTCTCTAGTTTCATTTGGTAGCACGAATTGTAATTCACACTAGCATGCAAAAAAAAAAAAAAGTGTTTAATTCCTGCCACAATTTTGTGAAATTGTAATTCTTTCCCCTCCATTTTTGGGACCCCACATGGAGTTAATTCTTCTCTCCTTTCTCTTTGCCTTTCTCCTTCTCTTCTCTTGCTCGCTCAGAATTTATTTTTATTTTTTTTGTTTTCTAATTCTCTTTGTTTCAGAATTTTTTTTTTTAATAAGGTAATAAAACACTTTCGACGTAATGTTGTTTATGTGGAGTTGACTTGAGTTTATTCTGTCTGCCCAACGCATGCTTTCCAAAGTTTGACTGTTGATAGGTATCATAGGTACCTTAATGCAGGATTTCTGAGGAATAACTGCTGTAAGGCAGAACATAGCGAGTTGTTAAAAGAAGATAACTGCATGGCTACCAGAAGTGGCTTCACACATGAAATGAGAATTATATTTCTCAGTGATTGAAATACAGGGTTTGGTTCAAGATTCCTAGCACCTGAGTGTACGACAATCAAAATGCTGTAAACATGGTTATAAAGATGAACAGTAAATAAATTTCTTATTTTCGATTAAACTGTCCTTCTGGTTTAATTTATTGATTTTATTTTTTATTTTTATTTACAGTTTTGCCCTCCAGGTCTTGACCTTGACCTTGCTCCTTCATTATACGTGACGGTTGTTGCTTATACACCGCTTGTTGCTTGCCGAAATAATTTTGTAAGTTTTATTTTTCATTTTCAGCATTGCATTTTGCTTTGTCACAACATCGTCATTCATAGTAAAGATTACCATGAAAATAATAGGCTTATTTAAAGATGGATAGTTACTTTGAGCTATGACGAGAGTATCTTTGTTCAGCTGATGTTTTAAATGTGGCTTTCTAGGCTTCTCCTGAAAATGAAGGTGGTATTTATGCACCCTAAAGTGTAACGTGTGTTATATATATATATATATATATATATATACACGAAAAAAATCGCAAGATCGCCAAGACCTACCGCGGTTTCGCACAACGGCTCGTCAGGGCAAAGGCAGACCAAGGACTAATCAAATAAATAGACCTCTATTAAGACTAACCCATTTGGGGGAAGGGGTTGAAGGAAGAGAGAAAAAAAAAAAAATATTGGGGGCGGGGTTTACCTTAACACCGATAGTCTACGCAAGAAACTTCATTTTGTGCATTCTACACTTATTTAGTATTTCTGTTCTAGCGTTAATGAGTTTGGTTGTAGGTTCAAATTTAGCTATTGCTAGCTTCTCCTCGTCACATACCCTACAAAATTTATTGTTTTTATTATCGCTAGGGCACTTTTTTATTATTTCCCATTTCAGAATGGGATCCTTTTTAATTTTGGCTTTTATTTCCCATACATAGGTGGATAATGCAGTGCTATGCTTATATTTCTCGTTTTTGAAAGAAGTTTTATGGTTATAAAACCTACTTTTAAAACTATCATGTGTGGATCCTATGTATGTCTTGGGGCCTTTGTCATTTTCATTAACATAAACTTTAACCTTATAAACTACGCTTGTCTGATTGCAATTACCTCTAATTGGGCAGTCCTTTTTAGTTCTACAATTACACTTATGTTTATTAACGTTATTTTTACTAGGGGCCACAGTCTTATCTTTTAATTTACTTTTGTTGGTATTGTTAATGATTTTACCGATATTGGGCAAACAGGAATAGCTCAATTTAATATTATTCCTGTTAAATATTTGTTTAAGTCTATTATTTGAATTGAAATGCTTATCTATTAACCTAAAAAACATTTTCCCTATTTTGGATTTAACTTCATTATTATAGGGGGTGTTGAACCATATAATTTTTCTTGATCTATTCTTACTGGCTTTTTTGCTTTTGCTTTGGTCCGAAAATTCTAGCATTTCTTGGTGTCCACTTTTTTTTAATGCAATTTGATAAATTTTTTTGTGTTTTTCGAAAACTTCCCTATTAGACGAATTTGTGGACAATCTAACCTCTATACCTCTAGGAATACATTTAAGGATGTGTCCAGGGTGGTTGGACTTTTTATTAACATAATTTGGAGCGCAATTCCTTTTAATGTATGGTGTTATTATTCTGTTATTAATGTTTAACGTTATGTCTAAGTAATCGACAATTTTAACGTTATGCTCTATTTCTATTTCTAGTTTATGAGATTTAAAAAACTTTTGTACTTGTTTTCTCATTTTGTCTCCTAATCTAGGTGTGCAATTTTCTATTACTATCAACCCATCGTCTCGGTATAGACCGTGGTTATGAAAATCTATGATTTCGTTTAGTTTATGAAGTAATAGGCACCCTATCAGTTCCGCCACTTCCGCACCATCATACGCCCCTATTGGGTTATCAAACCCTTGGGCATCAGTCTTCTTTATCCAAATTTCATCATTAAACCATAACAACGTTTTGCGGCAGTGCCAGATTATTTCTAGCTCCTCCTCTTTTATTTCATTATATTCCTTCGCTAATTCTAATGCCCAACCACCCTGGACACATCCTTAAATGTATTCCTAGAGGTATAGAGGTTAGATTGTCCACAAATTCGTCTAATAGGGAAGTTTTCGAAAAACACAAAAAAATTTATCAAATTGCATTAAAAAAAAGTGGACACCAAGAAATGCTAGAATTTTCGGACCAAAGCAAAAGCAAAAAAGCCAGTAAGAATAGATCAAGAAAAATTATATGGTTCAACACCCCCTATAATAATGAAGTTAAATCCAAAATAGGGAAAATGTTTTTTAGGTTAATAGATAAGCATTTCAATTCAAATAATAGACTTAAACAAATATTTAACAGGAATAATATTAAATTGAGCTATTCCTGTTTGCCCAATATCGGTAAAATCATTAACAATACCAACAAAAGTAAATTAAAAGATAAGACTGTGGCCCCTAGTAAAAATAACGTTAATAAACATAAGTGTAATTGTAGAACTAAAAAGGACTGCCCAATTAGAGGTAATTGCAATCAGACAAGCGTAGTTTATAAGGTTAAAGTTTATGTTAATGAAAATGACAAAGGCCCCAAGACATACATAGGATCCACACATGATAGTTTTAAAAGTAGGTTTTATAACCATAAAACTTCTTTCAAAAACGAGAAATATAAGCATAGCACTGCATTATCCACCTATGTATGGGAAATAAAAGCCAAAATTAAAAAGGATCCCATTCTGAAATGGGAAATAATAAAAAAGTGCCCTAGCGATAATAAAAACAATAAATTTTGTAGGGTATGTGACGAGGAGAAGCTAGCAATAGCTAAATTTGAACCTACAACCAAACTCATTAACGCTAGAACAGAAATACTAAATAAGTGTAGAATGCACAAAATGAAGTTTCTTGCGTAGACTATCGGTGTTAAGGTAAACCCCGCCCCCAATATTTTTTTTTTTTTCTCTCTTCCTTCAACCCCTTCCCCCAAATGGGTTAGTCTTAATAGAGGTCTATTTATTTGATTAGTCCTTGGTCTGCCTTTGCCCTGACGAGCCGTTGTGCGAAACCGTGGTAGGTCTTGGCGATCTTGCGATTTTTTTCGTGTGTTTTTGCTCTGCGTAACTGCCTTTTGGTTAACACTTTTGGTTAGTTTGTATCGAGCACTTTTCTTTCCTGGTGGTTCGTTCCGTTAGAGGGTTTTTTTCTTTACTGTGAAGAACCGTATGCATTGTCGGTCCTACGCAGTTTTCTTTTTTTGTCCCCTCTTTGTCCAAAGCTCTATAGCCGAGGACGGTAACGGAGTTAGATTCTGTTGCTTATTCATAGTCTTTAAAAGATTCTTGTGTAATATTTTAAGAGTAGAATACGGACAGTCGGTTTTATTATCATTATTATTATTATTATTATATATATATATATATATATATATATATATATATATGGTTATATGGTTATAATGCATGTGGTACCTGACTGACCAATGAAAATCAAACAAAATTGAAAATACTGAAATTTTTATCTTTTTGTCTGTTTGAAGCTTTAAGAAAAGTGAAATAAGTTAGATTGACAAATGTTTGCCTTTTTGTTCTGAAATTCCTGAAATTTCTTTTGATATACCTAAGATAACTTAGGTATATCAAAAGAAATTTCAGGAATGTCACTTTTACTTATGAGACATTGAATCACTTCACATCCTCCATAGCTTGTCAGACTTTTCAACCAACTTGATGAATATTTCAGTTTTCTTAAATTTAAAAACTTTTGAAAACCAATAAGATTTTTTGCTTTTGTCTGTGAATACTTGTTACAAAATAAAATCCTTGCATTTGCCTTAAAGATGAAATGCGTCAGCTAAGTTTTTTTCGTCTTTATGAATAATGTCCTTTTACAGATATACTCTGAAATTTTATGTATATTGGGTGAATCAAGAATACTTTTCAAACTTTGAGAGCAGGTTCCACAAATTAAAACAGATATTTACGGTAGATGGCACTGTTTCAATGTAGACTAGGTTACATTTGTCATTCATGTACATTTGTAGCTAGTCTGTGTGTAATGTGTGCAGAAGGGAGTTAACTAAGAGTTGTTCTGTTTAAGAATCCTGAGCAGGTAGATATTTTTACATACAACTGTGTGAATGGTATCAGATTGTCTTTTCTGATAAAAAGCAACTGTCATATCCGACCTTTACTGTCGTTTATCGTTGAGTTGTTGAGACAGGACTTGTGGCACTTCAAACTATGGATTGAAGACCGAGATCCACTCGTATGCCTGACTACAAAGAATGCATTCTTAAAGGCTGTTGGCAATGATCCTGGTATCAAAACATGTCAAGTGGCTGTAGCATGTCTCGTGGTGCTGTGGGGGGGGGGGGTGATATTTGTCTCGTGGTGCTGTGGGGGGGGGGGTGATATTTGTCTCGTGGTGCTGTGGGGGGGGGGTGATATTTGTCTCGTGGTGCTGTGGGGGGGGGGGGTGATATTTGTCTCGTGGTGCTGTGGGGGGGGGTGATATTTGTCTCGTGGTGCTGTGGGGGGGGGTGATATTTGTCTCGTGGTGCTGGGGGGGGGGTGATATTTGTCTCGTGGTGCTGCGTGGGGGGGTGATATTTGTCTCGTGGTGCTGCATGGGGGGGGGGGGTGATATTTGTCTCGTGATGCTGCGTGTGGCGGGGTGATATTTGTCTCGTGGTGCTGCGTGTTATGTTACAGCCACTTCACATGTTTTGATACCAGGATCAAAAAATTGTAAATATAAAAGTGCAACACACAAATGTATACAACACAGCGGTTGCCTCATAAATGATTCTGTTCAGGTTAACTCAGTTTACCAATGTTGTTAGAGAAACAAAATTTTGTTCAATAACTGAGACATTTTCACCTCTAATTTGGTCCTGGGTATGACGGTAAACGGCATCCAGCAGCAAGGCCTCTGATTGGGAAGTTGCGAGGAGCATGGAACCACCTCTTAATTACTGTTATTCCCAGGTCCACCCTGACCCAGAGTGGTAACACCTGTTAGGGTCCCAGCTATGGGCAAACAGTTAACCCCCAAACTGAGGTCAAAACAGTATGAAAGTATAAAAATACACTTTTATAGAAATATAATATATAAAAATAGATTTTTTTTTCTTTAGAAAAATATACACTTTTGAATGAAAAATATTACCAACAATACTTTTTTTTTTTTTTTTTAAGAAAAAAAAAAAAAAAAAAGTTATTACCGTTACATTCTTGAAGAGAAAAAAAGTTATTGCCATCGTACATTTTTGAAGGAAAAAATTACCAGCAATACATTTTTGAATACAAAACTAGAAGACATCTTCAGTTTTCTAAAATAAAATAAAAATAATTTTTTTTTTTTTCTTCAAATTCTGACTAAATCAACTTTCTTACAGTAACTGAACATTAAAAAAAAATATCTTTAAACTCTACCTTTTCGACATTAAATAACCCACATAGGTTGATATGCCGTTAAACAAAACTCAAATCCAAATCAAATCATCTCTAATTTCCTGTTCAAACCTGATCTCTTTAACATGTAAGACTTTTGACAACCGAGATGATTCTGTGCTATTTAGGAGAGAAAACAACAAAAGAACAGGAATTAAGAACACTGATAATGATTGACATTGTATTTAAATGTTTGAAGATCAAAATAGGCAAGGAATCAAAAAACCTGAAGATTTGCACGGCCAATAAGTACAATCGATGAAACTATTAACAAAGAACTTATGGTTACATCTAGCCATTTAAACTGTAAAATGATGAGACCTTGCCAGGGATGCAAGAAGCAGAAAGAGAGATTTACAAGTGAGAAGTATGAAAGAAAAAACTATTAGCATAGAACTTATGGTTACATCTAGCCATTTTAAACTGTAAAATGAAGACCTTTCCAGGGAAGCAAGAAACAGAAAGAGAGATTTACAAGTGAGAAGTATGAAAGAAGAAACTGTTAGCATAGAACTTACGGTTACATCTAGTCATTTCAACTGTAAAATTATGACCTTGCTGCTAATCTAGTACTGCATTTAAATTCATAAAGTCTAGGTACCATAGAGGAAAGTTCGTCAGAAAAATTATGAAAGTATTTACAGAAAAGGCACAGGGGAGTAGGAAAGTGATTGGATCCAAGATGCCAAGTTAGGACCAATGACATTGCAGATTTTTCTTTGGATTTTATAAAGAATCACTAAATATATAGCAAGAGCACCAGTCCAGATGTAGCAGCAATATTTAATACACCGACAAATGGTGGACTTACAAATATGTTAGATAAATTCTGGTGAGAAAAATTGTTTAGCTTGATACGTTAAACCAACTTTTCTAGCTGTAGACTTAGCAATAGCTAAGCAAAAGACGTTAGTCCAAGAATGTTTCAAAAGTTTGATGGAAAATTTCATGCTGTACATAGACCCTCAGTGAAGTCATTTTCTGTCATTTTTCTGTTTCTTTCTCCTTTTCAGGTTTTGTGTCAAGGAGTATTGGTCACATTAAAGAATTTGAAGAGTGTTCTGAGTACATTACAGACCTTGCTTAAAAACTTTGAGGACAATCTTGCACAGCATTTCCATCCGTTGGCAGATATTCATATGAACTCCGTAAGTCCATTTTCTTCTGTCTTTTAAAAATTTTTCTAACACATCCCTCAAAAAGTCCCAGGCCTGACATATAGATGGCATCACTAATAAAAACTCCATATGATTTTTGTAAAGTACTAACCTTCAAATGGCACGTGACAAAATTTGGGCCCAATCAGATTAGTTTACAAATTAAAGTGAAGCTACTGTTGCAAATTTTCAAAACAATAGAAAAAATCTGAATTTTGTGTGTTGATAAAGCATTGCTGGAAAAAAAATACTGTTCAAGCAAAGCAATGGCTTGATAAGTGTTATTCAGATTCTGCTCCGTCACAAATGATGGTTAAGAGGTGGAGGTGGTATACTGACTTTAAACTCTGTCATACAGACACAAATGATGCTGAACACTCAGGTTGCCTGAAATCAGTGGATTTTTTTTGGTGTTTTCTAGGATAACCACAAACTCGATCATAAATTGAAGTTGCATGTGATATCAGAGGAGTTGAACATATCAGAAGGCAGTGTATTCATTTTGCATAAACATTTGTAAATGAGAAACTGTGTTCAAAGTGTGTGCGGCATTTGCTCACAGTTGATCAAAAACAACAGCACATCAGTGTTGTTTGCAACTGTTTCAATGCAACAAGGAATTTTTGCATAAATATGTGACATTGGATAAAACATGAATTCACCACTTCACTTCAGAGTCAAGTCAGCAGCTGGTGAAAGCTGTTCAAAGCGACCAGATGCAAACATCAGCAGTCAAGGCTTTGACCTCTGTATTTTGGGAGGCTTGAGGTGTTTTGTTCATCAATTACCTTAAGACAGGAAGAACCATCGAAAGTGTTTATTATATAGCATTATTGGTGCATTTGAAGGAAGAAATTACCAAAAAATGGCTACAAATGAAGAAAAAAAATGATCTTTTATCAAGACAACACATTGTGTCAAATGCAACGATGACAAAACTACATGAATTGCACTTCAAATTGCTTCCACATTTACCCTATTCTTCAGATCTGGCCCTCAGTGATGACTGGCTTTTTGCAGACCTCAAAAGAATGCTCCGGGCGGGGTGGGGGATGGGGAGGAAGATTTGGCTCCAATTAAGTGATATCAGAAACTGAGGCATATTTTGAGGCCAAAGATTAATTGTTAGGGAAGCATTTGAATTTGTATATCACCCAAGAAGGAAACTGTTGATGAATAAAGTCGAATTTTGCCTAAAAATTGTATTATTAGTTAGGTTCGAAATTTATTCAGGGATGTTATTCAAGGAAACACGTTGGTTACAACTTGTAATGATTTTTGCTATTTAACAAACGGGAACTCTTATGAAAACAGTCTTGTTAGAAATTTGACTCTTGTTTTATTTGTTGCAAACAACAATACTAAATGTAGAAGGGATATTTTTGATTTCTATTCCACAAGCCTACATAGAATATATACTTTTTTTTTTTTTTTTTGTCTGTCTGCCTGCCTTCTCTGTTTGCCAATTTTTCAGCTCAAAATTTATGACAAGACATGACAAGAGCTCAAAAAAGTATCCATTCAATTTACTAAGAATATTATACAAGTTGATTGTTACAAGAAAGTGGTTATGGATATGAAAAATAAAAATCTGTAAACTGGCACAATCTTCTACATGCTAAAGCAACATTAAAATATATATCCTTTCAACTTACTCTGTACATTAGAATATTTTTCCTGTTTGGTTGTTGTTGAGTCTAATTTATTTATTTTTTCTCTAGTATGATTCTGATGACTTTATTCTGAGCGATGGTTCAGATCTGGACACCATGAGTCACAGGTCAAAATCTGAGGATCAGAAAATAGAGGAACTCATTTACAAACCAGAACATGGCTTTGTCAATGTCCTAAGATTTGGCATTCTAGCTCTGCAGCTTCTACCTGAGAATGCAACTGCAGGTAACTTTACATTTTATCAGTATTTTGTGTTGTTGGTTTGTCTTTGCTCTTTCTCTCGTCCTGTGTACGATGATAAACTACATCCGGAAGCAATGCCTCTGATTGGGAGATTGGAGTTTTTGAGGAGCATGGAACCCTTCCTAATTGCAGTTGTTCCCAGGTCCAACCTTCTGTCAGCAAGATCATTGATGGTGAGATTAGAGGTTTTGAGGAGCAGTAAAACCACCTATTAACTACTGTTGTTTTTTTTTTTTTTTTTTTTCTCTCAGACCCGGGGTGGTAGCACCTGTTAAGGGTCCCAGCTATGGGGAAAATAGTGGTTCCCCCAAACAAATTAGCAGTACATTTTTATAACAAAATAAGCAACAATATATTTTTACAGCAAAATGACAATGTGACACTAACAAAAATGTAAAAATGTATTTTTATAGTAAAATTACCAACAATACATTTTATGAGCTACAAACTAAATTATCTTCCTTTGCCCTGAAAGTATGAAGTTTTGTATAAATTATCTGTAGCTGAAGGTATACAAAATGTTTAGATTGTGGCATTGGATGACCAACAGAAATGAATGTCGTTAAACAAAATCAATGAATGAACTTATTTTTATAGAAAAGTTGGTGAGGGCACTGATTTCATAGTGGAGTTAAATGCATACAGTTGCTGTCATAATATTTAATTTTCAGCTCTCAGTCAGTCAGTTAAGTGCCATACGTGATACACGCTTGGGCGATCATGTCTCAAAAGAGACATGACTGACTGGGCAGAAGATTATCCCGCAGTAGGTTGCCATTGCTTTCTGCAGTAGACTATAGAACCCAATCTGTCCTGCTATTTAACCCATAACTGGAAGGAAGAGATGGATTAATACCCTTTCCCAAGGGTAGTTGCGTGTAAGTGAATACAATGGATTCAACTGGAATTCGAACTCGGCTCCCTGGTTTCTCGTTCCGAGCCGATATCCACTGTACCACAATGTATAAAGGTTGATATGCAGTCAAACAAAATTAACTAAAAACTATTTTACCATGCGTCTCCGTCTCTCTCTCTCTCTCTCTCTCTCTCAACAAGCAGCTTGGAATCCCAATTGTCATTGTTTATATGCCTACAAACAGAAATTTGTAATTTAGTACTTCATTTCTGAGATAAGTAATTGCCAATATCCTATTATTTTTAACTATTGCTCTCATCTTGATTGATATAAATGTTATTATAGACAAGTTTCGATCAAGTACCTTCTGTTCATCATCAGGTGCTTATCGATTATAGACAGGAACAATAATTGATATTACAAAGAGAAACATATCACAATCTACAGATACCCCATATCAACCAATTGACCAGAGAGTACTTGGTTGAAACGTTGTCTAACATTTATATCAACCAAGATGAGAACAATTGTTCAAAACCTTACAAAGAAATTTGTAACTTCTGGTCAAGTCTTACTTGACTCAAAAGTCTTCATAAAACTAAAACCCTTAAAACCAAGATAAAATCCTATACCATTATCTTCGCATTTGTGTCTTGATTACAGCTGTTATGCCATAGAAAGAGTTCATTATTTATATATATATATATATATATATATATATATATATAGTGTGTGTGTGTGTGGTCTAAAAGCAGATGGACAGTAAATATTTTGAGATTAAATATACAATTTTATTGTGTACAATAATACAAAAGCGTTTAAATTTTATCAACATAGGCACTCAAACTGTTGTCCATCACAATTTATGCAGCTTTGAAATCTACCCCCTTACACTTCAACAATTATTTTTTTGTACAAGTCTCTTTGTGTATTAATTTCTTGAAATGCATTTCCTATGTAATTTTTTTAAATCATCAACACTTCTTGGTTTTCAGCTATAAACTTTGTCCTTAAATAATCCCCAAAAGAGGAATTCCATTGGAGTCAAGTCAGATGAACGTGCTGGCCAATCAATTAGACATCTTTGGTCAGCCCATTTCTCAGGAAATTTTTCATCAAGATACTCATGGACTGCTCTTGAATAATGTGGTAATTAACATTTTGTTTGTTCTTGAAACTGGCCACGGCTTGAGTTACATGCACATAAGTGCAATCCTCAGATAGCCAGAATAATGTCTTACACTCGTCCAGGTTATAACTGGACTGACACATGAATGGAACCAAAGCGTGTTCGAAGAAGAAATGTTCAAAGTAAATCCAAGTTGCAACCCAAAGATCATCCTGGTTATAAATGTTCCAGTGTAGTTTAGCCTGGTATTCTGGCGGCCTGACGATTGCACTTACATGCATAAAACTAAAGTCACAGCTGGTTTCGGGAACAACCAAAATGTTAATTATATTTAGCTCACTTACCTTGTGTGGTATTAAGCACTTAAAGAAGTTCCTTGTGCATAATATAGACAGTGGTCCAAAAGTAGGTGGACAGTAAATAACATTTATTTTGAGATTACATATACAATTATATTGACTAAAACAATTATTACATTGAAAATTAAATATATATCTATAGTGGTCCAAAAGTAGGGAAACAATAAATGTAAAAATGCATTTTTATAGTAAAATTACCAACAATACATAACACACTTCTCACAACCTATCAGCTATCCTTACCTCTACCAGATATCTAAAAAAATACAAACCTATCAGGGAATTACAAATGTAATAAATCTCGTTGTTTAGTTTGCAAACATTTAGTAAACGATGCAGTATTTTCTATACCCAACATCAAATTACACCCACCACGCCTCACCTGTGACAGCCAAAATATAATATTTTCTCTTATGTTCAATATGTCCAAATAGTGGATATATTGGTGAATCTGGAAACAGTTTTAGATTTTGTTTTAATAATCATAAACTAAGCATACGCCAAAACAACCCTTATTCCCCCATAGCTGAACACTTCAATCAACCAGGACACACATTAGAAAACTGCAAATGTTTACTGATAGATTCCGATTTTAGTTCCACATACTCACACAGAAAGAAAGAAAAATACTGGATTTTAAAATTAAATACATATAGGCTAGGGTTAAATAGGGACTTAGGTATTTTGTATCTTTATAAATATTTCAATAGTTAAACATTTTTTAGATACACTTAAAAAAAATTTCCTTTAAAACAACATTTAAAAGTATTATTACAGTTAGGTTTACATTTAAAAATATTAAAAAAAAGTCTATTGCTTTCTACATCTCGCGACAGACGCTTCTCACAACGAACGCTTCTAGTTTAAATTTTAAAATCATTTGTTTCTGATGAAAGGCTAAGGCTGGTCTGAAATATCAAATATATATTATATATAGTCATCCGCAAACAGATCTGTTTCGCTGTATTACAGCTCATCAGTACGGCTTAGACTCCGGTCGCTTCCTAACCCAGGATTGAAACCCGACCGAATTAGCGTCAGTCGGCGATTCTACCCCTAGGCCATGAGCATCCAGTAGAAGAAGGCAGGCTTTTTGGCTCATATAAACATGCCCAATAGCTAGAGTGCTCCAATTCATTATCGAATGAGTGGTGTGTAAATGCCGGAGTAGCTACTGTTTACAAAGTCTACCACTCTTCCAGGATGTTTGAAAATTTCAAAGTAACACATTGCATCAGTGTTTCCAGTATGAACTTGATTAGTGTACAATGACTCCAAGAGGTCAATTCAAATCGGATCAAATGACGATTTTTTTTTCCTAGAGAAATGCCTGTTCAAATCTTGCTGAGATTGCATATTTTTCTCTAATAAGATTTCTTGAATATTCAGGCCGCTATAGATGAAAATCAATCTTCTGTTTATTTATTGAACAGACCATCTACTCAAATACAAGTATCCACTAAAAATAACAATCCAATAATAAAAATCATTGATTAATAAAAAAAAAAAAAAAAAAAAAATCTATTCTTTACACACACACACACACACACACACACACACACACATTGAAGTCGGATCAAATATGGATTGGAATCTGGCAGAATAAGATAAAGAACAAATAGGAAACATTTATCAATCTAACATGTTTCACTTTTATAAAAGCTTTATCAGAGAATGAGTTACAGTGAAAAAGATTATATCTTCGTAATATAAATCTATTAGTCATAATAAACTTAATAAGGGTGAGCTTACCATCAAATTCACACATGAATTTGACGTATACAAATCTTTACCTTTCCTTGACATCTTGTTAATACAAAACAATAACACGTTAGATTTTACAGTTTACTGCAGACCTAACAAAAATGATCTTAATTTTTATTCTCACCGCAATCAAAAAGATTAGTCACGGGATTCTGCCTCAGAGCGCTTAGGATATGTAGCCCAGAATATTTAGGTGAAGAGGAGAAAGCATTGAACTTTTTTCATTACTCACATCATTTCATCCTCAATGTTAAAAAAGAAGCACACAAAATTCACAAATCCCCCAAAGTAGACTCTCCACTAATATCACTTGAAACAACAAACTCACAATCCTACTCGCTAATGATCTTTCTACAAAATTTGTCAATAAATTTGTCTAGAATCTTATACTAGAATCTTCACTGTCATAACTCCACCCACGTCTATTGAACAGGTTAAGAGGCTCATCCCTTGTTCCCTGTTTAGGATGTGGTTTCCGGCTTTCTCTTTTCCAATCTTCTCACTTTGTTTTTTTTTTTTTTTTTTTTTCAATTGGAGTAGATAGATCTATCTATCGCCCGGTTCACACTCCACCCATGTCTATTGAACAGGTTAAGAGGCTCATCCCTTGTTCCCTGTTTAGGATGTGGTTTCCGGCTTTCTCTTTTCCAATCTTCTCACTATTACGTAGCCCTCTGCACATCAGTGGCGTTACTGCCTTGCTCGGGGTGATACGATTAAAAAAAAAAAAAAACAATTCAGATTGTACTTATCAAATTGTGTATAATGTAAAAGCATTTATGTTTGGGAAACATCACATGATCTAAAAGTTTGTATCTATGAACACAAGATTTACATTTAGGCAACCATTCAAACTCTTGTCATCCACAAAAACAAAACTGGCCATAACTTTTGATTTTATTAATGTCACCTTAATTAAAAAGGAACATAATTTTTTTAAAGAGAATTTAAAACATATTACATCAATGTTGATTGAATTCGTTCTTAAAGAATCTGATGTATATTTATTTAAAACAAATAGTAAAATATTCCCAAATAAACTTGTAAAAAACCAACAAACATAATGTCTACCACACACACACACACACTACTTAGAAATATACATTATCATCTGAACCCCAAATGGACAAACTAGAATTATACACTTACATACTTTAGGAAAAATTTACATTTTTTTTTTTTTTTTTTCTAGTTAGGCTTCAAAGATATTTGTTGGTTATTCGCTCTTATAAGAATCTCCTCTGCCCTTGACAGGTTTTTCATCCTGTGAGGTCCCAATCATATCTCTTAAAAAAAGAAAATCAACCCAGTTGTATACCATGTCAAACCCCACTCACAATTAAACATATTCTAACCAAATGCATTGATTTTGTACCAACAAGAAATAATTTCTACAAAGAAATAAATGTTAAAGATCTATTTGAAAAAACAAACCCTAAAATCATATTATCATACCTCAAAAAAATTGGCCTCTATCAAAAACATCTAAAAAAAAAACATTGTGTGTGTATATATATATATATATATATATATATATATATATATATATAATATCTCAACTAAAGCAAGACACATGATTACAACTATCATAAATACAAACTTCCAATCAAATGCTACCTCTATAAAACTTTCCAAATTATACATCTCCAGCATAATATAACCACAAAATCAAGTTTCCATAAAACCAAATTTAAATTCAATTCAATATAACCTTGTGTCCCAAAAACTGGTCTTGTATAACCCTTTTGAGGTTGATAGGCCATTAAACAAACATCCTGTTAGATGACATGCTACCTTCCTTACGAGCAGAAAAGCTAGTGGGGGGGCTTGTTTAGACACCAATCACCTGTCCTTGTGGCAGGTTGTACTGGGTTACATGTTACTGGTAACATGCCTAAATCTGATAAAAATTATTTCCCAAAAAAACTTTTACCCTTTCTTTACAAGTGGACCAGTCAACTTAAGTAGTGCCCAAAATTTTATATGAAGAGTATTTTATCATTTTCTGGAATTAATCCTTTTCTTCATTTTCAGGCATTGCAGTTGTGACAGATGGGATGGTGGGTCTTCCAGATGCTAATGTCTTTGAAGCACTTCTTTCCCAACTTCGCAACAGTACATTTGCGTGTTCATTCTTACACATTGGATGCAGTCACCACAGCAATCTATCCTTTGGCCGAGTTGCACACACTGAACTGATGAAGTTTGTTGCTGCTGCAACCTTTGGCGGGTATTTCGCTGCTCAGCCTGATGTGGTAAGTATTTTTCAATATTCCATTCCAACCAATAAGAGTGTATACCATGCTGATTTAATTCCCTTTTGTAGCTTTTCACAGGGTAGTGGATGTTAATTTGTAGTGCCTATAAACTGTCTAGCTATTATATGTAAAAGAGGTATTGTCAGATATTTTATGTAGAATTCAGATATGTGTTATCCAATGAAATAATTTGTACTATTATGTACTAATCAGCATAGCCCGGCGTTGCTCGGGTGTAATGAAAGCTTGAAAACTAATCCATGGTCCTGGAGCTCAGATTCTTTGGATGTTGGCACGAAAGACTAAAAAGCAATAGTCGTTTCCAGTTAAAGCAAAAAGTGAAAGAAAAATGAATGGATGTAAGTCAAATTTTGAGTTCCTGGTATCGATATCAAATAAGTTTTTTTTCGTCATAAACTGAATTTTGAGGGCTAAATAAGTCCTCTGAGTAAATGATATCATGGCTGAGACTAAGAACTACAATTATGCCTACTTAGAGCCAAACCCGAAGCAAAAACTAAGATAAAAGGGCCGAAAAAAAATACATATAAAAACACACACACAAACATCTTGCCTTTATATATATATATATATATATAATAGATTTTCTGCACTATTGTAAGAACTGCAACTTTGAAACTTCTGAATATCGATTCTTATGTCTTTGTCTATGAATGTATCAAATTTGATTAAAATCGTACCACTTCTATAACCAGATTTTTTTTTTCAATATTTATCCGAGGTACCTCGACACTAAATCTAGCTAAGAACACTCGCAGACACTTATAGTACAACTGTGTAAATTTTCAAGAAAATTGGTTCAGCCGTTTTGGAGTCTGTAGGTAACGGACACACACAGACAGTTCCATTTATAAATAAGTTTAGGTAGCAATTAAGCATGAAAGCAGTTAAGTCCCAATTTTCAATTTCAGATTGATATTTAGTATTTTTTTTGGTATTTATAGCAATTTGCAGTGTGAAGAGATTATTTGCAAGAACTAGAATGTAGTATTATGACTCGTAACAATGAATGAAAAAACTATATCATCAAAGAAATTAGCAAAGGAAAGTCTTTGCTTCAAATTTCTAAGGATTTAAAAAGGGATCATCGAACAATCAAGAAAATATGTCAAATGGGAATTCAACCAAGGAAAAAAGTCTCAGGCTGAATTCAGGAATTTAACAAAGCAAGATCTATCCTATCCGAAGAGAATTAATAAGAAACCCAAATGCGTCAAGTGCGTTCATATTTGAAGCCGCTGGAGCTCCTATGGTGTCAAGGGAAACAAGATGTAAAGCATTAAGGAAGTTTGCTGATGTAAAAAATAAAATGAAGAAACCCATTTTAACAAAAAAAAAAAAAAACACAAAGAAAGAAGATTGCAGTGAGCAAAAAAATACATGAAAACTGATTTCAGTAAAGTGCTTTTTACAGATGAATCAAGGATCACCCTCGATGGGCCTGATGGATGGGCTCGAGGATGGGTTTGCAAGCAACATGACTCAAAATTTTTTAAACACCAACAAAGTGGCGGTGGGATCATGATATGAGCTGGAATTATTGATAATGAGCTTGTGGGTTAATTTAAATTGAAACGGGGTTAAAATGAATTCCAAAAGTTACTGTGATTTTCTAGAGCAATATTTCTTTGAATGGCTTGATAACCAGTTTTTCGCCAAGTGTAGATCTATGATCTTCATGCAAGACAACGCACCAAGTCATGCATCAGTTTACTAAATCCTGGTTGAAAGAAAAGAGATTTGTTGAAGATTCTCTTATGAACTGGCCTTCAAATAGCTGTGACTTGAATCCCATTGAGAACCTGTGGAACATCCTCAAGAGATATTTAATCAAATGGAAGGCAATTCAACAGCAAGCGTGATTTCTGGGAAGCAGTTAAAGTTGCTACAAACAACTTACTAGATGCTAAAATTGCAAATCTAACATTAGATGTTGACAATAGACTGCTAAGATTTATTGAAAAGGAGCATTTGTGCAATAAATTTTAGAAGGTTCTTATTTTTTAATATATCTTTTATTTTTAAAATAAAATGCTTTTATGTTTTTCCTTTAAGAAATTGACGAATTTGTTCTAAAATCTTTTAATATTATTTTTTACATCAGTTTTACAAGGTATAATAACGTAAAAGTATCAAAATAAATAGTTGCAAATAAACTACAGATAGTCAAATTAGTCTTTCGTTAACTTAATAAAATTTTTACCAACCAAAAGCAATAGTTTTTTTTCTATCACTATATATCTAAGGTAATAATATTGAGTAGAATCTAAACATCATAATAGGACTTTTAACATTAAAGACGCAACTCTTTATACCAATTCATAACTTGCATATAATCTCTAGACACAGTTTATCGTTTAAAGCTACCAACTGCAGGAAGTTTGAAGCTGGATAGAATATAAAAGATTTCTTCAAGTAATGTGACAGGTTGTTACATGGTAATCCTTGAACTGACATTGGAAGTGTAACTAGCCTTAGAGGCTCCACTCTTGATTTGGAATCAGTTGGTAGTTTTGTAAATATACAAAACCGTCACTCGGCCTGCCTGTAACAACCCTATTCTTATTCACATCATCGTGCACCAAAAACTGGGAAAGGTCCATTGCATGTTCACAAGGTAATAGATGAAAAACAAACATCAACTCAAGAGATGACAATTTGAAATTCTCTATACCCAACATTTTTACTTGCTCTCAAATTCCCTCATCTACCTACTCTTCTGTTTCCCTTTGGTCAAATGAATGCTGCTTAGAAAAATCAGTTTCAAAGAACCGATTTGCTGGCTGTAAAACACTTGGTATCAAAATAAAAGTACCAATTTCCTCCTCTACATGAGGGTCATAATCATGGTGTTACAGTTTTCTTGATTGGTTACTGTTACACCCGGGGTTTTGTTGAGACTATGATAGCTGGGATACAACGAAAAACTAAAAAAAAAAAAAATCGCAGGGTTCAATCATGAGTTGTTCAGAGAACAATGGGAGGAGAATTCTCCAATTCTAGACAACCATAAACACAATGAGAAATGAGCAGTTACCTTTACTCAATGGTATTTGCATGTGAGTAAATGCGAGGGATTAAACTGGAATTTGAACTTGACTCTCTGCTTTCTCATTCCAATCTGATATCCCTTGCACCACAGCACGCATCCTGTTTTTAATATATGCAATTTTCAAAACTACACAGATTGAAGTTTTCTTTCTTTCTTTTTTCCATCATAAAATTTCAGACAACATTGAGGAGGCCAGAGAGCTTTGAAATGTACTGCTCAAAACAAGAAGGAATATCTATTTGTTCAAATAATTCACAAAAACTTAATGTTAATCTTTAGTTTATTTTTATATATAAGTGTATGTGTGTGTGTATATATATATATATATATATATATATATATATATACACACACACACAGCCTTTGAGATTTCAAAACTTAATTGGGCGATTAGTTTATTGCTTTACTTGCCTGTGGTCGATTAAAAATCTCATAATTAAACATGTCCATTCAAATATAGAAAAACCCAACCCAACTTTTACCAAAAGTATGTCATTGAATATTCACAAGTTACTTAGACTGACCTACGATGGCATTTGAACTCTTTGGTCTCGCTTTTATTGTTCCAGTCAGTGTAAACATTTATTTAAGTAACTCTTCCAGAGTGGAGCCAAAATGTCTCAGTTTCCCAGATTGCTTACGAAAAGTAAAAACAAACATTTGAAAGAAAAAAAAAAAAATATGCTGCATACTTTCAACCACGAACAAAAACCAATGATACAAGTAATTTTTTTTATAAAAGATTGTTGAGAATATAAGATTTATTTTTTTTTATCATCTATGAGATGGAGGTTGTAGTCAAACAGAAGAAGGAAACTACGAATTTAGGTACCTCCACTCGATTGTCAAAAAAATAAAAAGTAAAAAAACAGCACGAGCTAAGCACTTGAACATCAAAGTACATGGCTCAAAGAAGAAAAACCTGTGATGAGTAACCTAAAACAAAAAGCGCACAATATGCAAGTAGAGCAAACAAAGTAAATAGCCAACGAACCTACCAAGGTTTCACCTAATGGATCTTCAGAGAAGGTTGGCTACCTTCCCTGAAGATCCGTTAGGTGAAACCTTGGTAGGTTCGTTGGCTCTTTAGGTTAGCTATTTACTATATATATATATATATATATATATATATATATATATTATTCCCAAAGACGAATTACTGAATGAAAGGACAGAAATTATGACTAAGTGTAACCATACCATGAAATACCTATTAGGGTCTCCCCCATCACATGAACCTTCTTAAAAAAGAAAAAAGTTAATCGCCTATTGAAAATCGCCTGGAGACACCACATGGTAGAAACCTAGGCCGTGTAATAACTCATTTACAAATGAAAAAATATATATATATATATATATATATATAAAAACAAATTCACATATTTATTTACAAGTAAAACCAAATTAATTCTTGATAATGGCTAAAATCATAAGAACATTTGAAAACTTATATAAAAAAACTTAATACCTTGTCTGTCATTTCCAATGAAACCTGTATAAAAGATTGCTGATCAAATACACTAATATATATATATATATATATATATATTAATGTGTGTGTGTATTTAAGCTTTTACACATTATTTTAAATGAATGCTTTTATTTGAGTAGAAATTTTTATATATAATTAAACAGTATATTTATTTTTAGCTACTGGCGAGAAATCTTGCAAGGAAAATATGTCCTTCAGTAGGATTCGAACCTGCGTCACCTAGGGAAAACAGTCAATGATCTGACGTGGCTTAAACTGCTTGATCACAAAGGACTTACAGTTAGACAAGCCTTAAATAATGCAATTTAAACATTCATTTTCCTAACAAAATATTCCCATGACTTGATATCCAAAAACTTCACACATATTTAGTTGTTTATAAAATGAAATTCATTTTTGATAGCTGAAAGTGCTCAAAAATACAAAACCTTTGGACAATTCTTATTTGATTTCTGAAAAGAAAAAATATAACACATGAAAAATTATATACAGGGTGGGGCAGAGCAACTTTCTTATTTGTAATAACAAATAAAAAAAATAGTAATGCAGATGTACATGTAATTCTTTAAACAGCATCTATTACAACATTTAAATTTTATGCTTTACAAGCTTTAAAGATGACATCAGTCAGATGGCGTCCATTCTGCTCAATACACTGGGTTAATCATACTCTGAAGTTTCAGTTAACTTTTTCCAGCATATCGGCAGGTATGGTGGCGACAGCTTGATGAATGTTGTTCTTCAGGTGAGCCAGAGTATTAGGATGATCGTTGTAAACAATTGATTTTAGGTAGTCCCCATAGAAAATAGTCACAGGGTGATAAATCAGGGAACCATGCCGGCCAATGCAGATTGGCCCTCAAAGAGATGGTGTCGTGGAAAGTTCTGCTGCAAAACTGTTATTGACATGCATGCTGTGTGTGCCGTGGCACCATCCTGCTGGAACCATACATCTCCAACACACATCTGGTTCAGTGTTGGTAGGGAAAACTCATTGATCATGCTGACGTAACGTTCAGATGACACTGATACTGCCTGTTCATTTTCTTCAAAAAACCAAGGGCCAATTATGCCAGTTCGCGATAGTGCACACCAAATAGTTACACGTTCTGCTTGTAGAGGATGCTAAAGTTTTCAAGGCTCCAATAGCGCATGTTTTGCTTATTTACAAATCCACAAAGATGGAAGTGAGCCTCATCACTGAACAAAACAAGCGTGTCATCAGGCAAGCCAAGAAGCACCTCACATGCATTTTCATGAGTAACAAAATCGCATGGATTAAGTTCCTGCACCACAGCCAATTTGTAGGGATGAAATTTCAATTCTTCCTGAAGAATTTGTCTCCCAGAAAGAGCAGACAACCCTCAAGCAGATGCATGTTTGCGGGCAGACCGTCAGGGGGATCTCAAAACAGATTATCACTGCTTCAATGTTTGGGGTGACCTTGCTGTTCGTGGAAGGCCAGGTTTCTCCTTCTTTATATCACCAATTTCCCTGAAGTTGTTTACCCAGGAAACAATCAACTGTTGGCCAGGAACACGACCACAGGAAGGGGCGATATTGAAATGTTGATGAAATGCATGTTGCATGGCGACGATTGAGACACTGCTTGAAAAATATGCCTCAATAGCAAAAGTGCATTCTGACCTTGTCCACTCCACTATGCACACTGAGGTTCCTGTAAAGTAAACGGAAGCAAACTTTGTCTCGCACTCTTGAGTAACCCCCTCCCCACTATCCTTGGAGCAACCATCACTTCAGGGTGCCAAATTCAAATAAGCAAGTTGCTCTGCCCCACCCTGTAAAAAGCTTGTCTGTCCTTTTTAATGAAACCTGCCTATATAAAAAAAAATAAAATTTATTTATAAATTTTTTTTTTAATAGATAAATGGATATTAAAAAAGATATACATTAAGTTGTGAAAAATTAGAATAAAATGCATTCTGAATTGAAATAAAAATAGTATATTATCCTCAAAGGTCCCTTTTAAGTTAGATCAAAAATAGAAAAATGTTTTTTTTCTTTATTCATCTTTTCTTTTCTTTCTTGTTTTAGAAAATGTTGAGATATGGAGAAAGCTTAAAGAAAAGATTTTGTAACAATAATAGATACTTCAACGGAAATAGGGTCTAGACATGAGTTGACAGAGGTTGACATTTTAGCCGTTGAGAATAAAAAAGATGTATTCCCCAAAAATATAAACTTTTTAATTTAAAGTGAATCTCTATTCTGATTAGTTTAAATTGAACACACACAAATTTTTATGGCTTCCCATATCTATAAATAACAAACATATTACTTCTTATATTTAAATGAAAATCATTTTCACAATGATCTAACATTGCCTGATGAGAAGGTAGAAATCTTGAAACATAGAAATTTGTGTTGCAATGCATTTTTAATTAAAATGTTCTCACTTTTCAGAGCTGTATGCCCTGCTGAGGACATACAGCTCTGACAAGTCCTCACGAAACTTCGAAGTTAGCATGAATACATTCTATTAAAGAGACAAACTCTTTGTACCTAGCAACGCTTTATCTACACCCCAATATCAAGCACTTTATGATGAAAAACCTGCTTGCCAGAATACGTTTTATTAAGAACCACTGAAAAATAGTAACCTTGGCATTAAATACCATCACAATTAAACTTGTGTGTGTGCATGCGCATATATATATATATATATATATATATATATATATATAAAAATTTTCAATATTCAAAAATGTTGAATGATCATTTTGATATGAAATCCCTAAGAGAGATTTCATGTCAATGATCATTCAACAATTTTGAAGATTGAAAATTTATTTTATTTTATATTAGCTCTGTAATTTTAATTACATTGAGCTCTCCTCCTGTATCATTTAATATTAAAATTTAATATTAATTAGGATCATGTTTTGAGATTTACCTTCCTACTTTTCCGTTTGGATTTAAGTATTTTAATATATATATATATATAATTTTCTTTCTATCTTATCTATTCATCAAAATCTTTCTGTCCCTCAGTACTCCACTTGGCTTTTGAAATACATCCTTGGTCATGCCAATGCAAATTCAGATCTCAGTGTCGCACTTCCTATCCTCGGTTAGAACACTTCCCAGTTATTTAAATTTCTGCGCCTGTTTGATTTTAGTATCCCTGACCTGTAGTTCGAATTTTAGCATTCTTTTTTTGCTGACAACTATGCATTCAGTTTTCTGGAAGTTTATATTTAGTCCCTTCTTCTCACTTTCCCTTGCTACCTTCCATTGGTGGTCCTGTTTTTTACTTTTCTGTCTATCAAGGCTGTCTCATCTGCTTATCTTATGCTGTTGAAATTGTGGCCACCAATGATGAATCCTGGTAGAACTTCTAGTTCTTTCAGAATTGTTTTGCTGTACAGGTTGGAAAGATCCCGTGAGAAGACACATCCTTGTCTTATACCCCTTTATATTTTTGTATATCTGAATTCATGTCCTGTCAGTATGCAGACAGTTTGCTGCCAGTATATGTTCTTTATTATCCTAACGTCTTTCCCAAATATGTTCAAGTTCCCGAGCATTTCTAACAAGTCCTTGTGGCATACTTTGTTGGACACTTTTGTGTAGTCTGTAAAACATGGGTACACATTTTTCTGCATTTGTATTGCTCTTGCTGATAACATTCTGAGCATAAATATCACGTTCCTTGTTCTGGTTTCTTTGAGGAACCGACACTGTTCTTGTCCTATCTGGCCCAATACTACTGCACACTTTGTTTGTCAGAATCCGGATGATGAGTTTTGTTATGTGGCTCATTGGGATGATTGTTCAGTGGAGTTTACATTCGTTTGCACCTGACTTCTTGGATAGTGCTTTGAAAATTGATCTGCTTAGGTCTTTTGATATATTGCCAGTGGTGTAGATTTCATTATTTCTGTAATCCTGTCTACACTGAAATCATTTAAGGATGTCAACATCTCTATTACAATGCTGTTTGGTCCTGTTGCTTTGTTTCTATTCAATTTAGCCAATGCAGCTTCCACTTTGGTTTTAATATTTCTGGTCCGTCAGTATTGCTAGCTGCACTCTCTTGTCGTAGAAGAGATCCCCAATATATTTGTATCATCACTGAAGTATTTTTTTTCTGTAATATGAACATTCCATCCTTGGATTTTATGCAACTTGTTTCTGAGCATGTTTTGTTAGTTCTCTTACTTTTTTGTTTCTGTGCAGGATTACGGCCATATCACGTTGAATACACCGGTTCTCACTCGATCACCGAAGTTAAGCAACGTTGAGCCTGGTCAGTACTTAGATGGGTGACCGCTTGGGAATACCAGGTGCTGTAAGCGTTTAGTGACGGATATGCGTGCTTACGGCCATATCATGTTGAATATCCCGGTCCTCGCTCGATCACCAAAGTTTAGCAATATTGAGCCTGGTCAGTAATTAGATGGGTGACCACTTGGGAATACCAGGTGCTGTAAGCGTTTAGTGACAGATGTGTGTTGTGGTGCAGTGGATATCAGCTCGGAAAAAGAAATTGGTGAACTGAGTTTGAATTCTAGTTGAATACCCTGCATTCACTTAAGCACTGGTACCCTTGGGAAAGGTATTAATCTGTCCCTTCCCTCCAGTTATGGTTAAATAACAGGGTAGGACTTGGGGACCCTGCCCTTAAAAACAAATCCCAATGAATCTTGATACTGGAAAAGAAAAAAGTATTACTAGACACAAAACTTATATAAAAAAAACAATAAAATTGTTGAAAGAAAAAGGTATTACCAGCAATAAATGAATTAAAAATTTACTTCGCAATAAATGACTTGCCGAGGTTGATATGCCATAAAAAAAAAAAAAAAAACCAACCAACCACAATTTTTTTTTTTTTTTTTTTTCTATGCATATCTTTGTCCTGCTCAATCCTTATTTCTGCACATTTGGTGTTGAGTTTTGTTTAGCCTATCTGCATTTGCTCCTTATTTCCTTGTGTAATTTCCTGTATTCCGTTCCATGTCTTGGTATTGTTTTTTGTTTCCTTTGCATCATGTCGAGAAATTCATTGGTGATCCATTCATTTTTCCTCCTATAGATGTTTTCTTTTTTGATGTTGATTATATAACAAAAAATATTATAAAAAGCATGCATTGAAGAGATAGTTACTGGTAAAAGTAGGGGAACTGAACGAAAAATCAAAAATATAATCAAATGGACATGCATAACTGGCGGGGAGTGGTCATATAGTGGTAACTGTGCAAGAAGTATAACCAGGAGTGCACAGATAAATGATTCTTAAGATCATAAATTTTGGAGGGTGTTGTCATGTTGGTGCACATTTGACAATAGAAAACATGTGAGAGTGAGTAGTAATGGTATAGCATTAGTATTTGAATAAATGAACTGTTATTAAACTTTTTTTTTCTTTTCAAATACTTTTCATTATTCTTAGATTGTTATTTTAAATACTTTGTTTTCATATTCATTTTTTAAAAGTATTTTTATATTTCACTTTTAAAAATTTTCCTTCATATTTGAATAAATGAATATTAACATTTTTTTTTTTTCATATAATTCAACATTATATTAAATTGTGAATTAATATTGTCAAAGTTTCCTATATGTAGGATTGAATATTTGATTTAATAAACAACTCTTATTTTCCATCATTGTGCACAGAAAAGTATGATTGGATTCAAAGTCCCTTCGTAAATAAAAAAAAAGCATATCATGATGTTAATACAAAGCTTTATCATCAAAATGTTTGCTATTAAGAGGAAAGATCAAATTTTATTTAAAAAATTTTTTTGAATCCTTTGTAACATGTTCAAAATTTTAATTGAAATTTCATTTTTGTTTTCTGTCAGTGATTCACACTATTTTTACATAAGGCGACTATTAAGCAAATGGAGTTGGTCGAGTAAAATGATTTTGAGGCAGAGTAAATTTTCCCTTGCTCTCGACTGTCGGTCGAGTGATTTCTTTTTCAAATCTAAAAGGCTGGTCATGTCAGTGCACATTTGATAATAGACATATGTGTTTGAGAATGAGTGAGTGAGTGAGTAGTAATGGTATAGCGTTAGTATTTAAATAAATGAATTGTTATTAAACACTTTTTTTTTTTTTAATTTCAAGTACTTTTTTCATTATTCTTAGATGGTTATTTTAAATACTTTGTCTTCATATTCATTTTTTTTAAAAGTATTTTCATATTTAACTTTTAAAAAATTTTCTTTTTGTTTAAATAAACGGATATTGACCTTTTTCATATAATTCCACATTCTGTTTAATTCAAAATTTTCACTAAGTTATATTGAATTATGAATTAATATTGCTGAAGTTTTTGATATGCATATTTCTTTTTCCTTTTTTTTTTTTTTTTTTTTTTTTTTTTTTTTTTTTTTTTTTTTTTTTTTAAGCATTTCACCCCGAGCAAGGCAGAAACGCCACTGATGTGCAGGGGGTTACATAAATGTAGAAAGATTAATTAGAAAAGAGTGAGGAGTACAAGCTAGTTAGAAGGGAACAATAGAAAACTGAGAAAGCAGGTGCAATGACAGGTACATGGGCGGAGAGAAAGGGAAGGTTATACAGGGGAGGGGAGAGAGAGCTAGAGGCCAGTGGTTAGTAGGTGAGTATTAACTTTGCTTTTAAATTTCTGGAGGTCGTAGCCATCAGGAAAGCAAGAATACGGGAGTGAGTTCCACAGGCGGGAAGTGCGAGAGAGGAAGCTGCAGGAGTAGAATTGTCGTCTGCGTTTGGCTAACCTGACTGTGAATGGGTGGGACCCAGTTGCCAGTCTGGTTGAACGGGTAAACACCTGTTGAGGAGGCATCAGTGACTTAAGCTCATCCGAGCAGAAGCCATGAAAGTATTTATAGAAGAGACAGAGGGAGGCCACATTTCGACGATGGGAAAGTGGCTGCAGACGAGTCGCCAGATCAGTACCTATCACATTACAGACTCTCCTTTGGAGCTTGTCAAGAACACTGAGGAGAACGGCAGGGGCACCTGACCATAAATGGCAGCAGTACTCCATGCACGGACGGATGGTTGACTTGTATATATGCAGGATGGATTCAGGTGGAAAAAACATCCTGGATCGACATAGTGACCCAATCTTCTTAGCAGTAGATTTTGCTATGGATTCAATATAGTGCTTCCATTTGAGGTCTGAGGACAGGGTAAGTCCGAGGAGGTATTGAGGATTTCCTATTGTTGAGCACTCGTTTACAAATCCTCCAATAGTCCTTGGAGCCGAACTTGCGGTCAGCTATGTGCTGTCGCATTCTCTCCGCAAACAACTGTTTGGCGTCATTTAGGGTTTTCTTGCACTCACTGCGAGCGGATGTGAACAGGCGCCTATTGTGATCAGTTGGCTGTCTCTGGAATAGATGGAAGTAATGGTTCCTGTGGGCAATGGCGGCTGAGCAGGCCGGAGAGAACCACGGAGAGGAATGAGGTTTTAAGCAATACTTCCTGGTGGGTATGAAGGCATCAATGCCAGCTTTCACCCATGACGAGACCTCAGAGGCACAGTCATCTAGTAGTAAACTAGTAAAATTTGGCTAGGTGTGCTGTGATATTTTCATTTGCTTTTAGGTGTGCAATTGCTTAAAAAGTTTAAGAAAACTGTCCTAGCCTAAGAAGCTTTTTTTCTCAAGATGAAGACCTAGCTCATGTATCTCTTATTTCTCCATTTCATTAGAACACAGGGAGAGAACTGAATGTCTATCACAAAGCCTTCTTTCTTTGGAGCTTCCAAAAGGGATTAATGGGTTTCGAAGTACCAGACATGAGTCTTCATTGCAAGCAGAATCGAATATCTGCAAATTCTTCATGGCTTGAAGGGTAACTACTTTATTTTGTTTTTAATTTCAAATTCATTTATTTTTAATTTTTCATATTTTTTAAACCTAGGTGAGTGGTATATAAGCTAGTGTTTTATGCATTTTTTTCTTTATAAGTACATTTTCTTGCTCTCAATAGTTTGACCATTAGCCAAATTTTTACTCTGCTTATTTTGATAGAAAATATTTTTGACCCATTGGAATGAAAGGTGTTCTCTTATGGAGGCCTGTTGAGAATTAAGCTTACCCAAGATCTCAAGTGGAACTTGTATTTATTGGTAAAGATAATGTAAAAATGTTTGATGCTCTGTATTTCTCCAGTTGGGGTTATAATGGTCATTTTTCGGACTGTTGTCCTCATCTTTGTTGCCATTTGTACAATGTTTCAGCCGTTGTATGCTCTGTTCTTCTTCAGGTGTTAGGAATTTCGAACTGAACTCTTAAGGACGCATGGCCCAGTGGATATAGACGTTGGTTAGTTTCTGACTTGACTCTGAGTTGTGAGGCTACAGCAGTGGTGAACAAGTAACTTGTTGGGTTAGAGGGAGATAACTCATTACTTCCAATCTAGGCTTTATGCAAGGAATGAGATGATATACCCCAGTGATTGTAATAAAGAGTTTGGTTTGAAATTCCTAGCACCTGAAGAATGCTGGCGCGTACAATGGCCGAAACCTTGTACAAATGGCAGTAAAGATGAGGACAATATGTAAATACTACCTCATCTCAGAAACATAGACAAATACCCTCATTCTATTTGTAAGATGCAAGTTCCACTCTGACAGCTTTTTCCTACAAACTGCTGTTTTGTTGAAGCACCTCCCAAGTGGATGCTTTCCTGATCACTATAATCTTAACCTGTTCAAGTTATCTTCTCCACATACCCTCATAAATTGTACATCTTACTTTATAACCCTCTACCTTGAATAGCTCTTAGGCATTGTACAGAAAGAACATTATTATAAAAAATAAACATTACAAAGTCTTTTCAAAGTTATACTTGCAAGTATATTAATGTCTTAGTTAAAAATAAAAACAAAATTCACTTGTCAGACCTCATGACAGGACTGTTAAATTTGACTACCCCCCCCCCCCCAAAAAAAAAACAAACTTTAAAATCTCTTGCTTGACTGAAATACTTTACTCATCACCGTTAAGATTTTGTATGTTCTTTGTTATTTTTTTCCCCGTTAATGTTTGTTATATCTGTGATTTCTTGCTAGGCTCCCTCCACACCCCATCACAAATCAAGAAATCCCTGTTGTCCCAATTATGAGAAAGAAACACAAAGAAAGCAACTTACACACGACCATCTCAGGGGTTTTATCTCTGCGTCTACGAGAAGGTTATACCATTCGAGAAGTAAATCTTATCAAAGGTTTGTATGCATTTCTTTCTCTTTGTGTCTCTCTCGATCACTCTCTCTGTGCCTGCATGTGTGTCTCTGTCTCTGTGTGCCTCGTGTTTCTGCCACTCTCTTTCTGTATCTCTCTCTCATATATATATCACACTCTGATTGAGCACTCTGGAAGAATGGTAGACTTTGAAAAACAGTAGCTACTCTAGCATATATGCATCGTTCATTCAGCAATGAATTAGAACAGTCTCAGCTATTAGGCGTGTATAATAATATACATGATAAAGTTTGCCTCCTTCTACCGAGCGCCCATAGCTCAGAGGTAAAATCACCAACTGACGCCAATTTGGTTGGGTTTCAATCCTGGGTAAAAAGCAATTGGCTGTCTAACTGTATTGATGAGCTGTGATACAGCGAATCAGATCTGTCTGCGGATGACACACACACACATATATATATATATATATATATATATATATATATATAAAATGATGCAAATTAATTCATCCTCCATGGGGCATAAAATTATTTGAGAGTGCTCCATGTCTAATAACAGAACTTGAGTATTATTTCCTTCTTTAAAAAGATGTTTCTCTTGGCCAGCAGCAATTACTAATTGCACATCTGCCATAGCATGCAATCCTCAGGTAGCCAACATGTTTTGCTATTTCTATATAATCACTAAGTCAAACCCAAAATGTAATATTAGGTTAGTCAGCATGCTAACCAAATACACTTAAAAAAAATTACAAAAAATGTGATCCTCACAGATTTTATCAGAGCTGATTAAGTTATGAAAAAAAGTCAATTTATTTTTCATTATTTATTTATTACTTTATTATTTTTTATTTATTTATTTTTGCTCTCTGTTTCACTGGACTTTTACCTGCTTCATTCCAAATCCTTTAATGAACTTTGTGCATATTGTAGTGCTGCAAATACCTGGTTTAAATCCATGGAATGGCTCAGATGGTCATTGTGAATTGTAATGTAGTTGTTGATCAAAACCAAGAAAACAGCAATAAAACTCCCGCTGAAACCTATAAGTTTTCAGGCTGCAAACTTTGTCATGGGATTCTTTATATTTTATTTCTTTGCAGGTGAAAGTCAAATTGAAGTTCATCTTGTACTTCCCTGGAGAGAATATGCTCGCATTGAATACATTGCATCAGCTTCATGGCCACTGTCACCTAACAAGTAAGTGAATTTTAGGTTAACACTCTCATTTTGAACTTGACGTGATTCTGGAGACCAGGTTTTAAGTTATAATTTAGACATTTAACAAATCCATTTTATCATTTTTAGACAAAGATAGCCAGATCAAAGTGGCTCATATTGTACACAGAATGCTCTCCCACTGGGTCTTCAGCAATTATGGCTTCACCATAAAAACCAGAATTGTTGTCTTCTGGGTTGTGGCCCTCTCCACTCTTCTGTATGTCTGCAAGGCCTGAATTTTGTATTGATAGGACATCAAATGAAGCTTCGAAAAATCTTTTGCATCAGTTGGGAGGACAGCATTACCAACAATGTTGTTCTCTCTTAAACAACCCATCCCAACATTGAGACTACCATTGTTCAACGTTGCCTCTTCTAGGCAGGTCATATGTTCAGAATACGTCCCACTTGACTCCCACGTATCATCCTGTTTGAAGAAATCACCTGTGGCAAGAGGCTATGCAGAGATCCAGAATGACATTTCAAGGATTAGAGAACATCCCTGACACAAGCCCCCTTCCCCAAAATGCATAATCAACCTTACTGGTGTTTAGTCCATTAAGTAGGCAAGTCCTAGTCCTAATGTGCTATACCCTCTTGGGTGAAAAATCTATTTGGAGATCTAACTTACATTTTGATCCTCCCCCAGAGTAGTAGGTGAATTACCATATCTAGTTAACTTTCACTGCTACATTGTTGCCAGGCTGTGCTGGTCCTGTCGAGGGGAAAACTAAGAAATTGCCATTTTCTGGGAATAAATGATTATAAAGACATTACTGGCAAATTGTTATGAGTGCCATCCTTTTGGTTTTGATTCGATACTCTGCAGTACAGACTAAGGTGAATGACTCCTCAAACACGCAATATGCCAGACCCTGTTCCTTCATGATGTAAGCGATAATGGCTTTCCACAACTTTTTTTACACTGTGTGAATTATGAGGAGTGATTTTTCAGATCAATGAGCTCTCATGGGTGCCATCATTTTGTAAGGGACACCCAGTGAGCATCATTTTGGTTTCAATCTGATACTCTATTGTATGAACTATACTGGATGACATCCTCAGTACACAATATAATATATTGCAAAACAAGTCCTATTGTACACTAGTAAATATTGATATTGGTTTGAAAATAGCACTAAGCGCTAGTTACTTTATACCCCCAATACTAGGGACTGACATTACATGCTATCTTGAAAATTTATGCATCGATCAACAGCTGGTAATATATGTAAAGTCATACAAGTATGTCTGCTACAGTGCTATAATGCTTCAGGGTGTTGACAATCATGGCTCTCCACAATTTCCTAACCTTTGTAGCTCTGTAAATTTTGTCTTGGTGTTATCTCTCCTAAACTTTGTTTTGCCATCCATTTACTCAAGGTCACTAGGAAGGTTATGCATGGTTTTCTTCTGTCTCTCATGACATCAATCTATCCTGTGAGTATCAAATTTTCCAAGCTCTCTTTACTCATTATGGACTCTAGAATTTTCGGCTCTCTTGATATTAAGTATAAGTTTCCTTTTTGTTTCTATTTTCCTTAAAGCTTCATTGTTGTAGACCTGCTCAGTGTATGGTATTCTCAGCATCCTTCTGTAGAACCATATTTCTGTCTCTTCATCTGTCTAGCATTCACTGCTGTAGAGGAAGACTGATTATTACATGATAATTCAGTAATCTCTACTTTGTTTCTTATGAAATTTCCCTGTTTTTTAATAACTTGCTTAAAGTTTTTTGTCTCTTTCAGACGTCATACACACATTGAAATCTTCATCGAAGGTAATTACGAGTTCTTGCATGAAATGACGTGTACAAAGAAACTGCCTTCAAAGAGTCCATTTCGTACAGCCCATATCAAGAAATATTGGCAGTCTTTGCAAAAGTGAGTAATGCATTTTATACTTTGAGAGAGGAGAGGTTTGGAGCAAAACAGTAAGTTTCTTAGATGATTTTTATATTAGCAACTCCTTTATAAACAAACTAGTAGTATAGCCCGGTGTTGCTCTGGTGTAATGAAAGCTTTAAAACTAATCCATGGTCCTGGAGCTCAGACTCTTTGGACGTTGGCACGAAAAACTAAAAAGCAATTGTTGTTTCCAGTTAAAGTGAAATCGTAGACTGAAAGAAAAATGAATGAATAAATGTAAGTCAAATTTTGATTTCCTGGTATCGATATCAAATTTTCTGCACTATTGTAAGAACTGCAACCTTGAAACTTCTGAATATCGTTTCTTATGTCTTTGTCTATGAGTGTATCAAATTTGATTAAAATCGGACCACTCCTTCTATAACCCGATTTTTTTCGATTATCAATTTTTGATATTTATCGGGGGGTACCTCGACACAAAACCTAGCTAAGAACACTTGCAGACGCTTATAGTACAACTGTAAATTTTCAAGAAAATTTTCAAGAAAATCAGTTTAGCCATTTCAGAGTCTATAGGTAATGCACACACACACATTTATAAATAAGTTTAGATCTTTATTGAACAGGAGTAGATAATCTTTGAATTATTTTTGAACTATTGTTCTCATCTTGGTTGATATAGATGTTATAATAGACACAATGTTTCAAACAAGTACCCTGTGATCATCAGGTGTCCATACATTGGCTGATATGGATTATCTTGTTGATTATTACAAAATATTCTATGAAATCTGACACTGAATATAAAAAACTAAAAAAAAAATACACCACGAAAGTCCTCTGGGACAGTGGCATAGGAAGATATGGTAGTTGGTTATACATGTGTTAGTATCATCTGGTAGTGATAAACTAAATCCAACATGAAAGAACAATTTTTTTAATTGTATCACCCCGAGCAAGGCTATGCCACTGATGTGCAGGGGGGGGGGGGCTACGTAATAGTGAAAAGATTGGAAAAGAGAAAGCCGGAAACCACATTCTAAACAGGGAACAAGAGACAGGATACTTCGCAATAATCAACGAGATAATCCATATCAGCTAATCTATGGACACCTGATGATGACTAGAGGGTACTTGGTCAAAACGTTGTCTATTATAACCTCTATATCAACCAAGATTATTGAAAATAAATACAAATTAGGAGTAGAAGTATTTACATTATTTACATTATTTGGAATGTCGCTGTCATACTTATTGCCATGTTCACATGGTTGCAGCAATTTTTTTTATTTTATTTTTTTTTTTTATCGTATCACCCCAAGCAAGGCGATAACGCCACTGATGCGCAGGGGGCTACGTAAGGGTAAAAAGAATGGAAAAGAGAAAGCCAGAAACCACATCCTAAACAGGGAACAAGGGATGAGCCTCTTCACCTGTTCAATAGACGTGGGTGGAGTGTGAACCGGGCAATAGTTTAATCTATCTACTCCAATTATTGTGAACAAAAACTTAGTTGTGGCAAATAGAGAAAACTAAGACATCTGGAAGTGGCATAACTCATGGAATGAGAATCAACCCCCAGTGATCAAAACAAAGGGTTCAGTTTGAAATTCTAATCACCTGAAGAAGGTTGGAGTGTACAATGGTCGAAACTTTAAATGTGGCAACAAAGATGAGGATAACAGTCCAAACATTATAAATAATGATAATCTCATCTCAGAAATATAGACAATTATAGGAGTAGAGATCTGTCCTTTGTTTCCTGTTTGGGACTGGGTTTCCAGTTACTTCCAAAATCTTGTTCTCTTTCACTCTCAGTAGCTTTTTACATCTTAGTGGCATTATCTTGTAGAGAATTGATTAAAACAAAAAAAGCATTAAAATTAACAAGCAATTTCTTGTCCCAGTTTGCAACAGATTGTAGGTCTCTTTCTCTTTTCTTTTTTTTTTTTTTTTTTTTTTTTTTTTTGTTGTTTATTATTACTACATCAACTGCTAATTTGATTTTATCAAGCTGATCAGACTGAACTTTAAACCCATCAACCACTCTTTTTGCTTACAGAGAGATGGCTGTTAGGACTTAATATTAGTATGTTGATTCCAAAACTTCTGGCTTACAGCCTATCATGTTGAATACACCGGTTCTCGCTCGATCACCAAAGTTAAGCAGTGTTGAGCCTGGTCAGTACTTAGATGGATGACCGCTTGGGAATACCAGGTGCTGTAAGCATATAGTGACAGATGTGTGTTGTGGTGCAGTGGATATCGGCTCAGAAAGAGAAATCGGTGATCCGAGTTTGAATTCTAGTTGAATACCCTGCATTCACTTAAGTACTGGTACCCTTGGGAAAGGTATTAATCTGTCCCTTCCCTTCAGTTATGGGTGAAATAACAAGGGTAGGACTTGGGGACCCTGCCCTTAAAAACAAATCCCAATGAATCTTGATCCTCGAAAAAGAAAAATGTATTACGAGACATAAAAACTTACATAAAACAATAGATTGTTGAAAGAAAAAGGTATTATCAGCAATAAAGTTTAGTTGGCAATAAATGACCCGGCGAGGTTAATTTGCCATAAAAACAAAACCAACCAAGACTTCCAAGTATTTATTTAAATCATAATTAGACCTGCTGAGAAATATGTCTGGATTTCTACGATTGTTCCCACAGCTAGTTTTTTTATCAAATGTTCAGGCATTGGTGAACATGTTTCATTTTTTTCTAGCCAAATCTTACCACCCCTCCACCCCATTAATACTGTAAAGTTTGAAGACCTAATCAAATTTTAAGCAAATTGGTTTTGTGATTGCTTTATGATACTTTTACATTAATTAATGAGAATTTTCTTAATTTGATTTTTATTTTTAAATCTTTTTCTATTTAATTTCTGTTCTTAATTTCAGCCTGATGCAGACAGACCAACTTTTGGTTCATCTTCATTCCTTCTCTTCAAATCCAGTCAATTACACTGTACCAAAGTCTTTGAAAAATGGCCTGCCACTACTGCCTTCAGAATATTCTTTGCAACAGTAAGCATTTTTGTTGTTGTTGCTGTTGGAATTTCTTAAATGAAGTATTTCTGTTATTCTCCCCCCGCGTCTGTTTCTCCCCGCTCCTCACACTTGTAAGTAATTACATTTACTTTTTGTTGTTCTTCTTTGTTTTCTTTGTTCTTTCTTTCTTTTTTGTTGTTGGTGTTTTTGTTTGTTGTCATTTGTTGTTGTTCTGTTTTTTGGGGGCTTTTTTTTTTTTTTTCTTAATA
>JBBBDQ010000128.1:2010000-2032500 GCA_037127315.1 Ascarosepion bandense | reverse complement strand
AAAAGAACCTTCAGATATTGGAGGCCATCTACATTAAATCTAAACAACCCACACTTAATAAAATAGCGTTTAAATCTGGTCATAACACATTACATTGCATTTAAATACATGGTTCTGTTAACATTTCGAGCTCACACAGTGTGACGTCATAGAACTGCGTTACAAATTTGCAAACGGTGTTTGCTATTTTTGGTAACTGTTATCATTGCTTAGCAAAGTTTTATGTCAACACAAGATAAAATCGTCTTTGATGTTGGATGTTTTTATGTTAACGTCCTTGTAACCTCTCTGAAGATGGCTCGTGTGAGCCGAAAGCTTAGAATTAACTGAATAAAAAAATATCCAAATGTTGGAGAATTTTTGTCTTTATTTTCACCTAAAATTAAAGCCAAAATACGATGTTTAGAACGACTCATGATGAAACATAATAGACATTCATTGTCTCTTATATTTAACAGTATATGTTTAGAAAATTATCTGCTGCCTTGATACAATAAATTTTTTTCAAATTGTAGATTTTTTTTTGAGACTAATCTTTCTACTGTGACTGTTCTTGTAGTGATCCTGATAGGGCTCCAAGTACATTTTACATCCTACGTGCCTCATCAAAACCTCCCTGCCTGGTTTTACGGCTTGCCTTTCTTGGTGGCACGGCTGGTGATGAACGACATGCAATCGTCTCCCAGCTACGTGAAGAAGTTTTGAAACTGCAACTCAGTCAACGAGGTCCTCAGAAAAATGCTGCTGGAATCCGGGCGTCCAACGAAAAGAGGAAACCTCAACAGCAGCAACAGCTTTGTCTTCCCATGAGTCCAGAACCAAGAATGGCAAACAAGAAAGATTTCCGCCTGAGTAGTAGCAGCACACCTCCAAGAAAACAGTTGTCGGATGTCAAGTGTTGTGTCGTGTTGAATAAACCAGTAGAAAAAATATTGATCAGGTACTTTTGTTTTTTGTAAATTTAAATACATTGATTTTGATGTGTACTTCTTGTCACACAGAATTTGCTTTCCGAGTGAGCGAATATTTGCTGTATATTCATTATAGAATGCTTGGAGATTGTGACATTTTCAATGCATTGTCATCTGAGGAAACCGTATTTATTCTGTTAAAACTGTTTTCAAAGGAAAAAAGCTAGTCAATGAATTTCTTGGCTCTTTTTTCTTTTTTTGCTGCGGTTTTTTTAACCCCATTTTCAGCTCCGGTTTGTTTGTTTATTTATTTTTTATTTTTACTCCTGGTTTTGTTGAAAATTGAACCCTACTGGCGTTTGCTTACATTATGTATATAACATACTGAAGTTTTCCTTTCTCTGTCATGCGCCAATAGCTTACGGGTAGAAGACTGGCTTCAAGACTGATTTGACATCAGTCAAGGGTTCTACCCATAAGCTATTAGCGCATGATGGAGAAAGGAAAACTTTAGCATGTTATATACATAATGTAAACAAACGCCAGCAGCATTCAATTCATTGCTGAAGAACAATGTGTAAATAGCAGTGAGTAGCTGTTTTCAAAATCTACTGCTCTCCAGAGTGCTCAATATATATATATATATATATATATTTTTTTTTTTCACTTCTCGACACCATAATTATTGCAAAAAAATTAAATAAGGCACTGTTAAATGGCAAACACGTGCGGCTAGTTTTCATAACTGGTAGTAAAAAGAATGAACTGAGCTGACACTGCCTTGGTATTGTGTGTGTGTCTCTCTCTCTCTATGAGTGTGACAGAAAATAAATAAATTAAAAACAAAAATATATGTATATATTGTATATTTGGGTAGCAATCTCTGTTATGCAGGTTTGATTTAAAAATGGTCAAGGTGTGATGGTTAGTTTATTTTATGGAATTTTTCATGTTATTTTTTTTCCTTTTGAGGAGAAATTATATAAAAATTGTTCAAATCTTTCGTCTATCCGAGCACTTTCGGCTATACTTCTAACCATTTTCGAAGATGAATGTTATTTTACATGTAACAGAATGTATGTAGTGTCCTATATGATGTAAAGTAGTGGTATGTGTTATGTACCGAACACGGTAAGAATGTTGTTAGCTTGTTTGTAGTTATTATTGTTGGTTGGGTTTTTCCAAAAATACGCTACTCCCATCGACTTAAACAAAAAATGAAATTAATCATCTATTCTACTAAAGTTAAAACGGCAAACCTTATCATCAAAAACAATCCACCAGGAATATCAATTCAAGCACATGCACCTTCCACTAAAAATGTCACATTAAGAAAAAATAATGTTGAATTCAAAAAAAAAAAAAAAAAAAAATAATCCATTTGTGAAAGGTGGCTTCAACAGAATACTTGAACTTGACTCATTGCTTCCACTTCCTGCAGCAATAAATTATGGTAAACGGGTATCCAGAACTAGATGTCCTGTGACTCATTAGAGTCTTAGGGTCCCCACATGTACTGGTAGCTGCAGTAGAAGTGGTGTTTTATTGGGCACGGCAGCCTGACAGAACCCAACCCTCTCCAGGCCGGTCTGAATTCATAGTTTTTTCTTCTCCTAGACTGGTTGCCACCCAAGGCTATAGAACCCAGGCTGTTCTATTTTATCCATAACTTGAGATGAGATGAGATGGATTCATACCTTTCCCAAGAGTATTAACATGTAATGAATCTGACTGAAATTTGAACTCGGCTCTCAAAAGGCAAGGGAAACGTATGAATTGGACAATAGGTGAACTTTTTTGGATATGAATTTTAATTTCGTCAACAAAAAAAAAAAAAAAATTAAAGTGATAAAAAAAATTTAGTTCATCATATTTCTTCTCTTAGCCAATATAAAATGGTTAAATGTATTCATCTCATTACAGGTATGAAAGGATTCCACATGATCTGAGCATTGTTGAGGATCCAGCACGAGAAATTCCACACCGCATCTCCAGTCATGCAGAAAAAGCCAGTCGGTCAGTGGCAGCCATGTTTAATACAATGTCTCGTTATCTTTACCACAAACGGTGGATTTGGAGTGTCCAACAAGGTAGCTGGCCACCAATGTCCATGTCAGTTGTTGGACGAATGCTCTCAACGATTGCAAAGTGAGTTTTTTTTCACACACTTCCTTTTGCTTTTATTATACAATGTGCTTTCCTTCTCGGAGGAAATAAATTTATTTATTTATTTTAATATACATTTCCTGTTATTTTTAAATGGCCATCATTTTTTTTTTTTTTTTTTTTTAATTTGTAAACATACTAGCAGTATAGCCCGGCATTACTCGGGTATAATGAAAGCTTTAAAACTAATCCATGGTCCTGGAGCTCAGACTCAGCCTAAAGAAAATTTGTGTGAAGTTTGGTGAGAATCGGATAAAAATTGTGGATTTGTATAAAGGACATACAGACAGGTACACAAAAATCTTGCCTCTTATATATCTATATATTAATAGATTTTCTGCACTATTGTAAGAACTGCAACCTTGAAACTTCTGAATATCGTTTCTTATGTCTTTGAGTGTATCAAATTTGATTAAAATCGGACCACTCCTTCGATAACCCGATTTTTTTTTTGATTATTGATATTTATCGTGGGTACCTCGACACAAAACACTTACAGACGCTTATAGTACAATTGTGTAAATTTTCAAGAAAATTCGTTCAGCTGTTTCAGAGTCCATAGGTAACGGAGAGAGAGAGACACATATATACACACACACACACACACACACACACACACAGAGTTCCATTTATAAATAAGTTTAGATAACGTAACTCTCACCCAAACTTTTTACTGGCCAATGATTGCCCAACGTTTAATTCCAATACTCTATCTCACTATATAATTCCAATACTCTATCTTTTCACTAAAATCTGGGAAAGGATGTAATGTATGCTCACACCTAATTTTTCATATTTCTAGAACTTTTAGAACTCTCTCGATTTTACTGGAACATTCCACAAATTTCCAGAATGAACACTAAGGACTCAATAGAATCCATTACTGTAACTTCTTATACAATTTTAATACTATTTTTATATATAAATGCATCCTCGTAACAGAAAAAAGAAGAAAATTTATTTAAAGAGAATTAAGGCAAAAAGAACAGCTGTGATAATTTTGTAAAGATTTCCTTGCCTATACAACAAAAAGCATTTTTATTTTTCTCTTTTTGAAAAGAACAGGGATGTGCATTGTGGTGCAGTTCATATCAGCTTGGAATGAGAAATCGGAGAGCTGAGTTCAAATTCCAGTCGAATTTGTTGCATTCACTTAAGCACACATCTGCTACTTCTCCCTCCAGCTATGGGTTAAATAGCAGGACTGATTGGGTTCTTGTTGTGTCGTGAGTAAGAATAAATAACTCAACAACAGGAATAGGTTAATTGTTGTGTTCCGTGAAAATAGTATTTACAAAGGTTATTAGTATCCAATACAAGAATAAAGGTTGATCGTCTCAACTGTCGTAAGACGTAGTATGAGCAATGGGTACTTCCGGGTCGTCACCGGAAGTCTACGACTGACTTGTCGATCGGCTGCTCGGCACACTCCCCTACGTAGATGCCACCATTACTTTACATAGTAATGGAATAGTCCATTATAGCCGAATAGGCGCAAGTGTCCCAACAATTCTACAGCCTTGGTTGACAATGATTCACATTTCCTAATGGTATTTGTGCATAAATGATTATAATGGACTCAACTGGAACTATTCTCTCCAATTAACAATTCCGATCCGTTATTCATTACACTACCTGCACATCCGTGCTTACATCACTTAATATTCTCAAGCAGTTGCCTATCCAAGTACTGACCAGGCTCAATGTTGTTTAACTTCGGTGATTGTATGAGAAATCTTGTTTCAATGTGATGTGACAATTTTATTCCCTTGGTGATGATAATGGCTTTAGTATTACAAGTTTTACTGATTAACCCATAGCATGAGGTAGAAGAGATGATTCACACACATTTCCTAATGGTATTTGCACATAAATGATTATAATGGACTCGATTAGAACTCTGCTCTCTGATTAACAATTCCAAGTCATTATCTATTACAGCACCTGCACATCCAAGCTTACAGCATCTCGTATTCCTAAGCTGTCAGCCATCCAGGTACTGACTAAGCTCTATGACATTCAGCTTTGGTGATCATATGGGAAATCTTGTTTCAATGTGATGTGGCTGTAAACTCTCAACTTGTTTTGATGAAAGTACAGACATCAATTGCTTGTTCATCAATTGCTTGTTCATCAGTTGTTGGAAGAAACCAATAAAAGGATGTCAAGAAAAGAAGTGATAATAGCTAGACTCTGACTAGGACACACCTATATCACCCACTCATACTTACCGAAAGAAGTACCAATCTGCATACCATGTCAAGAACCCTACACAGTACACCATATATGGACAAGCTGCATAGACCTTAAACAGATCCGACAAAAACACTATCAAGAAAATAATCTAAGGGATATTTTCAACAAGGTTGACCCTAAAAGTATTCAGATTCCTAAGAGACGAAACTATACAACAAGATATAGTCAAAAAGTTCCTCTGAATCATAAGAAACATTTAACTTCCACCCATCATACTGCAACAACTAATGTTTCAGCATTAAATGACCCATAAAGGGGTTGATTTGCTATAAAACCAACCAACCAATCAATCAATCATTATCTTCCGTTGTTTTAGTTCTTATTCTTTTTATTGTCTTTTCTTTTTAATAGTAGTTTTTCTCATATTCTCTCGCATTTAGTAACTGTTTGAGTACTAGTGGCTTTATTGCCTTGCTTGGTGGGAAATGATTAAAAAACAAAAAAAAACAAAAATCCAAGAAAAAATAATTGAATGACCCATTTATGCTTATGAAAAATTTAAAAGTACTGAAAATGACTGGTAACTAGAAAGGTTTGCCATCTCTGATTTATACTATTAAAGGCAATGCTTCTTTTATGTTCTCTCCCTTTAGTGTGTGTGATTATGGCTCTCAACAGCTTCCTATCCTTTGTAACGGCATTCAGTTTCTCTTTATTTTCCTTCTGTTCTTCTTTCGCTCATTTAGTTTGTTACTGTTGCACTTTGTCGCTTTCTTTCAATATGATCAGTTGCTTTCCGAAAGGTGAATGGAAATTTTGAACTTTTTATTTAATCTATTTGGGGTAGATTATTCTCATTCCACTGTCCACGTCTAGGGATATCTTGTCTTGTTCACTTTTTAGTACTGTTCAGTTATTGCTCGCCCAGGTTCTATGAGGCAATAATAATTACATTATAATGTAATTTAATCTTTGGTGGATAGATTCTCATTCCACTGTCCATGTCTAGGGATATCTCGTCTTGTTCACTTAGTACTGTTCAGTTATTGCTAGACCAGGTTCTATGAGGCAATAATAATTATATTATAATGTAATTTATTCTTTGGTGGATAGATTGTTCAAATTCTACTGTCCACGTCTAGGGATATCTCGTCTTGTTCTCTTTTTAGTACTGTACAATTATTGCTAGCCCAGGTTCTATGAGACAATAATAATTATAATATAATGTAATTTAATCTTTGGTGGATAGATTGTTGTCATTCCGCTGTCCATGTTTAGGGATATCTCATCTTGTTCTCTTTTTAATATCAGTTATTGCTAGCCCAAGTTCTATGAGGCAATAATAATTATAATATAATGTAATTTAATCTTTGGTGGATAGATTCTCATTCCACTGTCCATGTCTAGGGATATCTCGTCTTGTTTTCTTTTTAGTACTGTTCTGTTGTTACTTGCTGTGTTTCCATGAGTCAATAATAATTATATTATAATGTAATTTGATCTATGTGGATAGATGTTTTCACATTCCACCAACCATATCTGGAGATATCTCATCTTGTTTTCTTTTTAGTACTGTTCAATTATTGTTAGCTCTTTTTCCACGAGGCAGCAATAATATTATAATGTAATTTAATGTACGGGGATAGATTATTATAACTCTTCTGTTCATGCATAGGGATATCTCGTCTTGTTCTCTTTACAGTACTGTTCAATTATTGCTTGCCCTGTTTCCTCGAGGCAATAATAATTGTAATGTAATTTAATCAACGGGGGTAGATTGCTCTCATTTCAATGTCTATGTCTCGGAATAGCTTGTCTTATTCTCTTTTTAGTACTGTTCAGTTATTGTTATCTAGGTTTCCGTGAAGCAATAATTATATTATAATATAATTTAATTTTTGGAGGTAGATTGTTTTCATTTTACTGTCTAGGGATATCTCGCCTTGTTCTCATTTTAGTACTGTTCAGTTATTAGTAGCTGTGTTTCCATGAGGCAATAATAATTATAATTTTAATTTACGGAGGTAGTTTGTCCTCTTTCCACTGTGATGTCTTGTTCTCTTATTTCAGTTATTGCTCACATGGCATTCACTGAGTTCAAGTATACACTACTTGGTCCAGAGATTGAACATACACTTAGTCATCAAATAAATGAATTAACACATTTCATTCAATAAGTTGTCTTTTAATAAGTTTGTATTTTAATATTTTATGTATGGTTGAAGATGTAGCTGGAAGTAAAATTTCCTAAGTTGATGTCTATTTTTCATTTAAATTTCAGAATTAGAATCCAGGAGGGTTTTCACTTTGCCTTAACTACAATTGGAATTGTGAATTTGGTCTTGGAGATTGATATGAAGGTAAGTTTTGCAATAATTTTATCTTTTCCTTTTTTTTTTTTTTTTTTTTTCTCTTTTTTTTCTCTCTTTTTTTCTTTTTTTCTCTTTTTTCTTTTTTTTTTCTTTTTATGAAATGAGAAATGAAAGCTCATTTCGGTCAGGTTTGTTACATTTGTTTAACTGCAAATACTCTTGGGAAAGGTATGAATGCATCTCTTCACCCTCTGGGTTAAATAGTAAATTAAATTAATTTTATCTCCAGAAAGTTTTTAACGCAATATTCAATTAAAAGGAAAAAAAATAAACAAAAACAATTATTATTACAATGCAAAATCTGCTATGGCTTTAAATAATATACAAAGTGTTATGGTATAAAAATAAAATGAATCTTGTTTTTTCTAATCTATTATCCTACTGTGAATATAGAGTACCATACAAAAGTCTTAGGCCATTTTAGACTATCATAAATTTCTTTCACACTCCTTAACTCATTTTCAAACCTAAATGATATTTAGGTTTGAAAATGGCTCCAATATAGCCAGTTTCATCTGTTAACAGCACAATAAAACAAAAAAAAAAAAAAAAAAAGCAACTAAGATGGCAATTATTAGAAATTTACAATATTTTAAAGTACTTTTGCATTACTGTACATACTTAGTTGGATAATAGATTGAAAGAAAATATTTATTTTATAAATTTATGATTTATAAATAAATTTTTATGAGATATTAAATGCAAGAATTTTTAAAAACTTAATCTGATTTAGCCACCCCATTATTTTAATTTTGGAGCAGCCTGCTTGCATTTTCTTTTCCTCTGATTTATCTATTAATATTTTACATTTTTGAAGGCCAAGGCAGTATTGTATTTTTTTTTTTTTTTTTTTTACAGTCTGACAACTCATTTGGTGTGGATAGTTTTAGTGGTACACAAGAAATGAAGGACAAAGACACTGAAAACAATAACCTTACTGAAGACTTGACGTCCTCTACATGTGTTGTACAGTACATTTTGTTTCCTCCAAGTGTGAAGAACACTCGAGGAAGGTAGGTAACTCTTCTTTACTTATTAGTGAGTTCACTCCTATGACAGTGTTTGAATATAGAGCTGGACTACTTTTTTATTTACTTTTTTTTTAGAAGTTAACCTGTTCATAATATCAATACAGTGCAAAATCAATCCCTGATAAAGTTATTGGACAAATAATTTATTATTTACAAATGTCAAATTTGAAACTGCTTACATTATTGATATTTGCATTTGATAAGGTAACCTATTTTAGACAAAGCCTCTACTTTAAACTGAATAAGATACCCTCCACAAAAATTTAAATAAACTAATAAATAAATGAAATAAACAAATTAAGTAAATAATAATGAAATTAACAAACTACAAATTATTTCTTTTCAGGAGTTGGTAATTTTGTCTAAATTATCGGCATTGTATATGTTTATATATTTAGATTATTATGGCATTTTATAAGGTATTTATTGTTAGTTTTGGATTTTTAAGTAACATAGTAACAATTTTGCAGTCTGTATTTTAAGATAAGTTAATTTAGTAATATATTTTCTTGTTCAGGCAATTTACAGTTCATTTTTGCAAACACTCTTTCTGATATTGAACACTTTTATAGATAAATTTAGTATACTGTAAAACTATTTTTATCTTTTATTTATATATACACTCCTGATCAAAAATTTAAGACCACTTAAAAATCTTTAAAAAGAAATTTTTTTTTACTGATAGATTTTAAACTCCTCTCACTTAAGGTTACCAATACTACAATCTAAAAGGTTATGGAAACAAAAAGCTACATTCCAAACATTCTATTTAGAAATTTACATTTTTATAAAATGAGTCGATTTACACATGATCAAAATTATAAGACCAGGGGTATAAATTGTTAGATCTATGGTAATTCCAATGTTTTTAGTTCAGTTAGAGATTAGCAATCACTGCATAAAGGTGTTAGCATGCCTAAAGCAAGCAAACTTACCGAAGTTGAGCGTTCTCGAATTCTAAAATTCCATAAGCAAGATTTGTCACAGTGGGCAATTGCAGTAAAACTGTGATTTGCAACTTTCTAAAGAACGGTGAGAATTATGAAAAAGTAAAATCCTCTGGTAGGCCCCAAAAAATATCTCCTGCATTGAGTAGGAGAATAAGACGGGTTGTTATGAAAGATGGGGGACTTTATTCTAGTCAAATTAAGGCAATTACAGATGCTGATTGCAGTCCCGTAACCATCAGATGACACTTACAACAAAAAGGCATGGTAAATAGTGTAAACAAATCCCTCAGCTGCTTCTACATCACAAGGTGGACCGCTGAAAGCTTGGTCGTGAATACCAAACATGGGACATTGAGAAATGGAAGAAAGTCCTGTTTTCTGATGTGAAAAAATTCAATCTAGATGGTACTGATGGCTTCCAATGATATTGGCAGAACAAAAACATGCCTCCTGAACTTTTCTCCACATGTCATAGTGGTGGAGGGTCCCTAATAGTATGGGGTGCCTTTTCTTACAGACGAACGATGAAGCTCCAAGTGATGCAGAGTATTTGATACTCTATTTGAAGTATTTGATACTCTATTTGAAGTATTTGATACTCTATTTGAAGTATTTGATACTCTATTTGAAGCATTTGATACTCTATTTGAAGCATTTGATACTCTATTTGAAGCATTTGATACTCTATTTGAAGCATTTGATACTCTATTTGAAGCATTTGATACTCTATTTGAAGCATTTGATACTCTATTTGAAGCATTTGATACTCTATTTGAAGCATTTGATACTCTATTTGAAGCATTTGATACTCTATTTGAAGCATTTGATACTCTATTTGAAGCATTTGATACTCTATTTGAAGCATTTGATACTCTATTTGAAGCATTTGATACTCTATTTGAAGCATTTGATACTCTATTTGAAGCATTCTTTGAAAATATTACCTTATTGGTGACCATGACACATCACTCAATAAGTTTCGACATAGGTGGCACCACTAATAAAAAAAAAAAAATCTGTATTTCATGTGCTAATAAAGCACTGCATTCTGACGTGGGGGAAAAATACTGTCAAAGGAAAGCAATGGCTTGATAAGTCTTATTCAAACTCTACTCTGTCCTCCGAAACAATGGTTAAGAGGTAGTATGCTTACTTTAAACGCAATTGTACAGACTCTAATGATGCTGAACGCCCAGGTTACCCAAAATTGACAGTTGTCCCGGAAAACACCAAAAAAACTTGCAAACTCGTTTAGGCTGATTGTAAATTGAAGTTGTGCAAGATAGAGGAGTTGAGCATATCAGAAGGCAGTGTATTCACCATTTTGCATGAACATTTGTCAATGAGAAAGCTGTGTTCAAAGTGGGTGTCACATTTTCTCACAATCTATCAAAAATAACATATCAACAATTCAAAGTATTGTTTGCAACTCTTTCAAGGCAAGGAAGAGTTTTTTGCATATATATGTGACAATGAATGAAACGTAGATCCACAACTTTACTCCGGAGTCAAATAGGCAGTCAGCTTGATTGTACAGCAACAGGTGAAAGCTGTCCAAAGCGACCAAAAAAGCAAACATCAGCAGGCAACGTTTTAGCCTTTGTATTTTGGGATGTGCAAGGTATTTTGTTGATTGAAAGGAAGAAACATCAGTATTGAATATTATATAGCATTATTGGTGAATTTGAAGGAAGAAATCACTAAAAAAACGGCCACAAAAGAAAAAGTGATCTTTTACCAAGACGATGCACTGTCACAAGTTTATTGCAGCGAGGGCAAAACTACATGAATTTGCACTTTGAATTGCTTCGGCATCCACCCTATTCTCTAGATCTGGCCTCCAGCAACTACTGGTTGTTTTCAGAACCCCCAAAAAATACTCCAGGGAAAGAGACTTGGCTTCAATGAAGAAGCGATATCAGAAACTGAGGTGTGTTTTGATGCTAAAGACAAATTGTTCTACAAAAAAGGCATCGAATTGTTAGAGAAGCATTGGAATCAGTGTATCACTTTAGGACGAGACTAATGTTGATGAATAGTCAAATTTTGCCTAAGAGTTGTTGTTTCATTAGTTCAGTCCAGGATTTGAGTGATGCCTTACACTTGGTGTAAATTTTTTTTTTCTATTTTTTTTTTTTTTTTTTCATACATACAATAACCATTTTCAATTACGCATAGATCGATACAACCACTGAAAATACTGTATAAAATGTGTAACAAAACATAAAATACTGTATAAAGTTTAAAACATATTCTTTCCCAGGCTTTGCATTTACCTTTGAAATCTCATTTGATGCTATTAAATATTTCTTTTGTCTACTAAATATATGACCCAATATTTTTCTTGCTTGAAAATCACCAGATTTTAATTTCAATTTTTACTTAGATTTCAGTTTTTATGTTGAGGATAACGGGCTTTGTTTTTTTTTTTTTTATTAAATTATTTTGAAATTTTGGTTTTTGCTTCAATACCATCTATTTAGTTAAATAGCTATTTTGTGCCACCACAGCAGTTCAATAATCTCTGCATTAGATGAAAAGCAGCCATGAAAATAGGCAGATTTTAGACATGTCTTCTTGAGAACAGATGACCTAAACTAAACCAATTGGCTTAAAGGCATATGCTATTTTTACTTTTGATTGACTGTCATAGTGTCTAATGCTTATATTGTCTTGAATTCATCAAAAAAAGCAAAGTATTGGTGAAAACTATACAAAAACTAGTGAGTATATTAGAGTAATAGTACTGTAATGGTTTGACCTGACGATAACACGGACAAAACAGTGCTTGGCAAAGGATGAAGACAAGGGATTTAATTTCCCCTAAACTATTTACAGCAGGTATTGAAAGTAACCTATGGTGAGTATTTAAACAATGATTTTTTGCTAACATCTTTACTCTGATCAGGATGATCAGATGAATTAGCAAAAAAGTCAAAAATCAAAGCGATCCAAATAGAGGAAGTCTGAATGTTGACTTTCAATACTCAAAATGCCCACCATTTTCTGTTCACTTACTCCTTGCCCACCCAACTGTTAAAAACGCCCCTTGGTATTTGTCACCCAGGTTGGTAAACCTTATATTAAGGTGCTAATATAGATAGTTGTTTGTGGCTGCATTTTTCAAAGAATTAGTTTTCTTTGACCTTTCAGTGTATCTGAAGATGACATGGAAGAAGCTGAGTTACCTGAAGCAGATGGAGAATTACAAATTGTTACCGAATGCTGGGTTGAACCACAGTATGGCATTTCAGTTAACAACCCAATTGAAAGAAAACATTTGGACGGTCTGGCCTATAAAGAAATTGCATCATCGGTAAGTCGGCTTCATTATTCTTTGACCCAAAGAAATTGTTGAATTGCTTTCAGAGTTGAATTTCCTTTTCTAAAAATGATTTTTTAATTCTTCTGATGAGAAAGATTTGCTTACTTTTTTTTTTTTTTTTTTTTTTTTTTTTTCCAGTTACTCTAAAATTGTGTAGTTTGACCATATTTGATATGTTTAGTTTGACATTAAATTTGTCAATAGTGTTTGGCTTCTGCCCACCTTTCAAGAAAAAAAAAAAAGTGTCATAAGAGTGGGTTTTCCCTTGGCATCACTATTGTTTAATTTACGGTCACTTGTTGAAACACTAGTTCCTGTCTGATCACTGAAGTTAAGTAACATCAGGCCTGGTTAGTACCTAGGTGGTGACTGCTTAAGCACTGTAAATTTGTGCAGTTAAAATGACACAAAATTGTTAATCAGAAAGTCAAGTTCCAAATCCAGTTGGGTTCATTATATTCACTTACATGTGAATATCTTTGGGTAAATTATGGATCTAACTCTTTAACTTCCAACTATGGGTTAATTAGTTTATAAGCAATACATGAGTTTATTAAAAAAGAAAAGACACAAGCACTATATTTTAGAAGTATCTTAATACAGAGTTAGTACATTTGAAAAGAGTGAAATTGACAATTAAGTTTGATTTCAGCTTGTGTGCATTGTATAACTTAGAGAAAGTATGCTTCCTTCTTTCTGATCACATGAAAACCTGATGATCTAGCCAGATACTGCCTGGACAGTAACATAAAACTGAACCTTGGATGACCACTGGAGTAGACAGTGACCTCCTTTCACCCAAGTGGAGGTGATGGAATCTTGGTCATTGTCCTTAAGAAATGTGCTCCCTGAACTCTCCTCTGTCCTCTCTAAACTCTACAATTACTGCCTTTCTGCTTCCTGTTTTCCTGCATACTAGAAGTCCTCTTCTGTGGTCCCTGTATTTAAGAACTCAAGGGGAATCCTCAGACCCATCCAACTATTGTTCTCTCAGCCTACTACCAATTTTCAGGAAAGTGTTCAAGGCCATTATTAATGTTGAAATAGTTCAACATCTTACTGCCCATAAACTATTCTCAGACAGGCAGTACAGTTTCCGCTTCACCAGGTTCACAGATGATATACTAATGACCATCATGGAGTATATATACCAGGCCCTTGATAAGTCTGGCGAGGCTCATGCTGTTGCCCTGGACATCTCCAAGGCTTTTGATAGGGTTTGGCACGCTGGCCTTCTACGCAAGCTATGGGTACATCCACATCCTGCTGTACGAACACTGGTGTCCCTCAGAGGGCTCTATCTTAGGCCCGACACTCTTCCTTATTTTCATAAATGATCTCCCAGATGTGATCAAGTGCCAAGTAGGCATCTATGCAGATGACACCACAATTTGCTCTTGCATCAGTAAGAAATCCGGCGAGGCAGACAAACATAACGTCGCTGCTGATCTTGAAAGAGATCTACACTTAGTGGTGGAATGGGGTAAGAAGTGGCTTGTAAATTTCAATGCGTCTAAGATGAAGCTGCTGTTTGTCAATCATCACAGGCAACCCCTCCTGTCTTCCATAAGCATGAACCAAACAAGTGTTCCTGAGAGCAATACACTGTGCCTTCTCAGCCTTACCTTATCTTCCGATCTCAAGTGGAACCATTACATTGAATCAATAGCTAAATCCACTGCTAGGAAGGTTGGATCACTTTGTCGTGTCAGGATGTTTTTTCCACCTGAATCCATCTTGCACATTTACAAATCAACTCTTCATCCATGTATAGAATACTGCTGTCATATATAGTCAGGCACCCCCCGCTGTTCTCGACAGGCTTTAAAGAAGAATCAGTAATGTGATAGGTACCAACTTGGCAGTTCGACTCCAGCCACTTTCTCACCGACGGGATGTGGCTTCCCTCTGTATGTTCTATAGATATTTTCATGGCTTCTGTTTTGATGAACTTAAGTCACTGGTGCCCCTGCCACATGAGTTTACACATGCAACCAGACTAGTAACTGGGTCCCATCCATTCACAGTTAGATCAACCAAAAGCAGCCGTCAATTCTACTTCATCAGCTTTTCTCACATTTCTCGCCTGTGGAACTCTCTTCCATATTCTTGCTTTCCTGATGGCTACAACCTCCAGGAATTTAAATGCAATGTCAATATCCATCTCTTAACCACTTGACTCCAGTTCTTTCTACATCACCCTGTATATCTTTTCCTTTCTTTCTACCTTTGCAACTATCATCACACCTATATTCCCATCCTTCTCTTGCTCTGTTCTCTGACACCCCCCCACCCCCCGTAACTGGTTCGTCTTTCTCTTTACTCTCCTATCTTTTTCTCTTATGTAGCCCCTGTGCATCAGTGGCACGACTGCCTTGCTTAGGATGAAATGATTAAAAAAAAAAAAAAAATCTGCAAAAGGATCCATATTTGGGAATCATGAGTCATGTGCCAAAACCTTAGCACAAAAATAAAGGTAGTTTTCAGTAAGTTCTGTATTCAGGTTTAACTTGACCGGACGACTGCAAAGACCCGTGATAGTCTGCTATAAATTCAGTTATGTAAAACCCATAGGAACCGAATATAGTTAAGGAGCTAAGAGGTTGATTCAAAGAATTCAAACTCAGTAGACGAAAGAAATCACAACATAAAAAAGATCAAAAGTCTCAACCTCTAGAAAAAGGAAAAAGACAGAAAGAAAACGATAAAAATCCAACACATCTCAACCCCCTAGACAAGACCAGAGATAAAGAAAACCCAGAAAACAAAGATTCATTTCACCAACAAATTTTCTACCGAGCAAGGAGAAGAAAAAGAGAGCCTGAAGGGATCAAAGAAAAAAAAACTTCTGAGAGACGCAAGAAAGAGAAGGAAATAGTAGAAAGAAAATAAAGTATCAAAGAAGAAAAAAACATCTCAGAGACTTTGAAAGAAAAGAAAAATACCTTTTTTAAGCAACAGATAAGTCATTTGTCCTTTGATGTGTTTTTTTATATGCTCTTGTAAATGCATGCTAGTTGACTTCAAACCATTTACTGAAACAATGTTTATCTTCATGACAAGATAAACCCATCCCTTGTGTCATTTTTTTCGGAAACATATAATTTTCTTTTTTTCTTTTTATTTTTTATTTTTTTTATGCTTTGATTTGTACTGATTGATCACTAAAACAATTCAATTTAGCTTGTTTGTGTTTGACCAATTGGAAGTGAGGCCTTGTTCTACAAAAATCATGATTTTGTTTTGTTTACGTGTTACAGTCCCATCTCTACTGCTATTATAATGGTGGTGTGGGTTAGGTCACGATAAGATTATATATATATATATATAAGGAACAAAGAAAATATTTACAATGTTGAAAACATTAATTTAATACAGTGAGAAATAGAGCAACGAATATTTATCATAAATTATACTTTAGAACATGTACAAACTACAATCTGCTACATAAGTGTACACTGTTTCGACATTGCAAGAACAATGTCTCATCAGGTAGTTAGTAATGATGGTAATAAAAAGAAAATTGATGAAAATTCACTTCCTTTTATTGGCAAAATTTTTTTTTGTACATGGTAGAGAGGATAGGAAAGATGAGAAAACAAAATGAGAGCAATCAAAAAAAGAGAAGAACACAGGAAATAAAAAACAAAACAAAAAGGAAAATAAGAGAGAAAGAAATAAAGAAACATGAGGAAAGAGCCAATGAAAGATGGCTCAAGAAGAAATAGACACCAAATTTTAGTAGGAAGGAAAGTATAAGCATATACAAACATCGCAACATCTGAGCTTAAGAAAGTGAGAAAATGGACGGTGGGGGAGAGAAAGTGAGAAAATGGACGGTGGGGGAGAAATAAAGTGAGAAAATGGACGGTGGGGGAGAAATAAAGTGAGAAAATGGACGGTGGGGGAGAAATAAAGTGAGAAAATGGACGGTGGGGGAGAAATAAAGTGAGAAAATGGACGGTGGGGGAGAAATAAAGTGAGAAAATGGACGGTGGGGGAGAAATAAAGTGAGAAAATGGACGGTGGGGGAGAAATAAAGTGAGAAAATGGACGGTGGGGGAGAAATAAAGTGAGAAAATGGACGGTGGGGGAGAAATAAAGTGAGAAAATGGACGGTGGGGGAGAAATAAAGTGAGAAAATGGACGGTGGGGGAGAAATAAAGTGAGAAAATGGACGGTGGGGGAGAAATAAAGTGAGAAAATGGACGGTGGGGGAGAAATAAAGTGAGAAAATGGACGGTGGGGGAGAAATAAAGTGAGAAAATGGACGGTGGGGGAGAAATAAAGTGAGAAAATGGACGGTGGGGGAGAAATAAAGTGAGAAAATGGACGGTGGGGGAGAAATAAAGTGAGAAAATGGACGGTGGGGGAGAAATAAAGTGAGAAAATGGACGGTGGGGGAGAAATAAAGTGAGAAAATGGACGGTGGGGGAGAAATAAAGTGAGAAAATGGACGGTGGGGGAGAAATAAAGTGAGAAAATGGACGGTGGGGGAGAAATAAAGTGAGAAAATGGACGGTGGGGGAGAAATAAAGTGAGAAAATGGACGGTGGGGGAGAAATAAAGTGAGAAAATGGACGGTGGGGGAGAAATAAAGTGAGAAAATGGACGGTGGGGGGGAGTGAGAAAATGCATAGGGGAAAGAACAAAAGCTGCAAAGAAATAGAAATTTTAAACTTTAACCGGAAATGAATTGTAGATAGATACATTTGTTAATAACATTGTATAAAACTAAATCCCTTGACACTTTCTTTTAAAGTGGCAAAATCACATACACAAACATGGCAATTATTCAAAAAGTGCAGATTTGAGGATATTTACAAATGCAAGACAGTTATAAATTCATTAGTGCTAATATAAAAAAAAAATTTATTAAAATAAAATTAAAAAATAAAATTAAAGGGAAAAATTAATGTTATATTTAAAAAAAATAAAAATTTAAAACAATAGATCACAATTTGTAATAGAAAATAAAGATAAAAATAGATAAAATAAGAAAGAAAGATCATATAGTTAAAGTAAATTATCAAGATTAATACTGTAAAAAGTTTGATTATTGGAGATTTAAACCTTAGATTTTATAATTGTAGCAGAATTGTAAGGTTAATTCTTTAATATGTTTACAATTTACTGTTGTTTCATGCCTCTGATTCACTGTCACTCTTCATGTATTTGAATAATTTCCATTTTTTTTTCTTGTAAACAAAGGAAACATGGTTCATTTACCGATCTAGATATTATAACCTGTTTGAGAATTTTCCATTTAACTTTTCTCTTCTTTTAACCTCCAAAAATATTTAGAAAGTAATGTCATATTTTGTTTCAACTTATTAGAAAAAGTAAAGATGATTGTAAAAATGCTTTTAAAAAAAATTCATTGTATTACCAATATAAACTTTAGTAACCCTAAGATTCTCTACAGATGAGATAAAACACATATAGACCAGGGATTTAGTTACCCACTTATTAGATAGGGGTCATTGGTTAGGGTTTCTACAATTACAAAATGAGTAGTAGAATTGTTTTTGTTGTATGATTTCAATATTTTATTGTTAGTAATTTTTTTATTTTCTAAATTGTTAGAGCAACTACAACTGAGTTTTAGTGTATTCCTATTGAAAGTTTTGCTTAAAGGGTTATTTTTTTGGAAAATGTTTATCAATTAATTTAATAAATTTGTCTCAGTTTAAAATTAACTGATTAAATGGCGGATTATACCAGATGATTTTTCTGTTTCTATTTTTCTTTCTGGAGCCACTATATTTTTCCACCAAAACTGGTCTCAGAAGATCAATAACCGCTATCCCTAAGCATTTTATCATAAATTATTTTATGTTTTTTGAATATTTCTTTGCTAGAGGAGTGTATGCTAAGGCAACGTTCAACCAATGGTGGATGATTAGAACTAGGGTTTATATAAATTAAGTTAGAATTATTTTTCATGAGGTTGGAAATTATTAAAAACTAAGTTTAGTGTTATGTCTAAGTCAGTTTATTTTAAATTAGGATTAATAACTATGCTAAGACCAAAAGATTTTAAAATTTTATGAATTTTTTTTTAAGACTACCAACTTTATCCCTAGTGGATTTATTTACTATTATAAGTCAGTCATCTCTTTAAAGTCCAATATTATTTAAATCAATTTCTTTAAACACTGAGTTTCAAGAAAACTTTCTTTAACATTTCAGTTTAAAATTTAGATATCAAAAATGAGTGGAGGTACCTACATTAAAGGGATTTTTCAGATTAAAGCTAGGTTTTATTCCTTGGACAATGATAGGCTGATGACATTTTGGTACTGTTCATTCTGAAAGTCTGTTGTTTGATAATTTAATGTCTATCATTGATTTTCTGAATGAATTTTACTAAAACAAAATATATAACAGCAAATATGCTATTTGTATAATTAACAAATCCCCCCACCTTTTTTTTTTTTTTTTACATATATGTCACCCCCATTTATTTTGTGAAAGCTCCAGAAATTTTAAATTTCTGGATGTTCATATTTATGTCAGTTAAAAGCAGAAATGAAGAATTTAAGTCATAAATTTATTTTTTTCAAACAAACGCCACTTACGGGAAATCTGCTCTGAACCATAAAAAAATTAAAAATTCTCTAAAACTATGAGATTATTTAATTAGAAAAGCTTTTAGTTGCTTTTATAAATAAGATTTAATATTTATTACTAACACTCTTGTTTTAAGAAAAACAATTTTTTTTTCTTTTTTTTCAATGAATAATGAATTTTTACAAGAATTTTTTATTTTGTAAAAGTTTTAATGAGAAAAAATTAAGTTTTAAATCTCTGAAAAATCTGTATCAATTTCAGCCAGTTTACTGCAGAAAGTAATGGCAACCTACTGCAGGAACAACTTCTGCCTAGTCAGTCATGTCTCAAAAGAGAAATAAACATCCAAGTGTGTATGAAAGCTGAGTATCATAATAAAACTGTGCTTTTGTATGTTTGTGTAACCTCCAAATATCTAAAATGGCGTTCTATAAGCAGACTTATTTGAATGAAGCTACCCCTAAAATGCACAAAGCTAAAAAAAAAAAAAACACGAATGCACATGTTGACTGATTTGCAACTAAATGATGAAATAAAATTTTTTACACTGTTTACATTGTTTGGACTATTGTCCTCCTATTTATTGCCATGTTTACGACGTTTCGGCCGTTGTACGCTCTGGCCTTCTTCGTGTGATAGGAATTTCGAACAGATGTTGAGATTATTTCAACTTATAAAATAGGAGCACACTGGAACAAAAATAACCGTGCTACACATAGAATTGATTTAATTATGCTGGCACTCAGGGCCGGGGCAATGGTCTTGGGCACACTACCTACTATGATACACCCTCTGAATCTATGATACCCTCTCTCTATTACTTATCAGTTGTCATACAATAATGGATCATATGCAATGTAAGTGAACAATTGAACTAGAAAAAATGGAAATAAATACAATGTATGTAAATACAAATTAGAGACATGTAATAATAGATCATTTCATCTGAAATAAATGAATGTTTTGTTGCAATTTTTCAACTTGAGATTTTTCTTAAAAATGTTAATAATTTTAACACCAACATCATGGATAAAATAGTAGTGAATTATATATAGTATTTTTTTTTTTTTTTTTGTCAAGACTAAGTGTGAGCAAAAAAAAAAAATTCACCGATTTGTACAAAAAAAAAAAAAAAAAAGACCTCAGAATTTTTTAGGTTAATTTCTAACATATGAAAGTAGGTAGAAAAAATACAAATGCTGATAAGATTGCAATGATCAAAAAAGCACTGTCCAGGGGTTCCAATATGGCTTCCCTCCATCTGGTCAGGGGTTTGAACAAAGTACGTACCAGCCCTGTCAACACTTGTATTTAATACCCAAATATAGTTACTTTTTAATTTTGTGTGTGTGTTTGTTTTAGATATTTTTTAAAATTTTTTGTTGGCATGTGATTACAAAACTTGTGATAGTGAATATAATTGCTTCATGTCTGCAGATTAAAGAAAACTTCTGCAGATAAAGACAAATAACCAGTTCATTATTTAAGTAAAGAAATGCTATCTGTTGTCGGTTAGATACAGGATGGTATAATGTCAGTGGGGACAGCCCAAATACCAGATTACGGCTCGCGTGTTCTTTCCATAATTTTTCTTGAAAAAGGCATAACTCCACTTCCCCCTGTTCTTTGTCTTATTACAATATAACTTGACAAAAAAAACTGATATGATCATTGATTAAGTATCAAGTGTTAGCATTTGGGTAAATTACTACATTATAATTGTCTGCTCAACACTAGACACACAAAGCTTTTACCTTCATTGTTAACCTTGTTTGGGTCTTAGAAATGAAATCTTCAAAAATCAAGCAAACAAACTGGGGGTTGGGTTACCAGATTGCAACACAGGGAGCAAACTGTGCTACGTTTGAAAGTCGACTCTTACAAAATTTGAATTGAATTCATTTTCATTTGTAACTTAATTTATTTTAAAGGACTTTACCATGAAAATGTAAGGAAATGGAATGTATTGTTATTAGTAAAAGGGAAAGCCCAAGATGCAAATTACAAATTGGAGATGTCAAACTTAACAAACGAGAAATTGTTATAAGAAATGTTGGTAAATGTGATGTGGAAAGTACAGATTGAAATTTTTTGTATAATTGTGCTATATATTTCAGTCTATAGATTGAAGTATATAACAACAATCATTATCTTACCAGTAATTATCAAAATTAATTTTAATATATACATCAAAGTGAGAGTAATTATAATCATTTAGTAGGACTAGTTAATTTGGGTCCATTTGTAAAAGCAAAAAAATATTCCAGGGAATAATTTTTGTAGATTAACATTCATAATGATTTTTTTATTTATTTTTTATTTATTTATGTCAATTTCTTTAATTTATTTCTTTATTTTTTATTTTATTTTAATTTTTTTTTTAATTTGAAAAAATTCTAATCTATTTTTAATTTTTTTTTTTTTTTTTTTTTTTTTTTTTTAATCTATTTTTTTCTTTTTTAATTTTCTTTATTTATAAAGGGACTCATGTTCTTAATATAAATAGTTTCAAATCGATCCTTGATTTTGTAGTCATTGGGTCCTATTTTTTGTCATACATTGAATATGTGCTTACATCATTGATATCTGATTTTTTTTTTTTTTGTTTTTGTTTTGTATCAGTTGAAAAGTTCATAGGCTGACCAAGATATTCTTAGGGAATGCGATCAAACAATGTTTATTTTTTTAACAGTCCTTCTTGTGGTCCACACACTGCTTCCTTCAGTTTCTCAATGTGTGGATCCCATTGGTGAATAAGCTTACTACAGCAGTTAGGACATCATCATTGTGATACTGGTTCACAGCTAAGTTTTTATTTATTTGTTTTTTATTTTTTTTTTTATGTTGGAATAATAGCAGATGGTAGTTAAATGGGGGTTAAATCAGGAGAATATGAAATTCAAAACCACGGTCATGCACAATAGCTGTTGAAACCAAGGACTTGTGTACTGGAGCATTGTCTTGATGAAACAATAC
>JBBBDQ010000128.1:1855000-1997500 GCA_037127315.1 Ascarosepion bandense | reverse complement strand
GTAATCACTTGAAGCAACAGAATTTATTCTACAAAAGGATGCTTAGCATGAACTGAAAATGTGAGCAGCAACAAAGTTCTAGAGAATATGAGGAGAAAAATATTAAGGAAACACAGCAGTAAAAGAACAAAAATTAAAACAAAAATAAACTTCCTTATTGTTTATGTGAATGTTAAAAATTTGAATTAAAATAACACAAAAGAATTCCTTTGTCTATATTTCCGAGATGAGTTAATGTAATTATTTACCCTATTTACATTGTTCTGACTGTTATCCTCATCTTTGTTGCCATATTCATGATGTTTCTACTGCTGTACACTCTGGCCTACTTCAGGATTTGTCTGTTTCTGAGATGAGGTATTGTAATTATTTACCCTATTTATATTGTTCTGACTGTTGTCCTCATATTCACGAAGCTTTGGCCATTGTACATTCCAACCTTCTTCAGGATTTGTCTATATTTCTGAGACGAGGTATTTTAACTATTTACCTTATTTACATCATTTGGACTGCTGTCCTCATTTTTATTTTCATATGCATGACATTTTGGCCATTGTATGCTCCAACAACTGGTTAGATTTCTTGAGACTATGCTGAAATGATGGAAATTTTAGCAAAGTTTAATCTTTATGTCTGTAATTAAACAGTGGGTTAAAAGGGTGTATTTTTGTTTTTCCTTGACACTATTATTATTTTAACTACCTCCACTCCTCAGCAATGTGTATCATTTAAAAAAGCGATTAGAATTTTAATAAAACCTGATATACATTTTCTTTGTTCTTTGAAAGTTTACAACAAATGCCATTTATTAGTTTATTTACAAGAATAATTTTATGTTTACAACATTTTAAAAATCTGAACCAACTAATAGACTGCAATGTTTATCATTTGTTAATTTATAAAGAAATAAACATGAAAATTATTTTTATCCATAAAATTTACTAAATCATAAACACTCACTCTTTTGTCAATGTTTATTGCTTTAAAAAGTGATGATTAGAATTTTGATAAAAGCCAAACATATGAAAGTGGACTTGTATATTTTCTTCATTATATGGCTTCCATATTTTGATAATTTTGTGAATTTTTTCCTCATCTTTTTTATTTTATTTTATTTATTTATTTTTTAAAGGAAAAAATTTGATTATTTATAAAATGGTAAAATAATGTACTTGGTTAACCTATTTTAATCTTGTGTAAAAAAAAAAAAAAAAAAATTGCCAAGAAGGTAGTATAAAATAAGTGGTGTCAAAGGAAAAGCCATCCTATTGGCACGCTGCTGAGATCTTTCTCTTAGACTGGCTGATAATCAAGGCTAGAAAGTTTAGTAAGAAAGGTATTTGTAAAAAAAAATAAATGGAACAGACTTTTGAACTCTGTGTTTCATAAGCATTAAGCTACATAAGCCCTGAGGAGTGAGAACATCATAATGATACCTTAACGGAACTTTAAAGTTAGCATGACTCTGCTCAGTTAAGTGACTAACTTCTCCACCTTAATCATATTAATGCTCTCTCAATACCGAGCACTTTGACAAAAAACCTGTTTGTCAAAATATCTTTATCAGTAAACCACTGAAAAACATCAATCTTGTCACTAAGCATTATCACAACTCAGCACTAATACTGTTTTTATTATGCTGCTAACAACTGTAAATGATAAGTTTCTGGGGGAGGGGGAATTGATTCCAGGATAGTTTAACATTTTGTCAGGATGGTGGTTAAAAAACTTAGTTCAATTATATTATTTATCCACAGGGAGAAAAGTATTATGTACAAATAAACATTTCTGAAGCATTAGTAGATTTCATTTTTTAATCCAACATATTTTTATTACTCTGATGGTTTTTTATTTTTTTATTTTTTTTAATTATTTACTTTTCTTAATTTTTTTAAAAATTCTCATATTGGAGTAGATGCTTGTTTATTTTAAGCTGTATATAGTTTGTCTATCAGTGTGTGTACTACAGAAAGCTTAAAGAAAATGTATCTTCGAGTAGAATTTGAGCCTGTCCCCCACTTTGCAGGCAGACACACCATCTGATTCAGCATTTGTACAGCTTGGCTATGAAGCACATCACAATAAAGCAAGGTTTTATTTGCCTTTAAGGCACACGGACTTGTTCAGATTTTTCCAAAAACACACATCTGCAATTTCTAAAGAATTTGTGAATTTCATTTTAATGTGATAGTTTTTTTTTTCTTTCTTTCTTGATATGCAAATATTCATGGCAAAGGCAGAAAGAATCTGTGTTGTATCAATAAAGTGACTGAAGTTGAGATGTCAGCACAGAACTGATATTACTGACCCTTTGGATTTTGTTGCGATATATAACTGGAACACCTAACCAGATGTGGCAGCAATATTCAATGCACAGATGAATGGTAAATTTGTAAATGTGCAAGATGGATTCTGACAAGAAAGATTTTGTCACAATGCAGTGAATCAATTTTCTGTCCAGCAGGCTTAGCAATTAATTTAATTCAATCTACTTCATATCAGCAAAAAACAGGAGATAACGAAGACGTAAAGTTTTGCTCTTCTGGAAGTTAGCATCAGCCATGCTAAAGGCAAAAATAGTTCTCTATGGTGATTTAAAATATAACAGTTTAGTTTTGGTGGGGCTGTTAAAATTTACAAGCCATTTCTTGCCCTGATTAATAACTTTTTTTTTTTTTTATCAGCTGCCAGTATTATTTTATCAGATCTATTAGGTTAAGTAGTAACTAAATTAGGCAATATGTAAGACACATTTGTCAATAATAAAACTGTTACTTGATTTCAATTATAATTTATATCCAGTGTTCTGGGCACACACAAACTTTGAGCTCTGTATTAGTTGTACATATAAAAGTTTTGATAAAACAATCGGTCATGATGCAATTATCTCTTTTCTTATTTTTATCAGATGTAAAGGGCAAGTTTGATCAAGACTTCGAACATTTAACAGTGTATTCAGATAAGATTGTGAATGAGGACCCTTCTTTAGTCATAGTTGCTCGAGATGTAATCTTCTTGTACAAACCTGTTTAAAATATGGGCAAGTGATAAGTTTTCAAAAAAATTATTTCCTTTCATTGTTTAAATAAATTTCATTTTTTTTTATTTTTTTTATTTTTTTTTATTTGAAACTTTGATATATGTGTACTTTCATGATATGGGTCCTGGGTATGACAATAAGCTGCATCTGACTGCAAGGCCTCTGATTGTGAGGTTGTGAGGAGCATGGAACCACCTTTTAATTGCTGTTGTTCCCACGTCCACTCTGACCTGGAGTGGTAGCACCTGTTAGGGTCTCAGCTATGGCCAAATAGTTAACTCCCAAATTGGGGTCAAAACACTATGAAAGTATAAAAATAGGCTTTTATAGAAAACGTACATTTTTTAAGGAGAAAACAGGATTTTTCTTTTTTTTTTTTTTTTTTTTTTTTTTTTTTTTTTTTTTTTTAAGGAATATATTTTGAATACAAAACTAGAAGACATCTTCAGTTTTCTTTAAAAAAAAAATTTAATTAAAATTTCACTAAATCAGCCATCTTACTATAACTGAATGATAAAAATACCTTAAAACCCTACCTTTTTGGCATTAAATAAGCCATAGAGGTTGATATACTGTTAAACAAAACTCAAAAGTAATAATTTGGTTTATGGAACCACCTCCTGATCTACTAATTGCAAACTGTCAACTTCTGTCCCAAAGGACAACCTTGTTGGGGCAACATTGCATTCCAGATGCCACTTGGAGGAATTTGTGGTGCAGTGAAAATTGGCTTGGAATGAGGAATCGGAGAGCTGAGTTTGAATTCCAGTAGAATTTGTTGCTTTCACTTATGTGCAAATCCTCTTAAGGAAAGGTATTGATCTCTCTCTCCAGCTATTAGTTAGCTAGCAGGATAGATTGGGTTCTAAAGCCTTGATTAGCAACCAGTCTACTACAGAAAATAATGGCAACCTACTGTGGGAAAATCTTCTGCCCAGTCAGTCATTTCTCTTTTATAATAACTGAAAACATGAGTATAACTTCTAGTGGGCATAAAGTGGGGGATCGATTTTCTACTGATGAAGTACTAAACTCGGCTATGAATACCAGGACAGATTGGGTTCTATAGCTTTGGTTAGCAACCAGTCTACTGCAGAAAGTAATGGCAACCTACTGTGGGGAAAATCTTCTGCCCAGTCAGTCATGTCTCCTTCATAATATTTGGAAACCTGAGTATAGCTTCTAGTGGGCATAAAGTGTGGGATCCATTTTTTACTGTCATGAAGTAATAAACTGATCCCCCCCAACTAATTATTAATATAATAATATAATCTCTTTTCTCCCTCAGCTATGGGTGGAATAGCAGGACAGATTGGGTTTTATAGCCTTGGTTTGTAACCAGTCTACTGCAGAAAGTAAATGCAATTTATTGTGGGAAAATCTTCTGCCCAGTCAGTCATTTCTTTTATGATAATTGAAAACATGAGTATAGCTTCTACTGGGCATAAAGTGGGGGACCGATTTTCTATTGATGAAGTAATAAACTGACCCCCCCCTAATTACTACTTATATCTTTTCTCCCTCAGCTATGAGTTGAATAGCAGGACATATTGGGTTTTATAGCCTTGGTTTGTAACCAGTCTACTGCAGAAAGTAAATGCAATCTATTGTGGGAAAATCTTCTGCCCTGTTTTTTTGGGGGGGGGGGGGGCATAATCGCCCAAGCATGTATCTCGTATGTCACTTAGCAGATCTCCATACAAGTCAGCTATATCACAGAAGATATTAAGGCCAACAAAAGAAATGATACAAGGTCACAATTGAAACTAACCTCCACTGGTGCAGGATCAGAACAAAGGTGCGAGATGAGAATATTGCCAGCTAATAGTGTTGGTATGGCATTGCCCACCAAACTTCTGCAAATATCATATCAGAAAATTACTATTCAAAGAGAACAATGCCACTGTGCAATTTGTGCATTGGTCAGAATCCTTGATTTTCAGTGTCACCAGTACTGCAAACTCTGTAATCAGATTTGGTTGATGAAAGGCTTAAGGCAACACCATATTCAAACACTAGTTCCTGTATGATCTCTCACAGTAGTTAAGCAGCATTGAGCCAGTCTGTACCTAGATGGTTGACCATTTAGGAATACCAGGTATATACCAGGTGGTGCAATAGGTAATTGTTACTCGGAACCAATTCCTGTTGAGTTCATTATATTCACTTGAGCACAGATACTCTTGAGAAAGGTATGAATCCACTATTTCTCCCTTAGCCTATGGATTAATTTGTAAGATTTGTATCACTGAATCAGTCTCCCAAAAAATTATTACAAAATAACCTGCAATTAATTTAGATTTTACATTCTTTGGAATATAAATGTATGGAACCTAGTAGGACCATAAAGTGAGGGATCAGTTTATGTATTGATTGTAATATAAAATTGACTACCCACTTTATATCCATATACTTTCTTTGTTTATCAAATTCTGATTAAGTATGAATCCACTTCTTGTTCTCCCATATAGGGTTAATTATTATTAGTAATACCTATGTCACTAAAGCCATAATTATCTTAACCCCCTTTTTGGTTTTTTGGTTTTTTATAATCTGCAAAGGGTTGATAATCGATAGAAGAGAAATCCCTCAAATTGGTTTACAGAGCCATCTCCAGATCTACTGATGAATTACAAAACAATCTTCTTTGGATTCAAAGGATATTTAAGTTAAATCATTATCATAGGAGTTCTTTCTGCATGAAAAACAGAAAAATGATATTTTAAATAAACATGCATTTTAGCCACATATTCCTTTTTATTGTGTTTTTATTTTTTGGGTCTCACTGACTCCTATAGAATGAATCTAGAACAACATTAAAAAAAATGAATGACTTGAAAGAATCAGCACAGATACAATGCTCGATTCAAGCATAAAAATGATCGACATATGAGAATTTTGGATTAGGAAATTATCAACATTAGAAAATATTGCTTGTTAAAAAATGAAAATGTTTATCTAAAAGAGTCATTTAAAAACTTTTAAGCCTCATATAACACATCACTCAATAAATCCTGAGCCTACCTAATAAAAACAACTTTTAGGCAAAATTCAACTTTATTTATCAACATAGTATCCTTCTAGGGTGATACACTGATTCCAACTCTTTAACAATTCAATGTCTTTTTTTGTAAAATGATTTGTCTTTGGCCTCAAAATATGACTCAATTTCCGATATCACTTCTTCATAAGAGCAAAATCCCTTTCCCTGGAGCATTCTTTTAAGGTCTGCAAGCAGCCAGTAGTCGCTGGAGGCCAGATCTGGAGAATAGGGTGGATGCAGAAGTCATTTGAAGTGCAATTCATGTAGTTTTGCTATCATCTTATGACACAGTGCTGTCTTGGTGAAAGATCACTTTTTCTTCATTTGTGGCCATTTTTTGGTGATTTCTTCTTTCAAATGCATCAATAATGTAATATAATATTTGCTATTGATGGTTCTTTCTTTCTTAAGGTAATCACTGAACAAAATACCTTATGCATTTCAAAATATAGAGGTTAAAAGCTTGCCTGCTGATGTTTCTGTCTTTGGTCGCTTTGGATGGCTTTCACCTGCTGCTATCCACTCAGCTGACTGCTAATTTGACTCCGGAGTGAAGTGGTGGATCTATGTTTCATCCATTGTCACATATTTACACATTTACATATTGTTTTTTATTGACTGTGAGCAAATGCAGCTTCCACTTTGAACACAGCTTCCTCATTGAACACACAAAATGGTGAATACATTGCCTTCTGATATGTTCAACTCCAATTCAGCTTCAATTAAAAAAACAAGTTTGTGAATTTTTTTGGTGTTTGCCAGGACAACAGCTGATTTTGGGTGACCTGAGCGTTCAGTATCATTTGTGTTTGTACAACCGTTAAAGTTAGCATACCAACTCTTAACTATTGTTTCTGATGGAGCAGTGTCTGAATAACACTTATCAAGTTATTGCTTTGCTTGAACATGATTTCTTTTCTCATCAGAAAGCAATGCTTTTATCAACACAAAATTCAGATTTTCCCATTATTTTGAAAATTTGCAACAGTATCTTTACTTAATCCGTCTCTTCCTTCCAGTTTTGGGTTAAAGAGCAGGACAGATTGGGTTCTATAGCCCTGGTCGGCAACCACTCTACTACAGAAAGCAATGGCAACCTACTGCGGGATAATCTTCTGCCCAGTCAGTCATGTCTTTTTTGAGACATGATCGCCCAAGTGTGTATCACGTATGGCACTTAACTGACTAAACTAATAATCCAGTTAGGCCCTAAGTTTTATCATGTGCCATTTGAAGGTTAGTACTTCATAAAAATTATATGGATTTTTTTTTATTAGTGGTGACATCTATATGTCAGGCCTGGGACTTATTGAGTGATGTGCTTGACAGTTTTTCACTATTTTTTAATTATTGGGATAGATATACTAACAACAAACTCTGAAACATAATTCCAAAACTTATTTCTACTGAATGTGCATTTGCAAATCTTGTATATGTAATACATATAAAGTATGGAGGCTAGATTTGGCTTCAGATAACCTGTGGTGGTTGGTATGCCACGAAATCTAAACAGCCAAATTAAATATGTACATTTTATAAAATATTTTAATTTAAAATGTGTTAAATATATAAATTTGTTAAATGTATAAATTGTTTGTATTAGTCTGTTATATATATATTAATTTGTTAATTATATAAACTTCTTGAAATTAACTTTTTGTTCAATTTCTAATAATTCGATTCGGTGTTAAATTACCCAAGATGGGTTGATAAGCTGTAAAACAAAACAATTTTTTAATATAGTCACTCTTGACATCAATGCATTTGGTCCAACTATGCTTACGCATTGCAATCGCATCGCAGAAGAATGTGGTGTTCTGGTTCTCTAAAAACTCTCCCACAGTACATGTGATTGCATCATCGTTTCCAAAATGACAACCACACAGGTGGGATTTGAGTTAAATGGGATAGCAATTCAAAGCAGAGGGCTCAGCAAGTGCCCATACCATGTTCTCATGCATTCTCTTGGGTGTCAGACTTTTTCTATTATAGATATTTTAACTGCTCAAGCCTTTCTTGTTCATTTTTAGATTCATTGCACGCAATTCACCTAAGTATGGGCCTCACCTGCACAGAAATGAAGACAGAAATCTGAATTGTCTTCTCTAGTTTTATAAGTAGCAGCGTGTTGACACAACAAAAAATGTTCAGTTATGGCTCTTCTTTCTGGGTGAGGCTTAAAACTTTTTGGACAACTCTCATATGGATATAATAAGCATACAAACACAATAAATATGTACACAGATATTTTTATCTAAGTGTGTGTATGTATATATGTATATATATATATATATATATATATATATATATATACACACACACACACACACATACATGGCTGTATCTGACTACTGGGCTGATCCGTGCAATCACAGTGAAAATCCAGGCAAAGAAAAATGTCTTTGTCAGAAATCAAACTAAAAAATTTACAAAGAAAGAAAGAAAAATGAAGGAAACATCCAAATGAACGCAGTAAAAATCTGTTTATTTATTAATTTTGCGAGAAAAGACTGGTTATACTCAGAAAGTCCAAATCCGATTTCTTGCTTTCGTTCACGTTTTGTGCCTAATTTCCATTGGAATAGCAGAAAAAATCCAAAAAAAAAAAAATCAGTTTCTGGAATGGATGACGTCATTACATTGTCACCTAATAAATCCGGGCAATTTACTGTGCCTGATGTGTGTGTGGTTTTTTTTTTTTTTTTTTTTTTTTTTAAGCATCAGCCACGGCCCTGTATATGTTATGTGTATTTAGGCAGCAGTTTTTCATTAATGCATGTTTCATTAAATAATATAGACAAGTTTTGTCGATTTATTTTATGTCATTTTTTCATATTCTCTGATAAGCTTAATAGCATTACCATTAAATGAAGAAAGAAAATTACAATATTGATACATAATTTTTAATAATCCAATCTGAGCTTTCAGCTTACATAAGCCATTTTCAAAGATGTCAAATTACATTATATTTAAACACGGACAAACCATAATGACAAACTGTTTTTGTTTACATGGAATATTTCCGAGCAACAACAAACTCGTGCATTTAAAACTCTGGAAGCAAATGTCGCATCACAGCTCATGACATCACACATGACCAAGCAAGAGTGAAAACAAGAACTATTAAGTATGGGAAGCCATTGGAATAAACCAATGACTTCTCTTATTAATTATAGGCATTTAAGGATATTTGTGGAGATTTCATAGTTTATCTTGTTCAGGTTAGGTTTCAACTGTTTTATGTATGTAACTTTCAAAATCTTTAGTTTTTGTTTATTGTTTTCATATTTAAGTATAGTTGTGTTTTCAACTAGGGTTTTCCAGAATTGTGTATGTGGCCAGAAGTGTTGTTTTAAATGCCTAAAAAAATATATATTGTCCTACGTCGAAGACACAACTTGGAGTTTCATATATTATGCAATCATCAGATGCATATTTCAAACTAGCAGTTTAAACTAATAGATTTGAATTTAAGTTCACTCGATGTTCAGGGGAATTAAATCTTATAAATTTAAATTACTGCTTTTTTTATAAACAAGATTAAATATTTAAATAGTCTAAGATTACATTTAAATAAAAATCTAAATTTAAAATGAAAAATATTAAACTGCAGGGAGAAGAAATCAAAGGGGCGTAAATCATAAAATGTAAAAATTTAATATTCTAATATTACATGTAAATAAAAATTCAAATTTTAAATAAAAATAAGTTAAAAAATAATACAGGGAGCAAAAATTAAAGGGGCGTAATTCATAATTGTTAAAAGTAATATTTGGGTGGGGGGAGAAAGAAAGGAGTAAACGTATAGAAGAATCTATATCGGTCCAAACCTAAGAATTTAAGTATTTTTTTTTCTATGACAGCATGTCTCATATAACCATACCAATATCAACAGGGAATCAAATCACTATCAACCACACAAATCCATTCAATTTTGTTTAAGTACCAACTTTAGCAATAAGGACATTTTTGATAATTCTAGAATTAAATACATTAATGCATTAGAAAAAAAGCAAACTCAACACTAGTTTAGAATTACTCCATTAAAAACAAGGTAGACAGAAATAAGCAGAAATCATATAAGCATAACATCATTTGGTTTGATCTACCATTCAGTTGTAATGTTCAAACAAACATTGGTAAACTCTTCCTAAACTTAATTCACAAACATTTCTACCATTCATCCACACTAAAAAAAAATTCAACAAAAACAATAAAATCAGTTATAGTTGTTTTAAGAATATAGATAAATATATTTCACAATGTAACATCACTCAATAAATCCTGAGCTTGACATATAGATGGCACCATTAATAAAAGATACATATGATTTCTATGAAGTCTTAACCTTCAAATGGCACGTGACAAAATTTGGGCCAAATCAGATTATTAGTTTACAAATTGCAGTTATTTAAGTGAAGCTACTGTTTCAAATTTTCAAAACAATAGGAAAATCTGAATTTCGTGTGTTGATAAAGCATTGCTTTCTGATGGAAGGAATACTGTTCAAGCAAAGCAATGGCTTGATAAGTGTTATTCGGACTCTGTTCCATTGGAAACAATGGTTAAGAGGTGGTATTCTGATTTTTAAATGCGGTCGTACAGATACAAATGATGTTGAATGCTCAAGTCGCCCCAAAATCTGCAATTTTCCCCAAAAAATCCACAAACTTGTTTTGGCTGATTGTAAATTGATCTTGCGTGAGATACTAGAGGAGTTAAACATATCAGAAGGCAGTGTATTCACCATTTTGCATGAACATTTGTTAATGAAAAAGCTGTCCCCTAAGTGGAACTTACTTCTTGCCAATGGAATACAGAGGAAATGTGGGTGGTTTGCTACTATGTAAGTAGCATGGTGGGTCCTAGTCGTGAAGATCAGACCTGGTGGAACCAGATGATGCACTTCATACAAGCACTTTTCCTGATAGTATCAATGGGGCGGTGATGGAATGTAAACAGTTTGGTTTTAGAGTCATTGAATGTAACCAACCAGTCCCCCCCCCCCAATTGAGAAGTTAGATCAGAAAAGATGTCAGCTGCCAATCTTTCATTGTCAAGTCTTTGAGATGTACAGCTATACCTGTTGAACATATTAAAATTCAACATTATAGGTAAAAAAAATAGTGAATTTTATAGTGTGTTTTTTTAATAGGAAATTCAGGGATTTGGATGAAAAAAAAAAAAATGAAGGGACCCCAGAATTCTTTTTTTGTCCTTTTAATAGTTAGCTGGGCTTAGTTTAATTTGTAATGTATATAAATGTAGGTAGAAAAAAAAAAAATGACAAATGTTGATGAGATAGGAGTAACGAACCATTGCTTAAGACCCCAATCAGGCTTTGCCCTTTCCTTTGTCAGGAATAGTATGCACCAACCGTGTATATGCATGTGTGTATATATATATGTATGCATGTGAATATGTATATAGTTGGAAATATCAGATCTAAAAACAAAAAAATTGGAATATGTAATTTTGTGTTAAAACCTTTTCCTTAAATTGTTTCTAATGATCAAAGAAAGGAAACGAGTGATTTTTTTTTTTTTTTTTTAATTTTTTTTTTTTATTTTATTTTAGTTGCTCATTTCATTTTCTTTCTTCTATAATCATGAAAAATGACAAATTAGGAAAAAGTATTATGATTCATTATTTAAATGTGTGTATATAATATATATAATAAACAAATTTGATTTTTTAAATCCATTGGATAGCCATTTCTATGAGGAAATCCTTGCTTCTTTAGCAACAGTGAAATGAAAATTTTATTTACTCAAATTCAAATGTGTTAAGATTTTATACTGGTTGAAGTCCCAAAAAAAAAAAAAATCCATAAACAGGAAAATAAAATGGGGTGGGATTAACAATTTTGGAATTTAAGGAGGTTTAGGGAAAGCAGACAGATACCTATGTCTCGTAATTAAAAGACATACTCCTCCCCTATATATATATATATATATATATATATACATTGTGTGTATTTTGGCAGCATTTTTTCATTAATGCAGGTTTCATTGAATAATATAGACAAGTTTTGTCTATTAATTTTGTGTAGGATCCGTTCATACCGTCCGAGATACTTGATGGTGATGTCGTTGAAAGACAACAAAAAATCACAGTATTTGTTGAATTTTTTATCGGGTCTAAGCTTTCGGCTCACATAAGCCATTATCAAAGAGTAAATATTAATATTTACTCTTTAATAATGGCTTATGTGAGCCGAAAGCTTAGACCCGATAAAAAAATCAACAATTACTGTGATTTTTTTTGTTGTCTTTCAACGACATCACCATCAAGTATATCGGACGGTATGAACGGATCCAACACAAAATTAATAGACAAAACTTGTCTATATTATTCAATGAAACCTGCATTAATATATATACATATATATGTATAAATCCAAAATGACTAGGAACAAAGAAAATATTTGAAACGTTCAAAACATTAATTTAAAACAGTACTCAATACAAAAATAGAGCAATGGATATTTATTAATTATTATGTTAGAACATGTACAAACTACAACCTACTACAAAATTGTACATTGTGTTTCGACATGAAATGAACAATGTCTCATTAGGTAGTTAATAATGATGCAAATAAACATTTTATTAAGTTTTATTACCATCATTATTAACTATCTGATGAGACATTGTTCTTTCAATGTCGAGACAAAATGTACAATTATGTAGTAGTTTGTACATTTCTAAGTATATATATATATATATATATAATATTATGAGAGGGGAGAAGGGTCAACTGAAAAGTTCATAGGATAACTAAGTTATAAATGTAAGTAGATATACCAGTTAATAGACTAAAAGACATGCAAGAGTACCAGAATGGAGCAGCTGGCAATCAGCTGTGATATTACTACAGTAAAGTGTTTGACACCTACAGTTTTAAAATTTAAATGTAATGCCGATCATCATCTTTTTAATACCTGTTCTGTTATTGTCCTTTTTTCATCACAGTCTTCTCATTCACTCACCCAGTAAACCTCCCTGCACCCAGTGGCATTAGCTTGCTTCGAGTCAAATGATTTCAATCAAAACCACCTTCTTGGTGGAACTTAGAACTTTGCAACACACACAAACACACACTCTCTCTCTCTCATTTTTTTAAAAGTTACTTAATGTGTATTTCTCATATCGGCTCAGATCGAGTTCAAATTTCAGTTGAATTCCTTTGTCTATTGAACAGGTGAAGAGGCTCATCCCTTGTTCCTTGTTTAGGATGTGGTTTCTGGCTTTCTCTTTTCCAGTCTTTTCAATTTTTTTCCAATTGGAGTAGATAGACTAAACTATCGCCTGGTTCACATTCCACCCACGTCTATTGAACAGGTGAAGAGGCTCATCCCTTTTTTCCTGTTTAGGATGTTGTTTCTGGCTTTCTCTTTTCCAATCTTTTCACTCTTATGTAGCCCCCTGCACATCAGTGGCGTTACCACCTTGCTCGGGGTGATATGATTTAAACAAAAACTTGAGTGCAAATACCCTTGGGAAAGGTATTAATCCATCTCTTCCCTTCAGTTATGGGTTAAATAATAGGACAGACTGAGTTCTATAGACTTGGATGGCAACCAGTCTACTGCAAAAAGTAATGACAACTTACCGCGGGATAATCTTCTGCTCAGTCTGTCATGACTCTTTCAGGACATGATCGCCCAAGTGTATATCACGTATGGCACTTAACTGAGTGTGTATTTTGGGTAGCATACTAATAGTTTCTATCATAATAGCTCTTACCCAAGGCTAGAGAGTTTGTTTAACCCATAGCTGTGAGTGGATAGATTCCATGTCTATCCTATGGGTTGGAAAGTAAACACAAGACTTAGACGGAATTTGAACTTTCAGGTAAATGTTATAGCATCCACCACATAAATTAGTACTTTTAATTGACCTAGTACAATAGCACTCTCTATGCATGCATATTGTAAACAAGTACGTTTTTTGGGGTTTTTTTTTTTACTCCAACATATTTTTGGCTCCCAGCAAATCAAATTTTTTTTTTTTTTTAAACCAATGTGCAAAAAAAAAAAAAAAGCCTATTTCGTCACTATGTACATGTATTGTTTTGCATGTAAAATGGATAGTAAGTTTTTGTCTCGCTAGAATCATTACAATTTAGTAGTGAGTGCGACCCTCACTGGGTACCACATACTTTTTTTGGCCTTGAGCCACATCTAAGCTGAACTTAGAAAATCACCACTTGTAATGATTAATCTCTATTTTTCATTATTATTATTAAACGTTTTTGTGTAGTCTACCAGTTCGAAAATTTTAGAAATTAACAAAAAACAAAATCAACAACAATGAACTTTAGTCAGGAAGTTTAGAAAAAAAAAAGTAAACGAAAAACATACAAAAGTAAAACGTTTTAAAAATACATGGTGTGGTGGTGGGCGAAAGATAAAATCAAGAAGAACGCTTAACTTTGACCCTTGAAAATTAGACACGACTCGTGGTAAAAGTTTTAACCTTCCTTTCCCTCAACCCCAAGTCTCCTTCCTTTCTACCTTTCCCCGTCCCTCTCTCTTTTGCGGCGACATCGACTCTCATCATCTACCCCCCCCCCCCCAAAACATACATTTTCTATTTGTGTAAGATAATCTGTTGGTGCCGGTGGTGGTGGTGGCATGCTCTTCTTGCGAGAGGACTGGCTCACAAGTAGAACAGGGTACAAAAGTCAGTCCTGTGTGGAGAAGCAGACACTGAGTTATAAAGGAGTTAGCCACGGGCCTCCGTTGGCAGTCAAGCTTCGATCTCCGCGCTAGTCGATGTCTCTTCTCCTTCTTTCATCCCACGCGACAGAATGACGGACCGAAACCACACAAAGTTGGACGAATTGGACCCTGCCCGCGTCTCTTCAGTTTTTGCTTTTAGTCTCCAGCGAACATGAGTTTTGTCATCCGTTTCTCATTTGTTTTTGTTTTTTTTTTTGTTAATGTCCTCGTCTCTCTTCTCGTCCCTTAACTTTGCATGCATACGGCACACACTTAAAGTTGTTTCATTTTATTTTTGAAATTTAATTATTCTTTCAGTTTTTTCTTTTGCTATTTTTTTTTTTTTTTTTTAATTTACAATACATTTTAAAAACTGTGTTCGCCTGTTAGGTAAGTTGTCCCCACCACTTTTCTCTAACATTTTATTATTTCTTGCCCTTGTGTTTTCTTCCTCGCAATCTTGAGATCTTTACTTTACCTTCTCATATCTATCAGTTTTTGTTTTTTTTTTACTTTTAAAATCCCCCCTTTTTTCCTTATCTATATTTTTTGTCTTCCTCTCTCTCACTATCTCCGTTTTCTTTCCTTTGTTTGCGTCTTCCTTTTTTTTTTTGTTTCCCGCTAAATCTTTGATGTTTTTATTAATAACCCCTTTAAAAAAATCCAAACTAGATTAGAGTTCCTTACGATGCTTTTATAGCTAAAATAGGACTTAATTTATTTTAAAAATTTCATTTTAAAATCGGGTATCGAAAATTTATACTGGAAAGTGGCGGTACCTATAGAGATGCTTATATAACCCTGGGCACTTCGTCAGGGTGTAAAAATGGTTAGCAAGCTTGTCTCACTCGAACCATCTGGGCAGTTCGATCCTTGCAGGTGCCCCACTCTTTTGACCTTATGCCACGTTTAAGCTGCACTTAGAAAATCGCCATATGAACGTTTGAGGCATGAAACTGACAATCGCCATGCAGTGTTGCTCCCTGTTGTGTAAAAAAATCCTTTGCTTTATCCCCGATACTAAAGCTATCTTCTTCATTGTAGCAAAAAACTATTCTTTGTCATTTCTTTCTGCTTTCTTTGGAAAAATATACGCCCTGGAACTAAAATACAAACTATGCATTCGATACATCGAAGAATTATGTGATTGGTATAGTTCTTAGAGGTTTAAAAAAAAAAAAACTCTTTGGCTTGTGAATTGTTTTTTACAGACACCCACTCTATATTTTCATATTGAAAGTCCGCTTCACAATTTCCTTTCTCTCTTTCTCACCGGTTAACCTTTTACCTCCTCTCCTTAATATCTTACAGCCCCCTTTTCTCTCTCGTTCCCAACTCTTCCTAATCTCTGACGTTGACCTTTTCTCACCCTAATTTGCAAACTTCCTTTCTCTGTCTCTCTCCTCGCTTTTTTTTCTTAATTATCTTGTTCTCCCTCCCCATAACTTTCTCTGTCTCTCTCCTCGCTTTTTTTTCTTAATTATCTTGTTCTCCCTCCCCATAAGTTCCGTTTCTGTTTTAAATTCTTGCGCCCCACTCCAGTGTCTTTTTACTTTACCATTCTCATTTCAAATTTTCTACTTCTCACTGACACACACACTCACACACAATGAAAGCTTCCCTCCCCTTTCTCTTTCCTCAAAGATTTCGGAATCTCCTGCAACTCTTCTGAACAGTCTCCTTGTTTAAGTTGGTGAATAATGCCATAATCCTTGCCTTCAATTTATTTGGTGTTACATGATGGAGTTTTTTGTTTTTTTTTTGGTCTCTCATTCAACTGCCCCTACACATAATAATTAAGGGGGTTGCAGTTTGAGGAGTTAAGTGGCCATACGTAAAGAGTGATGTAGTCACAGAAATTGTCTGACAGCCATGACTGTGTTCTCCTGCTAGTGTGATATGGTGCAGAATCCTGTTGCCAGACATGGTTTTCCAGCAGCCACCCTCTTGATCCGGATCAGCACTATCTTTTTTTTTTTTTTTTAATCGTATCACCCCGAGCAAGGCGGTAACGCCACTTATGTGCAGCGGGCTACGTAATATTGAAAAGATTGGAAAAGAGAAAACCGGAAACCACATCCTAAACAGGGAACAAGGGATGATCCTCTTAACCTGTTCAATAGACGTGGGTGGAGTGTGAACCGGGCGATAGATAGATCTATCTACTCCAATTGAAAAAAAAAAACCTCTTGAAGGTACATGATGTAGGCCTCAGTGTTGAATCTGAGGCCCTCTGGGAAAATGAATAGATGCATGTCTCCATCACTAGTGATCACTCTAAACACCTTTGTAATAACCACTAGACTCCTCCAACCCTTTCTGAATCCTCCGCACTGTCCTTGAAATCATTTCCCTTTGTACTCTTTCTCTCACACTGTTTTTCCAACATTTCTGCAAAATTTGTATAGTACTTGGGCATATACCTTTGTTATATTTTTACCTGTGTGTGTAAATATACTCACATACATATACACCCATTTCAAAATGGTTTGTTTTTGTTCAAGTGAAAACATCTCCAGTACCTGCTATCCAATGTGAGATGTAACATTTTGTCATTAGGGAGTCAACTTTTCTTGAACTTTGTTTTTCTTTCAATATGTAAAAACTTAAAAAACAATTTTAAATCTTCACTGGAGGAAGAAAGAAAGCAAAAATTTACCGGAGGAAAGACATTTTGATCAGGGAAAAAAAACAAAAAACAAATACCATTGGAACTTTATTGCCGATATCTTAACTATTTTGAAAATTTTTTTTTTTTTTAATGGTTTGAGATTTTCATATATTCAGGTTTGAACTGATCTTCATTTTTTCTTTCTCATTTTTCAAAAGTTTAAAATTTTTATTTCAAAATTTCAGTATTTTTTTTTCTTCCATTGTTTAAATCCTTACTTGCATGTTTGTTTCAATTTTTGTTGTTTTAAATATTTATATGCTAAATTTCACGCATTTTTATGATCATGTGACATGTTTTACCTTTTTAAAAACTATTTTAATTTTCTAAAATTCCTGAAGTTGGAACTGACAAGTGTTAATTCAGTTAATGAAGTTGATTGCGAGTAAAAAAAAAAAAAAAAAAAAATGTATTCTCAGATATAATCTGTAAAGAAAATTAATTTGACTAAAAGAGGTGAAAGGAAAAATTTATTGTTTTTTAGCTTACATATTTTGTCCACTGATGGATTTTATCAAGACGGAAGTCCATCAGTGGATAGCTTAAAACACATCAGAAAACTACAGTTTTCCTCTTTACAGATTATATCTGAGAGTGTGTGTGTGGAATATCAAATATAATTTGTAGAGAGGATCAAGATGAGTAAAAGAAAGAGACTGGAGGAAAACTATTTAGTTTTAGCTGATGTGTTTTGTCCATTGAAGGACTTTTTCCTTGATAAAGTGTGTCAGTGGATGAGAGGTGTTGGCTAAAACTAAATGCAGTTTTCCTCTTTCTTGTCTTTTTATTACTCAAATGTAAACTATTAAAAAGAAATATCTAAGATAATTTTTGAATTTTAAAAAATTCAAAGAATCATATGTAGAAATAGATTTAAATAAAAATCATTATACAGAAATATTTTAAATAATTTGAAAAATATTTTTTAATGTTAGTTACTCATGTTGTTTTTCAAGTGCCCCTGTTAACAATTTTGTTGTGATGGTTTGATGTTTTTGTTTTGCTAATGTTCATGAAATTTAGCAGTGAAAAGACATCAAAATAAATATGTAACCTATGTCAGTATAAAACTTTTTCTGCTGTAGCACCACCTTACTATTTCCATCTCCCCAACCTAAAGTATGCTGGGACCAAAGTGTAGCATCTGTTCGAGAGGGTTCTGTGTGACAAAGGTCATGGGACGGGACAATTTTTGTCTTTGGTCCATATGTCTGTAGATGAGCACCTGGTATTTAAACTACATTAGCTTCTGGCCTCATAGTCAGTCAGTCAGTTAAGTGCCATACGTGATACACGCTTGGGCAATCATGTCTTGAAACAGACATGACTGACTGGGCAGAAGATTATCCTGCAGTAGGTTGCCATTGCAGTAGACTGGCTGCCGACCAAGGCTATAGAACCCAGTCTGTCCTGTTATTTAACCCATAACTGGAAGGAATAGACAGATTAATACCTTTCCCAAGGGTATTTGCGCGTAAGTGAATGCAATAAATTCAGCTGGAATCCGAACTCAGCTACCCGATTTCTCGTTCAGAGCTGATATCCAATGCACCACAACGCACATCCATATTTAGTACTACTGTGAGGAAACTGAGCATTTGGTCTGCAGTTTGACCTATTTAATCCAACACATCTTGGTTTGGTCACTTTCTCAGTGGTGTAACTTAGCTACCCCGTGTTGTTTCTATGAACATTTTCATGGTAATTTTTCTGATGAGCTTTCCTCTTTAGTGTCTTGACTTCATGGATTTAATACTAGATTGGCATGTAGGTCTCATTATTTTACACTTGAAACTACTAGATTTAACTATAAATTTTATGTTAAGTTTTTTTTTTTTTTTTTTTTTTTTTTTTTTCCTCGCACGTCTCACTTCTGGAACTCTTCCAGCTGTCTGCTTTCCAGTCAAGTTTGATTTTAAAATCCACCCACATCTATTGAACAGGTGAAGAGGCTCACTCCTTGTTCCCTGTTTAGGATGTGGTTTCCGGCTTTCTCTTTTCTCATCTCTTCACTTTTTTTATTTTTTATTATTATTATATTTTATTTTTTTTATTTATTTTTTTTTTCAATTGGAGTAGACTAAACTATCTCCCGGTTTGACACTCCACCCACGTCTACTGAACAGGGGTAGAGGCTCATCCCTTGTTCCCTGTTTAGGATGTGGTTTCCGGCTTTCTCTTTTCCAATCTTTTCACTCTTACGTAGCCCCCTGCACATAGTGGCGTTACTACCTTGCTTGGGGTGATACGATTTAAAAAAAAAAAAAAACACATTAGAATCTCCTTTTCCATCTCCTTCAATCTTGTGGCCGTAGGTGAAATGATTAAAAAATGGTTTTCTTCATGCCCCCTGTATTTTTTTTTTTTTTTTTAATCATATCACATCGAGCAAGGCGGTAATGCCACTGATGCGCAGGGGGCTACATAAGAGTAAAACGATTGGAAAAGAGAAAGCCGGATTTAACTGTCAGTCTTGTTTCTGTGACAGTATAGTAAGATATTTAGTATATTGATAGGTAATGCAATGTTGGTGCTGAAAAGCTCACTGCCTAATCATAAAAAAATGTCTTTTGTTTGGTTAAATATTTGGAAAGCTGAAAACTTTACCCCCTCCCAACCTCTTATAGATGTAAATTATCTGAGATACCCTCATGTTTTTAGGCCACTTTATTTTGTGAAACAACACCTGGAATTTTTATCTACAGTATTGCTCTTTTTATTTTTTGATAACAGCTGCATCAGTTGCTGGGTTGTGGGGAGGTAGATTTGATATGGATTCTCAAAAGAACTTGCTGTTGCAGGAAAGAATTTAAAAAAAAAAAAAATGATGTATATGTGAAAGACTTTGGATATATTAACAAAAGATTGATTTGTTTACTCTATATTTAACAAGTTATCAAAATCATTATGTGGGTGTATGGGTCCCTGGATAGAAGTTCTACCTCTGATGTCAAACATGCTACACTTTTGGGTGACTGTGCATCACTACCATCTTCTAAATGATGGCGCCATGTTTCTATGACCCTATTTCAGCTGGTGGGTGCACCTGTGAGGGAGTGATGTTAGCATGGCAACATTAGGTAAAGGACCTTGACACAAGTCACCAGCCAGGCTGGAAGTGTTTCTTGGATTAATGGCAATATGTTTGTGACTAAGGCAAGCCACCAAGTTGGAGGACATTGACTATGGTTTAACCTGGAGAGGGATGAGCTCCGTCAGGTTAAAACATTCAAGACACATCATATGACAAACATATCAAGAAATCAGAAGACAGCTAAGTACATCAGTGCTCCAACAAATCCTTTTAGAGTTAAGGTTGAAAGATAACTTACCATTTGACCATATGATGTTAAGTGCTTAGGCACCTCAGCATGGTGTAATGGTTAACAAGCTTATCTTGCTGGGGAAAGTAGTGAATTTTCTCTTCATGTGGTGTCCCATACTTTTGGCTTTGTACCACATGTTAGCTACACTTAAAAAATCACCACATAATATTAATTACCGTAGTAAAATCCTTTCTGTAATTTTTGCTCTACTAGTTATCTCCCTTACACAGGTAATGCCAAGTGGCAGTATCTTTGAAAATGGTGAAATGTTCAAAGGTGCTTGTAAAACTGGGATGTAAAGGGGGGGGGAGACTAATTCTGTAAAAGAGTAGTGCCAAAATAAAGAGAAGACAAAATAAACTTTAAAAACTTGCATATGAAAACCTTCAAATAAAAGCTTAAAATATTTTTTGATTTTTGATGACATGGGTAAAGTAGTAAGACAACACTCGACTGGACATAAAATGGGGGTTTCTTTTCTATTGTTGTTAAATTTTAAAATGATCCCACTACACCAAAAAGTACTATCCTCTTTATTAAAATAATGACCAGTGTGTGTGTGTGTGTATATATATATATATATATATATATATATATATATAAAAAAGGCAATCTGAGTTTGTGTGTGGCTGTTCTCTATGCATGCCTACATTTTTTTTAAGCTACGCCATTCAAACTTTCTAGGGACACATATCTACAGGGAAGCCAGGTCGACACATACTTTTTGAGGTTAAGTTCAACAATTTTCTCTTCTCGCACTTTTTGGCCAATGAAGCCAATTGTTTACTTTTGCTCCGTAAAACATCTAAATGTCTATTCCATTTTAAAAATTCATTTGGTCAACAAAAAATGTAAATATTTTCCCTCATAATTTTGAAAAAAAAAAAATTAAACGCAATGTTGTTTACAATGTAAGTCAAAACATCAAACCACATTTACGCAAAACAAAAGAAAATAGAATTTTTTTTCATGGAATTTTGAACAATTTTTAAACAAATTTTATGCAATTTTTTTTCTTAATATATAACTGAGTTTTAAAGTGAGGCGGTAACTACAAGTGCTCGGAAATCTTTATCATCTAATTAAAAAATGTTCTGAGTTGCACGGGCATTACCGGGCTATGATGCCAGTTAAGTAATAAACTGATCCTGCACAGAATTGCTATATGTTGAAATAATAATTAAGAAAATACACTAGATATTTTTAAGTCAGAATTTTGACCTGTACTCGGGCTGCTTATCGTTTTGTGCAAGATTTCATAAGATTTAATTGAATTTTTCTCCTTGTCATTTTGTGGTATATAGATTTTTTAGATTGTGCGTTTTTCTCACGTCTTCATCCCTAAGAAGTTGACTAACATCTTCCCTTTCTTCCATTTGTGAGAAAGTGATAGATTTGGAATTTGTCTCCAAATATTTTTCATGCCATGAAGATATCTTGGTAAAGAAAGAATTGGTGGGAATTTCTTGGTACTAAGTTTGAAGTAGGATGATCATAAAATGTATGTTCAAATGGAGCTGGGAAGCAAAAAAAAATGTTGGCATTGCTTAAAACTAAATATTAGGTTTCCTTATTTTGCTTGTCATCAGTTGACTTGACTTCAAACTTGTGAACTCGAGATTGGATGTGCAGGTGGTGTAATGGATTGTAGCTTTGAGAAATTGGAGAACTACGGTCATTAGATTTATTCACTGGCAAATGGCCTGAATTCATCACTTCTTCTTCTCAGCTTAAATAGCAGGACAGATTGGGTTCTATAGCCTTTATTGGCAACCATTCTAGAGAGGGTGATAAAATACTCACCTCCCAGTCAGCCTGGACCACTCATGGGGATGCACAGTGACTGAAATTCTTGCATTCATTCCTGACCACTAACAATTCCTTTCTTCCTCATTTGCAATGCATTTATATAGTAAAATCATTAGAAATGAATTTACGTTATACATATAATTGCCCTATTCTATCAGTAATGCTTGCATCCATTCCTGACCACTGACAATACCTTTTGTCCTCATTTGCAATTAATTCCTATAGTAAAATAATTAGCGATGCAATAATAATAATTATAATTAGCAATATGTATAATTAACATTATACATATAATAGCTCTATTCTATTAGTAATGCTTGCATTGATTCTTAACCACTGACAATACCTTTCTTCCACATTTGCAATGCATTCCTGTGGTGCTAATATTATTAACAATGATATTAGCATTATATGCATATAATAGCACTGTTAAATTTTAACTGCTCTTTCCAGAGTTCCAGAAAGTAGTACTAGCTGTTTCCTTATAAGGAAGCATACCATATTCATTGACTGAGCAGTCAGTGCTACTTTCAGTTTATATTTATAAAATCTATTTTTGAGAAAAACAGTTTTCTCAAGTCCAGTAGCTGTTAATGTTCTTTCAAGTATTGATTAGGGTGTTTCTAAACTTTTGTTCGAAATGGTGTGGATTGTCAACATTTTGATTGTCATTATTTTCTCTTCGGCTCACATGTGCTATCCATTTTAGTTGTTGCTTCTATTGAAAGTCTTTAAGTGATGTCACTTCTGTTCCTTGATACCATTCTTTAGGGTTCTGAAGTGCCAGTCTATGAGACTCGATAAAGTATTGTCTTTAAGACCGAGAAGATTCCTTACCTTGAAGCCATTTTAAGTCCTTCATCTGAGAAAGCAGTTGTATATAAATCATATTTTAGATATTTCTGACGAGATTGAATGCTATGTATGATATCCACATGAGTCGAGATCTGATGAGGCTCTTTAAGAGCATGTCTCAAGTTCTTATGTTAACGTTTTGGTTCTTGTAGCTTTGGATAAAACTATTCCTAGCATAACCAACTTTCTCATCTTCTATACTAAATTTTTTGTAGCTTCCCTCTGCCTTTTCTATGAATATTTTATTCTGATGAACTTAGTTATACAGTATGTAGACTTGATAAATTTATGTGCAGTACAATATTGACCACATGATCTTATTTTACAGTTGAAATAGCAAGATGTCACTTTAAATTTAATGCTAACAGCTCTTTTCTTGCTCGTATGACCATCTTCTGCTTTCTTGCTTTCCGGTCAAGTATTTAAATACAATGTCACTCGTTTTCTTTTGTTCTCTCTCGTTATTTTATTTCTTATATTCTTTCACACTTTGTGTCTTAGAAAATAAAAATTTATTTTCTATAATTAAATTGGAGATTCCTGATAAACTCCTAAGAATCTGCAGTGTTATTGGTTCTGACCTGGCATTTTTACTTCAGTCACTTTCCCACCACCATAAGATTTCTCTCTGCCTTTTCTATAAATAGGTTATAAGTTTAAATCCAACTCTCTTCTTGATTCCCATTCATCTCTTATCCTTTCTTTAACATCCTTTGTATCTTATTTTTTTTCTTGCTGTAACCCGTTACACACCAGTCCTGCCTTGCTTGGGGTAAAATGATTATAAAAAAATTCTTTCATGTTAATTGTTCTGATGAGCTCACCTCTAAGGTAAGCCTTTGTGTCTTTATTGCCTTGCTTGGGGTGAAATGATTAAAACAAAATAATTTTCCTTTTGCCCAGTTCACATTCCTTCTTTGCTTTTGAGCGGGTATAGAGGTTATCCCTTGTTTCCTGTTTAGGATTGGGTTTTCGTTTGCCTCTAAAGTCTTCTCATTTTCTTTCACTTCCAGTATCCACTTATATTTTACTAGCATTATTGCCTTACTTGGGGTGAAATGATTTAAAAAAAAAAAAAAACTCATCCTGTTGAAGTGGTTAGAAATTGAGATTTTTAGAATGGGAGAGGAAAGATGGCAGTTGACTTGACTCTTGGCTTTTGTCTTCAGATATTGCAGAAATATTGTTTAAATAACATAAATCATATTGACGTTTTGTTTTGATATTTCTTGTACCTGGATGGCTTGGCACTAACTTAAACAAAACATTCACACATTTTGTTTTCAAAACAATATTTACTAGATTTCAGATAAGTTTGTTGGTGCGCGCAATACAGCCTTTAGTGAGGAAGAAATTCACTAAAGTAATAAGTCTGTGAAACCATATTGTGAACCTCCATGGTGGGGCCTAGTCTGACACCTGACCATGGCTGTTGAGTACCATGAGGACAAATTTCATTGATATTAATAATCTGTAAAACTCACTTGCTGAACAGAGGCCCATGTAGTTATATTTCCCAAATTTAATATAACTGAAAGCCACCATTGTGGAGCAAACTCATTGTAATTGCAGTTCAGCACTGTTGTGGAGTATGTAATCTTAACCACCCAAATAAAAATAAAAAACACAAGGGAAGTATAAAATAGTAAAATTATCAATACATTTTTGTATTGAAATTACAAGCAGTACATTTTTATAAAAACAAATTTCCAACAATAGATTTTTTTTTATAGCAAAATTTTCAACAAGAGATTTTTTATATCGTAAAATTTCCAGCAATAGATTTTTTTTTTTATATATAGTAAAATTTCCAGCAATAGACTTTTTTTTTATATAGTAAAATTTCCAGCAATAGATTTACTGACAATACATTTTCATAGATTAAACTTTAAATCATCTAATATTCCTCAAATAATGTTTCATTAAAAAAAAAACAAAAAAACTATATGGCAGTGAATCCTGGGCAATTTCCCTCACACATGAAGAGGAAACTTGAAACAAAGAAAAAAACTGCTAAACTTTTATGTAACATCCATCCTTTTCTACTTATACATAAAACCAGAAAAAGAAATTCAAATTTCTAAGACACCTAATGAGAAAAGACCTGGAGAACTTAACACTCACAGGACTTGTTAAAGACAAGAGACAATGAAACAGGCAACTTACCTAATGAAATTGTGTAAATGGCAGAACATTGAGTGTGATTATATTAAAGATACAAATATTGTTAAGAGCTACTAAGGAAGTTGTGGAGAGGCATGATCTTCCACGTCTTGAAGGGACATGGCATATAGAATATGAAGCTTGCATTTCTACTTGAACAGACTACATTTTGTTTTGTAGCTTTTTTTTCACAAAGTGAAGAGTCTTTGCATGATTGTGATTTTGACTTGCTTAATTCTTAGCAACTGAGTTATTTTTGTGAGATGTTATTTTGCTAAAATATCATTCCAACTATTCCCAGAGAATCTTTACTTTGATTGCTATCATGAATGTTTAGGAATTGTTTTGAATTGTTATCAAATTGCAATGAAGCCGGAGTACCAACTAAATGATAACCCCTGGTTACTTACAATTACATTTTATTCTACCCCTTATTTCAATTACTCTCAGCCATGTGTGTGGGGGGGCAGCTCTCATACTCCTCATCTGAAACCTGGAATTCTTGTTGGTTTCTAAGAGACTGACCAACTCCTCTCTGGAGTGATTGTTTATAAATTTATATCTCTTACCCACCCTTGAAATAAATGGGTACAAATATGAGGTCATGTGCTCCTGCATTCATCAGTCGGGTGTAACGTCCAAGTTAACTCTGCATCTATCTTTTACAGTTTTGTGTAAAACTAAGTACAAAGCCTAATTCTGACATAATACTTAGATTAAAAATATCCATGGAAGAAATTTTGACATAACTTTTTTTTTTTATCTTTTTAAAAATTCAAGACTATTCACAAGTTTTTTTTTTTTTTTAATATACCTGCGAATTACTGTGTTTTCTAGGAATAGATAATGGCGTGGTTTCCTGCTGTCTTGAATTCAGTTTTCTTTCTATGAGACAGATTGCCACTGAAGGCTAGAGAACCAAGAAATATTGTATTTTACTGATAGCTGAGAGGGAAGTAGGGGTTCATGACTTTGTGAAACTGAACACCACAGACCTGGTATAAATTTGACTTCAAATCTCTGATTCAACTAAAATGTTATTAACCACTTGTTGATAAATTTGCTAGATTACTCTCGTCGTAAATAAAAATGGCAGCATACTAAATTTTTTAGGTTTTAGTATGATGGCTCTTAATGAATCCCAATACAAGGGAGAAAACGGAGTAAAAAGTTACAATATACAAAAAGAAACAAAGAATATAACCACTTGGCATGTTATTTACAGGTTGAGCATCAGTCAGTCAGTTAAGTGCCATATGTGAAACACGCTTTGGCGATCATGTCTCGAAAGAGATATGACTGACTGGACAGAAGATTATCCCGCAGTAGGTTGCCATTGCTTTCTGCGGTAGATTGGTTGCCAGCCAAGGCTATAGAACCCAATCTGTCCTGCTATTTAACCCGTAACTGGAGGGAAGAGACGGATTAATACCTTTCCCAAGGTTATTTGCGCGTAAGTGAATGCAATGGATTCAACTGGAATTTGAACTCGGTTCCTCGATTTCTCATTCTGAGCCGATATCCACTGCACCGCAACATACATCCCCACCCATTTATCCAAAATCTTAAGTTTTTTTTTTTTTTTTTTCTGGTTCTGACATGATTTGCCACAAATGGAAAATTTTGGAAAGCAACATGGCTACCTGTAGCATGATTATGTTTCAGCGTTACAAATAAAATGCCAACTTTCTTCAGATTTTATTACATTTAACTGTAATCAGAATCAATGTTTTGTTTTTATAGAAATAATGTATTGTAACATTTTAATCAAAACATAACATCATTGTTAGAGACTGATAATTTACCGCAGTTTCCTTCTCTCACTCACGGTGATGTCATCAATGATGCACCCTCTCCATTCAGTTTCTCACACCTGATGTAGAAAGGGTTTGCTGTTGCATTTATATATATTTTTTTTGTAAGTAGTGATCGTGTTTTTTTGTACACATACAGAAAGTACCAGAATCTGTGTTAACATTACATAAGTGTCATTACCAGTATCTGTATGTACACAAAATTTATTAAATTTTATATAAAACTACTTTCAGGGAATATGTGTAAGCTGTAATATGAAATTTAAAGGGATATTGTGTTTATGCTTGGGTTCTATTCCAAGCTGACCAAAATCTAGAAACTGAAGTACTTCCAATTCAAAGAATTTTGAATAAAGAATTCTCAACTTGTATTAAATTTTAAAAAAATCTTTCCCAAACTAAAGTTGATTTGCTTGGCAACTGACCTAATTTATTTTTAACTGACACCAATTAAGCAGTTTGAACCAAGATAAACTCTTTTTTTTTTTTTCATTTTTTTCATAAAGCTGAGGTAGATAGTATGTCCTTCACCTTTTGCTAGGCAATCACAACATATTTTTTTTTTATTTTACTATCGATAACGTATATTTCGGCCTCAATTTCTAATTCAAGCAGTTTAGATTGGTTCCTGTCTTTCTTCAAGATAATGGAGTTCCTCTGTGTGTGTGTGTGTGTGTGTGTGTGTGTGTGTGTGTGTCAAAAAATTGTGCATTTGTTAAATCACTTTCAAATCATTTTTAAGAATGGAATATGTTATGGTTCCGAATTTTTTTTTTTTTATCATGGCTATTTGAATGCTCTCAATTTGTATCATTTTGAGCATGTTGCCAACCTTGTTTATTAACCACTTTCTGACATGCATAAAGAAATCTGCTTTTGATACAAGGTACATGGATGACTATACATTATATAGGTACCTCTACAAAAATGTGATACCTAACATTTAAAATGAATTTTTAATAATGAAAAATTTTTTCTTGAAGCTTTTTAGTTTTAATTTCAAGCTGAGAGATTAATATTTCAAGTAAACAAAATACTTTGCTGTATTTGAAACTAGAATTGGAAGAAAATTTTTTTATAAATAAATGTGGATACGCATTGTGCTGCAATGGATATCAGCTTGCAATGAATAATTAGATAACTGAGTTCCAGTTGAATTCATGGCATTCACTTATGTGCAAATACTCTTTGGAAAGGTATTAATTTGTCTCTTCTTCCCCCCAACTATGGCTCAAATAGCAAGACATTGGGTTCTATAGCCTTGGTTTGCAACCAGTCTACCACAGAAAGTAATGACAACCTACTGCAGAAAAGGTCTTTCAAGACATGATCGCCCAAGTGTGTATCATGTATGGCACTTAACTGACTTAGTAAATAATAAATAGAATTAAAGTGGAGCAGAGTTGTACCGGCTTCAAAGTTTCATGAAAGCATTAGTGTGATTTCTTCTGCAGAAGAAATAAGAGCTGAAGAGTAGACATCACAATAATGCCTTCAGGAAACTTCGACACCAGCAAAAGTTTGCTCTGTTAGAGAAATCCATCTACATTAATTCCATTAGTGCTCTATCTCGATATCGATCACTTTAGGACAAAATACCTACTTGCCAAAAATGCCTTTCTATCGGTAAGCTATTGAAAAAAAGAGGCAAACTTAGCATTAAGCATCATCACAATTTAACAGTAAATAATAAATATGGATTATTAGAGTTGAATGTTTTACATGACAAAATTCATAACTTGTAATCTTTTATTAATTAATGAATGCCCATGGAAGTCAAGTAGGTATCTCAGATAGGATCTCTCTCTGTGGCACCTTGAAGAGTTACCAAGGTGAATAAATGTCGAGACAATTAATTTCTTTAGTTTTTGGCTGCAGGTTTTTCTGTATCTGCTTGGGATCCCAACTTGACTTTGTTATTCTGTTTGAAAATGCATACAGAAAAATCTTCATTAGTAAAATTTTAAATAACTGATTAAAATTCCGAACTATTCCTTTTTTTTTTTTTTTTTTTTTTTTAAATAAAATATTGTCTAACCTGTTTGCTTTCTTAGATGTGATTGGTTCTTCAGGAAAACATGTCACATGATCTTCACTTAGTATATAAACTTTATTTTTATTTTTTTAATGCTACAGTTGTTTTTTTTTCTTTTGCATTTCTTGAAATTTTTGTTATTCCTCCTCTCCATTTTTTAAATTTATCTATTTTTCTTTTTTCTTTTTCTATTTTTTTTTTTTTGCATTTCTAATCCTTTTATTTCATTTTATTTTTTCCATTACCCCCAACCTGCCATTTTTTACTCTTTTTTTTTTTTTTTTTTTTTTGCATATTCTTCTGTTACCTCTTATGTGTGTATATATATATATATATATATATATAAACATTTCTTTATTTTTTTCTCTGTTCCTTTTTATTTTTATTTATCTATTTTTCATTTGCTTTTATATTTTTTGCATTGGTTCTTTTGTATGTTCTTTTTTTTTTCTTTTTCCCTTTTTCTCTCTGTCATTCTCTTAGATGCATACACATGCCTACCAGTTGGAAGGTTAGGTTTTCGCATATATATATCTGAACGGTTGCCAGATCTAACTCTTCCAGCTCATAGTCATGTGACCTATCAGCACTACCAGTGACAGCAGGGGCTAAAGTCTTGTTACAGTAGAACTTTAAAAAAAAAATCCCCCCTTACCCTACTAATTTTCCCCTACCTAATGTCCTTCCCCAACCTTTTAGGATTCTAGTCACCCTCTAGTAGCAGCCTTTAAATTTAACTGCTGTTTCATTAGTAAGCAAATGTCATTTCCTCTGACTGGTGCTGAAGTGAGGAACCCATTAACTAAAGCTTAAAAGATAAGTTGGTAAATGTGACAAGGTTTATGTATGGACATGAGGACAAAGTCACGTATTGTTTAAAACAAAAATTTGGAGTTTTAAAATAGGCACTGGGAGTCAGTTAAGTGCCCATGTGATACATACTTGGGTAATCATGTCTTGAAAGAGACATGACTAGGAAAAAGATTTTCCTGCAGTAGGTTGTCATTACTTTTGCAGTAGACTGTTTGCCAACCAAGGCTATTGAACCCAATCTGTCCTGGCTATTTAATGCATAGCTGGAGGGAGAAGAGTTGTATTAATACCTTTCCCAAGGGTATGTGTGCGTAATTAAATGCAACTTCAACTGGAATTCAAACACTGCTCTCAGATTTCTTGTTCTGTCGATCCAAAATGTCTTATTTTTGAGAGATTTAAGTTTGAATACAAGGTGATTCCGTCCCACCAAAAACGTATGCACACATTGGAAATTTTTTTTTTTCAATTACCAATATTACCATTTATCATCTGCAAACTATACATTTAAAAACAAAAAAAAAAAAATTTACCCTGTAAGTATAAAATTATGTATGAAATCTGTTGTTGAAAGCATAAAATTGCGTACTAAATATTTAGTTCTTGGTATTAAATAACCCACAGTGATTGATATCCCTCCCCAAACAAAAGCAACTGTCACCCAATCTAACTATGTATTAAATAGTGGGATGTATCTGAAAATAATTGTTTTTGTTCTCAAAAAAAAAAAAAAAGTCTTAATGCAATATTGACTGGCAAAAAAATTATTATTCTTACCGTACAAAATGTTGTAAATTTAAATAACCTGCAATAGGTTGATAATCCATAAAAAAACAAATCTATCTTGGGAAAGATAGTGGAGTGCATTCTTGTCTTTTCCACCAATTGGAATTCAGTTTTCTTTCTCTTTGATTGGTTTCCTCCCAATGCTATAAAGAGTCTAATATAATGTTGTTTAACTCTTAGTTAGGGAACAAAGGGTATTTATAAATTCATACTCGTTCTGATGGACATTTGTATGAAAGTGAATGCAACACGTGTCAGGAATTTGAACCCCATATGCCAATTTCTCTTTCTGTGCTGATATGTTACACCATTGGCATATTGCTGACTTTAAAACAAAAACCAAAAATAACTGAATCTTGAAAACAAAAAGAATTTGATTTATTTGTTTGAAATCTTTGTTTATAACTCATTCTTTAATAGTTCTTATGCCTTCCATCTCACTCTTTTTTTTTTTTTTTTTTTTTTTTTTTACTGGGTGGGGGGCAAAAAGCAGCATGTAAAATAATTGGGGTCCAACTGTTATTTGATACGTGACCCAAATCCTCTTGAAAGATTTAAAGATGCTGATTTTATTTGTGACTTTGTTTTCTACTCTTTTGTGTAATATGAACCTGTGTATAATACGACCTTGTGTAGAGGGACCAATTTTTCTCTTTCAAATTTTCCTTAATTCCATTTTTTTCCCCTCTTTATAGATTTCTGTTTTTGCTTCATTATAATATTTAGTGAAAAAGTGTAACAATTTGTATATGTTATTAAAACAAGAAAATAAAAGGAAACTGAAAAACTTTACAAGCTGGAATATTCAGCCATTGGATAAGTTGCTCAAAGTTGATAGGGTTTCATACCTCAGCCCTTAATCTAATTTGATGTGTCTCTGGGCTAAGCTTTTAAAAAAAAAAATGCTACAATCCTAAATAAGAATTAAGTGAAAATGACCAAACCTATAGAAAAGTAGCACTACAAAATCATCTAGAGACAAAAAGCTACATGATCGTTTGGTCACTTTATTGAAATTATTAACTAGGTTTTTTTTAAATTTTTTTTTATAAAAGACTAATTCAGAAATTTGGCTTTCTGAAATGACAAACTGCCCTCCATTTCTGTCATGATGTGTAATAGGAAAAAGAAAGGATAAAACAAAATGATAAAATTTTTGTTCTCCACTACCACCAGAACTTTTAAAGACTTTTTCTTTATTAAATCAAGCCAACTTCGTAAAACTTGCTTCCTAAATACTTTAAACAGTAAGGGAAAGTGTAATAAAGCATTGCCGGCATTATCCTTTGATGTCTCTCGAAAAAGTTAAACCGCTAAGGATACCATGTACTGAACATGTGAGCAACAACTAGGTTTTGGAGAGATGGGGGGGAAACTGTGTGACATACTTGATGAGTTTAAGAAAATGGATGGCAGAGCAAGGTTTGGGAGAAATATCAAGACAAGTTACTAAGAGCTAGGGGAGGATAGGAAGGTGTGGAGGGCTATGATCTCTCCAGTTTTGAAGAAAGTAGTTAGCAAATCTGTTAGAAAAAAAAAATTGCAATTTCCATTAGACCATTCAGTTTTTTTTGTTTTTTTTTTTGTCCATTTTTTTCTGGTTTCATGGAAAATAATCCCCTCTCCCTGTGTTTCAGAAGCTAGAAGTACGTAATTGATTCCATCTTTCAATATAATATGACTTCATAGTAACGCCATCTCTGTAAGTTCTTTTTTGAAAAGTGTCATTATCAATTAAAATCTCAATGCAGTATCTGTATAAATTTAATATTTTTGCAATTTAAGATGACAAGTACCAATGTACCTTATTTAATGATATAATTATATCCGAGGATTGTTTATGTTTATCAATAAGAATAGATATGTTTGCCTATTGTCCAGTTCAGTCTTTCTCAATCTTTTGGACAGAACTAGTTCATCCCTTGTTTCGGATTGGGTTCCTTGTTTCTTCTAAAATCTACTTCAACTCTGTTCTTCTAATGTCTCCACCTAACTCTGGAATTTTGTTTACTATTTATTTTTCCTTAATAAGTGTAGATAGGTTTGCCTATTTTCCTGTTCATACTTCTCCCTAGTCTCTTGAACAGGAGTAGAGGTTTATCCCTTATTTCCTGTTTAGGATTAGGTTTCTGGTTCCTTCTAAAGTTTACTTTTACTCAACTGTTAACACCTGGAATTTGAAATTTCATTCACTGTTTATTTCTTTTCAGTATTTCATTTTGGAGATGAATAATTAATATCTTTGTATTATTTTTATCTATTGTACTCACTCTGATTGATATGAATGTTAATATAGGCACAATGTTTTGACGAAGTATCCTCTAGTCATCATCAGGTGTCCATGAAGTTTCTGTTGATTATTGTGATATATCTTGTGATATCAGTTATTGTTAGTTTCTGCTAGGTTGGTGCATCACTACCAGATCCAAGGATTGAATTCTTGACCGCTATATATATGCATGTGTTACTATAGTCTAGTGTATGATAAAATGTATTGTTGGTCATTTTGTGTTGACAATATAATATCTTACAATCTCTTAAAGAAATCAAATGGTATTCCAAAATATAACTTGAACAAAACAACATAAAACACGCATCTAGTAATTGTCTTCACAAAAATGTATATGAACAAAAGCTGAGTCTCATCTACCATGTATTCAATTGTGAAAGCAGAATAACATATCTTATTTTTATTACTTCAGTGCTCCTGAGAAAATTAAATTTTGCCATTAATTCATAAGGAGTTAATGTGTCGTTAAACAGATCAATCACTGCTTAATTTCTACTTTTTTATATTTCTTGAGGGGGATGGCATAATTTGACATTATCAATAGTTGAAGAAGTCACTCTGTCAAGATGACTTTTGACTTTATGCTTGCACAATCATTGATGGCTTCCAAACAGTTTTGTCTGCACAATTTAACTTACAAGGCTTAAATCAATCTGTTATTGGATTTTCATGCACATTCTAATCGTACCGTTTATGGGGATCCTGTCTTCAAACATATAATTAAGAAGTTATCTCCTTGATAAATTGACCAGTGGGATTCAAACCAGTTTCATTGCCAGAACCTCACTAAACTGCCAACCACCTGTCCAATATGCTAATAGTAATATTAACCTTTTCTTTATAAGGAAACATTTGACATTTATTGACTGTGCATCTAATGCTACTAAAGTTATACTTTTCTTGACTTGCTGGCCATAAATCTGGGATCAAAGTGTAATACCTGTTTGCAACATCTGTAATGGTAATATTAACTGTTTTCTTCTAAGGAAGCATTTGACATTCATTAATCAATCAGCCAGTACTACTTTTGCTTGACATTTAAAAAAAAAAAAAATCTTAAGAAAACAATTATTCAGGAAAATAGTTTCTAATTTTAAGTCTAGTAGCTATTAACGTTTCTTCCCAAATTGATGAGTGTCCTTTCTAATCTTTTATTTGATATAGTGTATAATGCCAAAAATCTTGGTCATATTATTTTCTCTTGGAATTACATGTGATATCCATTTTAGATGTTGCTGTTGTTGAAAGTCCTGAAGTGATGGGGTTTCTGTTATTTGGTACAGTTCTTCATAATTCTGTGGTACCAATCTAAAAGGTTCAAAGTTTTATCTTTGCCGAGATCTATAAGCTTCACTATATAGGATGTTCTATCCCTACATATGCTCTTCTAATCCTGATTCAGTTATTTCTATAATAGATAATGAATTTCTCAGTGTTTATCAAATGCTACCTTTTTATAAGGTAACAACAACTCTGAATTCAAAACTGGTGTGACATGGGGACGAGCAAATCCACCCTGTAAATGTGTGCTCACTATGTAAAACATAGCAGTACCTAACCTGGTAAGGCAATCGCCTTATACACAGCAGGTGAATCTTGATTTTAAAAAGAAAAATGTTAGTCCTACTCCCCCTCCCCGTGCACCCATTAGTTTAGTGCATTTGTATTTTTACTTGTCTAAGAAAAAAAAATTCTTTATCTATTTGGGGCTCAAGAAACTTTGACCTTTGACAGGTGGACTTATCAGTCCAAATTGGAAATTGGATGCTTGACCTTGTAAACTTAAAATGTCGGTCCTTACCCTTCCAGATACAAACCTAATTAATTCACTTGTTAATTGTCATGACCAATCTATTGGCTGTAGCGAGGAACAGCTTTCAGTTCACTGGCTGGTACCAGGATCAGGTCTTGACAAATTGCAAATTCGTACTTATTAAGATTTTGTTCTTGGTTATTTAAGGATATTTTGAATGTTTGAACAGGTTTTTGAAAGGTTTGTTCAGGTACTGCTTAGCAAAAAAAAAAAAACAAAAAAAAAATCAGAATTTGTGGATTCTAGTCATTTAAACTCTGTCCTAGTATATAGCAGTGAATGCTGGACAGTCTCCTCAAAGATGAAAAGTTGAGACAGCAGAAATGTAGTTCTACAGAAGGATACTGAGGATACCATAAACTGAAAATGTGAGAAACTATAAGGTTTTAGAGAACATGAAAATAAAAGGGAAACTTCAAAATTAACATTAGGAAGAGGCTGTTGAAATTTCTGGAACATGAGAAAGGAGGGATTGAAAAATCTGATACTCACATGGCTGCCTTGTGAAATTTTGCAAAGTAATAACAAAAGGATGTGCGTTGTGGTACAGTGGATATCGACTCGGAACGCGAAATCTGGGACCCGAGTTTGAATTCCAGTTGAATTCATTGCATTCACTTACGCACAAATACCCTTGGGAAAGTATTAATCCGTCTATTCCTTCCAGTTATGGGTTAAATAACAGGACAGATTGGGTTCTATAGCCTTGGTCAGCAATTAGTCTATTGCAGAAAGCAATGGCAACCTACTGCGGGATAATCTTCTGCCCAGTCAGTCATGTCTCTTTGGAGACATGATCGCCCAAGTGTGTATCGTGTATGGCACTAAACTGACATTCTATTTTCATTTAGAATTTATCCACTTGGCAATAAATACTAAAAATAGTATGAAATACATCATTTAAAAAAAACAAACTGGGGTGGCTTAATAATTATGGCCAGTAGTGTATATCCTCTCTATTATAATAAAGACTGTTATGTATTTATTTGTATATATTTTGCTATCATTTTTGACAGTAGGATTAGTCTTGTCTTATAAATAAGATGCTTTCAAGTTGCAATTAAAAGTAACTAGTTTTAACCCGTCAAAATTTTGTTTCCCTAATTTAAATTTCTGATTAGTCTTAATTCTTCAGTTAATGATCAAATAAACTCATGGTGAGTTTTGCAATTATAAAATATCCGTAGAAATTTCTTCATTGCATTGTTAAATATTTGAGCTGAACAAATTTAACAAAATATTGCAATAACAATTATAAATATGAATGCTAATCATTATTTTAAGAAGTGGGTACAAATTATTTAAAATTGACAGTGTTTTTCCATTTCAATGGAACAACCATTAAACACTTCTGTCTTCCTTTTATTTCATTTTCTCACTGAAACCAAGTAGTCTTTCCATGTGATCAAAACAGAAGTTCATTATTAATGAGGTATTGGCAAGGCATAATGGTTGTGCAAACTAACAAATGGAGGGTAAGAATAATTATAATAGGATTCCTCTGTGCCGTGTTTCTTCAGGATGTAGGTGATCATGGCACTCAACAATTCTTTTATTTTATTATCTCCTCTGAGCCTTGTCCATTTTCTCAATCTCGCTAGATTAGGCATTGTTTCCTTTGCTTCTCTTGCCTTCAATCTGTCTTTTGAGTATCAAAGTTTCTAAGTCTTCTTTCCTCATTTTGTAACCTAGAACTTTTTGCTCTCTCTTGATGTTAAACATAAGTTTACTTTTTGTTTCCATTTTCTCTAAAACTTCGTCATTGCTCACAAGTTTGGTCCATGGTATTCTCAACATCATTCTGTAAAACCACATTTCTGTTGCTTCAAGTCTTTGTCATCTGTGAGGAGATTGTCCAGCATTCACTGACATATAGGAGGACTGACATTGCATAACAGTTCAATGCTCTTTTCTTTGTTTCTGTTGCTTCAAGTCTTTGTCATCTGTGAGGAGATTGTCCAGCATTCACTGACATATAGGAGGACTGATATTGCATAACAGTTCAATGCTCTTTTCTTTGTTTCTGTTGCTTCAAGTCTTTGTCATCTGTGAGGAGATTGTCCAGCATTACATTGCATAACAGTTCAATGCTCTTTTCTTTGTTTCTGTTGCTTCAAGTCTTTGTCATCTGTGAGGAGATTGTCCAGCATTCACTGCCATATAGGAGGACTGACATTGCATAACAGTTCAATGCTCTTTTCTTTGTTTCTGTTGCTTCAAGTCTCTTTGTCATCTTTGAGAAAATTAACATTCACTGCCACATAGCAGAACGGATATGTAAGAGTTCAGTACTCTTTTTCTCTTTTGGAAGGCATTGTCACTGTCTAAATGCACCTTCAGATATTTAAATTGTGGTATGTCCAATTTGTAATTTGCATGTCAGGCTGTTCCTATTGCTAACAACCATGCATTCTTCTTGCAATTGATGTTTAGTTATTTCTTCTCACTTTTCTTCACTATCTTTGGTTTGGACTTCTTATAGTTTCTTTTCGGTGTCTGCTATTAAGTTTGTGTCATCTGCATAGAGCTAATATTATTCAGATTGTGGCCATCAAGATTGAATCCAGATAGAACTTCTAATTCTCTCAGAATCATCTCACTGTATCGGTAGAATAAGTCTGGTGAGAAAACACATCCTTCCTTGTATTACACCCCTTTCTATTTTTGCTTGTTGACTGAATTCTCTCCTTTCTTTTTTCTTTTTTTTTTAATCTATATGCAAGTCAAAAGTAATTAACATGTCTTCCTTTACAAAAATTCTTATGAAAAATTAAAACTGTGGGGGGAAAAAAAAAATCTACCCAAGCAACTTTACTCTTTTGTTTTTTGGGGGGGGGGACTACCATCAGCTGCTTTCTTAAATTCTTAATCTCATCTATGGTCCTTTATGGCTTATTTAACCCTTTAGAATTCACCCCGTCCTGGGGATAACAGTAAACTGCATCCGGCAGCAAGACCTCTGATTTTAAGGTTATGTGGAGCATGGAACTACTTCTTAATTGCTGTTTCCAGGCCTGGAGTGGTTGCACCTGTTAGCTATGGGCAAATAGTTAACCCCTAAACTGGGGTCAAAACACTATGAAAGTATAAAAATAGCATTTTATAGAAAATATAAACTTTTGAAGGAAAAATATTACTGACAAATTTTTGAAGGGAAAAAAAAAATTGCCATGATACATTTTTGAAGGAAAAAAATTATTACCAGTAATACATTTTTAAATACAAAACTAGAAGACATCTTCAGTTTTCTAATAAAACAAAAAAACAAAACAAAAAACTTAAAACCCTACCTTTATTTTGGCATTAAATAACCCACAGAGGTTGATATGCTGTTAGACAAAACTCGAACTATCCTCCTGTAAACATTAATTCTCAATATTCATCCTGCATTAACCCGTCCCAAGTATAGTTGGAGATTATGAAGTGATGGATTCATATCTTAAGGGTATATGCATGCAAACTCAAACGGACTTTGAACTTCATTCTTCAATTTCTCATTTCTGAGCTTTGGGAAGAGCCACAAGTTTCTGAGTGCCAAGAAATCATTTTAAAAATTGAAGAAAAGCAGTTTGTTTTATAGTAAAAAGGCTTATCAGTGAAAAGTTTGAACGATAATAAAGCAAAGATGTTCTTTCACCTTTAGAAATTTATGTCTGATAAAAAAAAAAACCCTTGAAAACAAAATTATCAAAAAGTTTGCCTAAAAGCAAGGATAGAAAAAAATGCAGCCAACATTATCTCAACTACTCATAAAAAATTTTCTTTTCTTTCTCCCCCCCCCCCCCCCATTGGCTATGAGAGTACCTTCAATGGTCTGACATTCATAAGAATTGGGCATTTTTTATCCTTTCTTCATGATCATCTCTTCAAGAGAGAGAGAGAGAAAAAAAAGGAAAACTACCAAATAATCAATCATCATGAAGTGTGTTGAGGTCAAATGTATGATTTGGTTGTTCTATCATGACCTTTCAATAAACTTTCTTTTTCCTCTATGTGCCCTATTCTTTCAGGATGTGGCTAATCATCACTCTCCACAACTTCCTATCTCCTGTGGCCTCTAACAGCATTCCACCCTCCCCCATTTCATCATCCATTCACATGCTTGTTAGGGGGAGGTAACAGATCCACCTATCTATCTCTTTTGTCCTGTGGTTGTCAGATTCTCTAAGCCCTTATGTGTCCAACAATTTTCACCTCTTTCTGATTCTAAGTATAATCAGCATTCTTACCATTTTCTTTGCTGCTTACTTCCTCAGTCCATTGAATTCTCAGAATCCTTCTGTTGAGCTCTTTTTGCCTCCTGTTTCTCTTTCATCTGTTGGGAGGTTGTCCAGCATTTAGTGCCATACAAGAATCTATATCATAGATCAATTAAGCATTGTTCTTTTTGTTTTTATTAACAAAATTTTCCTGTTTTTTAATATTTAAAAAAAATTTTTTTTATAATCATATCGCCCCAAGCAAGGCATTTTACTGCCACTGTTTTGCAGGGGGTTACATAGGAGGAAAGTTATGAGAAATAGTGACAGATTATAGGGGGTACCATGAAGTGGATAAGAGGGATGAAAATACTGATGAGAGTGAAGTGGACAAAGAAAGGAGTATGAGAGAGAAGATGCAGGTTAGCGAGATAAAAGATGACTATTGACTTTACATTTAAATTCTTGGAGATTGTAGCTGTCGGGGAAGCAAGTAAATGGAAGGGAATTCCACAGGTGGGAAGTGAGAGAAAAGAAGCTGCTGGAGTAGAATTTGCATTTACATTTTATTGGTTTCACAGTAAAAGGGTGGGACCTAGTTGCTGATCTTGTGGCTCGAATAGATTAATATATAGGGAGCACCAATGAGCTAAGTTCATCGGAGCAGAAGCCGTGAAAGTATCTGTAGAAGTGACACAGGGAAGCAACATTGTGTCAGTGAGAAAGTGATTGTATCTGAGCTGCCAAGTCAGGGTCGATCACATTAGATTCTCTGGATTTTGTCAAGGGCCCCTAGGTGGATAGCAGGAGCACCCGACCAGATACGGCAACAAAATTCAATGCATAGGCAGATAGATTTATATATGTTCAGGATTGTTTCAGACAGGAAAACTTCCTGGCACTACACAGAGCTTTTAGCTTTTAGAATGCATCTTTTGTAAATCCAGTGAATGTTTGGATTTCTGTGTCATATTTTCTGTTAAAACATTTTCCAGATATTGGAGTAGATAGACTGAACTATCGCCTGGTTCACACTCCACCCATGTCTATTGAACGGGTGAAGAGGCTCATCCCTTGTTCCCTGTTTAGGATGTGGTTTCCGGCTTTCTCTTTTCCAATCTTTTCACTCTTATGTAGCCCCCTGCGCATCAGTTGTGTTACCGCCTTGCTCGGGGTGATATGATTAACAAAAAAAAAAGAGAAAATAAAATTTAAAATTGCGTACTTGTTTGATGGCTACCATATCCAATTTATTCTTTGCGTCATCTTTTTTTTTTTTCTTTCTTCTCTATCTTGATAACCATTCATTTTGTCCTCTTAGTTTCCATGCCTATGCTGACTACAAAGCAACAACCTAATTCAGTGTCTGTCTATCTGAAAAATAATATGCAAGCTCAGAAAACAAGTTCAATAATTAGTGCCAGGTTGGAGAGATTCATTATCAAGGTTTTCCTACTTGTCCTTTATTTAATCCATATCTTCAACTGCAGATTATTTAAAATCTGAAATATCTCCTTGCTCCACTAAAAAATTAATTGAAAGATATTAAAAATATAAAGATTTAAGAGAAAAAACAAGTTAGGCTGGGTAGGAGTCTTTAGCTTTAAATAGCAACTTGTCTAAGAGAAGGAAATCTCTGAAATAAAAACCTTTACACCTACTTTTTTTTTTTTTTTTTTTTTTTTTTAATCATATCACCCCAAGCAAGGCGGTAACGCCACTGATGTGCAGGGGGCTAGGGCTAAAGATAAATCCGGAAACCATATCCTAAACAGGGAACAAGAGATGAGCCTCTTAACCTGTTCAATAGATGTGGGTGGAGTGTGAACTGGGCGATAGATAGATCTATCTACTCCAATTACTCTGTGTAAATTAGGGTAGACTGAACTCTCTAACCTTGGCTGGTAATCTTCCTAGAGATGGTGTTTAAGAGACTGGAAACTCAGTGTTTTTATTTAAACTGGTTGTTAGTAAAGGCATATAGGTATAAAACTTGCTCCAATATTTCATGATTAATGTTCAATTATGAAGCCATCAAGAAAACCCCATCCAACCCATGCTAGCATGAAAATGAACATTAAACAATGATGAAAATGAATCTGTTTATTAAAAATAAGTATTTCATTTTAACAGCTATTTTCTCATTGATGTAGTAACCCTTTCTTAAAAAATTTTTATTTTTTGGCCTAAATTATTAAAAAAGAGGTTGTTTTAAAATTAACCTGTATTATTTATCTATATATTTATATATAAAAGGCAATCTTTGTGTGACTGTTCCCTATGCATGCCAACATTTTTAAGCTACACCAAACTTTCTAGGGACACATATCTCCAGGGAAGCCAAGTCGACACATACTTTTTGAGTTTAAGTTCAGCAATTTTCCCTTTTGCACTTTTTGGTCAATGGAGCCGTTTGTTTACATTTGCTCTTTAAAACATCTAAGATGGTTGCTAAATTACGTCACAGAAATCAAATCACACATGCTAAACATGACTAAAATATTAAAAAAAAAAAATAATTTAAAAATGAGCCTTTATATTTAATTTTTATTTCTACATTTTAAAAATTCATTTGGTCACCAAAAAAAATGTGAATATTTTTCCCCATAATTTTAAAGAAAAGAAATATTTAAAAAAAAAAAGTTTTTTCAAACAAAAACAAAATATGTAAAAAAAAAAAAAAAAAAAATGGTTATTAACAGCCTCAGCTCTCCTTTCCAACTTTCAATGAATGATCCCCATCTTCTCCTACTACTAAAATGTTCTGAGTTGCACGGGCAATGCCAGGCTATGATGCTAGTCATAACTTAAAATTAAGCCGTCTCGAGCTCCATTTGTTTTTTTAATGAGGAACACGTCTGGGGAAACTGAATAAGGAAAGAAAATGGTTGACTTCAGATTGAGAGAAACTTTCGTGTTGTGGTTGCATTAAGAAAATTGGAGAGAAATGCTCTTCGTATTGGTGAGTTTGATTTGTGACACCAGCCATTATTGAGTGTTGTCTACAGTGGAGAAAGTTTTATCTTACTTTTACTTTTATTTGGTGAGATTCAACTTCTCCAACTGCTGACTTCATTCATAATTTCTCCAGTTGTCACTGACCTCATGATCAACACAGTCTTAAAAACTCTTTAGTGCAAATATTCATGATGTCTACAAAATTAACAACTTTATTTTATTTTTTTTTTTTCCATTATTATAATTTGTTTGTTTTTTAAATGTCTGTTTTAACCATTTCATATTTACTCATTGTGTTGGGCTATATTGATTAATTTCCTCTTATACAATAGAAACATGGTTAAGAATATACAAGTTCTGCCTCAATGCAAGAAACTGAACACTATATATATAAATTTTGACACCTCTACTAACATAGTTCAATGCCTATAATCGATGGGAGAGGTCATAGTTATTATACTTACCCCCTACACCATAGTAGCAGCAGTTTCCAGACCAATCCCTCATGCCACTATATACTCAATTGACCAAAAACCCACTACCACCATTCCTTCTTGGCCTACAACCATGTGCGACACAAAAAATGGACCTGTCTAATTTTCTCTGTATAACTCCACTCTGTTAATAATAATTTAAATGTTCTATGTTCACTAAACATTAAATCTTCATCCTTTGATAATGGCTTATGTAAGCTGAAAGCTCAGACCTGATTAAAAAATCAACAATTATTGCGATTTCTTGTCGTCTTTCCATGACAACACTCTCAAGCTAATCAGATCATACGAACGGATCTTACACAAAATAGACAGACCTTGTCTATATTATTCAATGAAACCTGTATTAATGAAAAAATGCTGCCAAAATACACTATATATATATATATATATATATATACACACACACATCTTCCCCAAATATATAAACAATTTTATTTCAAATTTAAAATGAATCTCTATTCTGATTACTTAAATTGAACATGGACATAAATTTTTCTGTCTTCCCATAAATAACAATGTTATATTCAAATGAAAATCATTTTCACAATGATCTAACATTGCCTGATGTAACTTCCCTGTTGCAATTTAAACTATTAGTTTTAAGAACAAATTTTATATATATATATATATATATAAAATGTTCACTTGCTACCCTAGTTTCAACCATATAGACATATTAGGCTGTATTTATAAGACTCATTTAAACACACACACACACCGCCCAAACTTTGTCATATATTAGCAGAAAATACAGCTATAATATCCTCTTTAACATGTTAAAAACAAATGAAAGTAATAATAATAAAAAAAGTAAAAGCCAACACTCAGCATTGCCAACTATAAACATGCCCACATTTAGCTGACTGTGTTTAGAAAATAAAACATTCTGTCACCCTAGAGAGAGAGAAGAAAAAATGTAAAGATTTGGATAGAGAGAAAAAAAAAACCTTAATAATGGCTAATAGAATAGCTGAAAGCACACTGATATACAGAACATTCGGATAGTTTTCACATGCTTTATGTAAAAAAAAAAACAAAAAAAAACGCTTATATGAACATATGAAAAACTGTATATAAAGCTTAATCGCAGCATCTTGTCAGTTATCTTTAATGGAACTTGTATAAAAGAGGTATTGCTACCCTTCCCATCATACACACACACATATATATACACACACACACACACACACACACACACACACACTTAAAAGTGTTCAATACTCATTGGAGGCCAATGGGTTTTGTAATTTTTAATCACTTATTGGTAGGCTCAGCAAAAATGAATGTATTAGATAGATACAAGAACAAGAAGGATGACAGATGGAGCAAGAGGTTATCTGCTTTTCAATAAATAACAAGCACAGCATTAAATGACCAGAGATGAGATGGAGAGATGAGATAGTGGTTTGCCGGTAAGATAAGATAACAAGCGGAAGAGATGGAAGACCCATTCTCCAGCAACAGACTCTGAATAGCGGCTGCAGATAATATATTTAAAAAAAAAAAAAAAAAAATGGAAAAAAAAAAAATTCTTATTTTGCAATTGGACTCACCCCCAAGCAAGTCAGTAAAGCCACTATGACACAAGGGATTACTAGGTGTGAAAGGATTAGAAAAACAGAAACATTACTAAGAGGGAAGCATGGAGCAGAGAGTGCAAGAAAAGAAACTGTTAGCATAGAACTTATAGTTACATCTAGCCAACTCCATTTGTAAATTGAGGAGTTTAATTTCATAAAGTCTACGTACCATAGCAAAGAGCTGATCCAAAAAATTACCTTTGAAAGTATTTATAGAAAAGACACTGGGAAGAAACTTTACAAAGATGGAAGAATGACTAAAGCTGAGGCGCCAGGTCAAGACATATAATATTGCAAATTCTTCTTTGGATTTTTATCAAGAATCTCTAAATATATAGCAGGAGCATCTAGCCATATGTGGCAGCAATATTCTAAGTATGGGTGAATGACAGACAAATATTTAAGATAGATTCTGGAGAGAAAAATTATCCAATTTGATGCAGTGAACCAACTTTCTTAGGAGCCAACCAGGCTATGGATTCAATATAGTCTTTCCACTTCATGTCAGCCAAAAATATTACTCCAAGAAGGCATGACTCTCCGGGAAGAGTCCTGGATAATAGTTTTTTTTTTCTTCTTCATAGTCTATGACTGGTTTGATTTAAACATAGTATATATGCTAACTCTCTCAATTCTCATATACATAATATAAGAGAATTAGTTCAAATAACCCAGTACAATGAGAACAAGATTGTTCCAACCTCCTTTTTTTTTTCTTCAGTCATTTGTGTACCATTTTATTTTTTATTTTTGTTTATTTTTATTTGTTTATTTATCTTTTCTGCTTGTGTTTCTCCCTGTACACTTTTTTAAAGTTAATATGAAAATATCAATGTTGCTTGAATATCAGTGAGTGTCAATAAGGCACTTTCATCCCAGGATATGATAATGCTCTTCATTCAATTTTGAAGACAAAAAAAAATTATCAACTAATTTTCATTCATTATAATAGACACTCTAAATATATTAATCTTTTTCTCGTGTTAAAACAAAACAAAAAAAAAAAAACCTTTACTTAGCCCTACATAAAATATCACAGGGTGTTTAAACAGTTCACAACATTTTTTCTTCTTCAATACTGACAAGTGGCAAATATAATTTTCATGATCAGTCATGTAGCTTTCTGAATATCTCTATCAAGGAATAAGGGGTTTCTAGTTTTAGTTAAATTTGTGAGAATTACAAGCATGTCATTGTAAAGTGAAGACTAATGATTGTTGTAGAAACTTATGCAAAGATGACAGTAACATTTTTGTGTATTGAAATGTGAAAAACCTGGATTCAAATTGATCATAAATTGTTTTAAAAGATAGCAGTGAAAATAAAATTGAAACCTACTATATTTAACTGCTTATAAGATGCTCCAGTGCATTAGACATCAACTCACCCTTCAAGTTTCAAGAAAAAAAATTCAGAAAAGTTTTTTCCTTGTAATTCATGGTCCTCTGCACTATCTCCAATTTTACAATCTGAATAGCATATTTTAGTCAACTAATCATAACAAATTCCTCACAAACCGAGAAGTACTAAATTTATAATAACTATTTAGGATGTCAGTCAGTCAACTGCTATACGTGGTACATGCTTGGGTGATCATGTCTCTTTAGATTCATGACTGACTAGGTTGCCATTTCTTTCTGTGGTAGACTGGTTGCCAACCAAGGCTATAGAACCCAATCTGTCCTGCTATTCAAACCATAGCTGGAGGGAGAAGAGATGGATTCATGCCTTTTCCCAAAGGGTATTTAATAATTAGAAAAGAAGTTAGTGCATAATATAACTGAAACTTGGCATTATTGTAGCCTGAAAACGACACTGATCATGTTGAATTAATCACAAACAAAGATAAAGTACTAAACTTTATCTTTGTTTGTGACTAATATTAAATTAGATTCAGGTAAATTTGGATACAGAAACAAAATCAACTTTGATTTGTGTAGATTATGATATCTGATAGCACTTACCACACTGCTGAATCCTTCTATTGGTATTATAGCTTGAAATTCTCATTACTGGTAATCTTGGTAAGCACTGAGTTTATGGTGCAAAATTTACCGAAAGTGATGTTCTTGGAAAGTTTGGTTTATGGATAAATTAAATCTTAAAACACTACAGTTGTAACTGGGTAGATGATACTTACCTATCTCAACGTTACATCTACCACCACCAACCTTCGGGTTATGACACAGGGTGGTTTTTGGTTCTGGGTATGACAGTAAACTGCATCCGGCAGCAAGGACTCTGTTTTGGGAGGTTGTGAGGGGCATGGAACCATCTCTTAATTGTTGTTGTTCTCATGTCCACCCTGACTCAGTGGTATCACCTGTTAGGGTCCCAGCTATGGGCAAATAGTTAACACCCAAACTAGGGTCAAAACATTATGAAAGTATAAAAATATACTTTTATAGAAACTTGTACATTTTTGAAGGAAAAAAATTATTAACCAGCAATACATTTTTTAATACAAAACTAGAAGATATCTTCAGTTTTCCTAAATAAAAAAAAAAAAAAAAATTTTTTTTCATCAAAATCTGACTAAATCAACTTTCTCACTATAACTGAACATTTAAAAAAAATCCCTTAAACTCCACTTTTTTTTAGCATGAAATAACCCACAGAGGGTGATATTAAGTTAAACAAAACTCAAACAGGTTGGTTTTTGGAGATATTTTATTGGAGAAAAAAATATGTGTATAAATTATAAGCAACACAATACAGTATTTTCAGACATTTAAATTTTGGAAGTATTTTTTTTTTTTTTAATACTGATATTTTTAATTTGATTTTTCAAAATGAAAAGCATTTTTATTTCATTTTTTTTTCTTACGTGAAAAACAAAACATTTAAAACAGTAGGTAAGAAAATTAAGAACCAAATGAAAAAACTATTAATATTTTAAATAGGGTGTTTGTAAATCCCATGGTACTAATATTGTAACAATATCCCACAGTAGTAACAAAGTTAAAAACAAAAAACCGTTACTACTCATCTTTGGTAGGAAATTCAATTTTTAAAATTTCTGCTATGAAAGCTAGATCTATAGCTGAGAAAAACTGATAAAACTCTGGTGCATTTGATGAAGTTACTTGTGTGCTGAATGAGGTAATGTCTTGTATTGTTTGTTTTTGTTTTAACAAAATAAATTTTTTAAAAAAATCCAACAAGTGTTTTGTTTTGATAACATTTTTTAAACTTTATATTCATGACACTCAAGTTATATAAACATATAGTCAGTTTACTGTCCATTACTTTATTTTGTTATCAACCAAATGTGAAATTTTATTTTAATTTTTTTTGCAATAACAAATTCAAGTGTGGTGTTGTTGTTGTTGTTAAAAAAAAAAAAAAGTTTATTTTTGTGTTTTTAAAAAAGAAAGAAAAACATTCCAGAGTAGAATACAAAAAATTTTTTGTCAAAGACAAGGTTCAGAAATAGGTTGTTGATGGTTGTTTGGCACCAAAATGCCATGCATTTCAAAGTTAACTGAGGAAAAGCAATAGCAATTAATTATGACTCCTATATATTTATATTACTCATCCACATACAAGCCTGTTTCACTGTATCACAGCTCATCAGAGTGGCTAGACACATCCACTTGCTTCTGGCTGGGATTGAAACTCGACCGATTTGTTGTCAGTTGGAGTCGCTACCCCCCTAATCCATAGGTGCATGGAATCAGAAGGGAAATTTTAATATGTTGTATATAAGCAGTGTATACATACACTAGTCACCAAAAGAACTCAATTCATTCCTGAAGAGTAACGCATATATTGCAGAAGTGGAAACTGTTTTTAAAATTTTCTTCTCTAGAGAGCTCAATCGTAATGGGAGCATAAAATATATATATATATATATATATATTATTAAGAATACACCTTTTAATTGCCAAATCTAGGTGCGTTGTCAGTGTTGTTGCTCTTATGTCACTAGAAGATTCAGATCTAAATAAACAAACTTCTTTAATAGGCGACCGATCAAATAAAAGTATCCGGCCTGCACCCCGACTAAAAATTCGCTATTAGCTTTAGGACGTATATGATATAAGTTCCCTTAGAAAACAGCAACCAATCAGGACTTCACTTGGGCTATTGGGTATTATAGATTGGGTATGCTTGGTTGTACTGAACTTCCTACATATGGTCAAGATAGGGTATTTTTGTAGGAAGAGAAAACAAACCCATATATATATATATATATATATATATATATACACACAAATAAAAAACAATTTATCATATTGGCTCGTCCTACGACTTTTCTTTCTCCTCTTCTAATTTTATTATATCTTTATCTTTCTTGTTTATATTTTTCTTTCTTTCTTATTTTCCTTAACTACACTTAACAAAATATTTACAGTAGAGTGATTAAAATAACTTAGACTATTTACAAAAAACTCCTAAAATGCGGTATGGATTATTCGGGATATTGATTTTTACCCCAATAAATTTCATTTAAAAACTAAAGAAAATAACATTTAACAAAAATTGCTTTAAAATGAATTAATCAAATTATTTACACGTTAAATACTCATTAAAAAAAATACCATAGTAGCGTGTAAATTTTCGTTTTTATATATATATATATATATATATATATGTGCGCGTATATGTTTAATGCAAAGAATCTGTCATTTTAATTGAGCCAGTTCATGCTAACTTTGAAGTTTCATAAGGGTACCATTGTTTTCACTCATCAGGATTGGGTTGAAGAAATCATAACAGTGTTCCCAGGAAGAGCGAAGACCTCATAAGTGTCCCCACAAAACTTCAAAATCAGCATGAACCTGCCCACTTAAAATGACAAATTCTTTGCATTAGACCTATCAACACTCTCTCTACCCTGATATTGAGCACCTTACAATAAAAGAACTTTCTCGCCAAAATACCTTTTACAGGTAAAACTAGTAAAAAAAAAAAAATTTGGCACTAAATATTAGCACAAATCATATGGAATTAGTCTGAACACTCCCAGCCAATCTGACGCTCCTTTCTTTTTTGTTACTTCTTATTTATATTTTATATATTTTTTTTATCCTTCTCTTCAGTTAAAGAAAGAGCTTATTCCGGCAAAATGGAAGGAATATTGTGCTGTCTGATGAAATGAGCTAATTAAGCTCATTGAAATGAATTATAATTTATAACCAATTTAAATGACGTGTTTAGTTTTCCTTTATAAATATCATATTTCTCTGGATAACATCTATTGAGCTCTCAATACAGATATAACACTTAATATAAAATATTAAGTTGATCTTGTTAGATTATCCTCACCGTTTACAGGTTGGACATATATAATGATATATAATGATTCTTAAAAAAAAAAATATTTCACTGCCTGATGAGGTGCTAATAAGATATTACCGAAACACGACGACTCTTGAGCCAATTTTGAATTCCAGTTGAATACTCTGCATTCACTTAAGCACTGGTACCCTTGGGAAAGGTATTAATCCGTTCCTTCCCTCCCAGTTATGGGTTAAATAACAAAGGTAGGACTTGGGGACCCTGCTCTTAAAAATAAATCCCAATGAATCTTGCAAACAATAAAACAAATCAAAAAACAATTTTCAGGATTAAATGACCTAACGAAGGTTGATATGCTGGTTAAATAAACCAACCAACCAACACTCTACTAAGTATCGAGCACTCTTAATAAAATCACTACAGTGAACTGCCAACCCTTTAGTTTGTATTACTTTTAAGATTAGCATCTAGGTTCCATCCTTTTACTGTCAAAATAGTTAAATGTAACCCCCCACTTCTACTCTATCAGATTCTTTTCTCACACTTACTGCCCATGGAATTATCTTTTGTATACTTGCTTTCCTGATAGCTATGAACTCCAAAAGTTTAAATGCAATGTCAATTGACATCTACCTCCTCAAATCTTATTCATCTCTTATTCTTTTTTCGACATCCTCCTCTACCCTGTTTTTTCTGTGTAACCCCCTGTGCACCAGTAGCAGTCCTGCTTTGCTTGAGGCAAAATTGTTTAAAAAAAAAAAAAAAAAAATTATTAGGACGCATTTATAAATAAAAATAACAATAATAATGTCTAAAAAGTTGTAAGGGACTCTATTGAGTCCTACTTGTTATTACAAAAAAGTTTTAATTTATGAAGTAGTCGTAAAAAAGGGAAATTAGGAAAAGAACATTTTGCAAGATGCCAGAATGTTTCAGTAGATTTGAGAGAATTCGAAAGGTTCTAGAAATATGCAAATTAGGTGTTAGCCTTTATAAAAATAGGTTTTGGGCAGGGAGTAGTTAGTTGATAACAGGATGTGCTGACCTTATCAGCTCCGGCTTTGATTCAAGGATTTATATCCAGCCGAAAGAATCTCAAGTAAAAGTCCGACCAACTACCTGAAAGAGAACCTCATGGAACTATATGGGGTAAATACATATTTTTGACTCTTTCATTGACCAGACTAATAATTATTCTTTGTATACTCATTTCGAAAAGGTATAGCACTTAACTTCCTCGCCAACTTAATTGGGTAAAGATATTTGACACCTTCCCTTCTAACACTTACCAGTAGTAAACTGTCTTGTTTTGAATGCAAAAACTGTATATTTGTAAATATTTTTATTTCATGTTTTTGTAAATTAAGTATTTGTATGTAATTTTTATCTCTGAGTTTTGGTCAATCATTTTTTTTTTCTTTTGTTACACTTAACATGTAACAATATATTATGATGATGTGACAACTGAGAAAATATGTGAAAATTACAAGAATCTTATGTGTTTTTTTAATGTGAGGCAGAACTTCTACCAAAAAGCAGTCAATAGATAATTATGAAGTTCAAATGACGAATCTAGTTAGATAACTGTTCTTTCAATACAAAACTCTGGAGTCTGCTAACCAGATATGTCACCTGAATTTTTCTTGATTTATTAAATGCTCGATTAAAAGCTGCCCTCCGTGCAGACTTTTAAGCTAGCTCTTGTGAAGAGTTAATCAGGCCTCCATCCTAAAACTAAAGAGACGCCTGGTTTAGCTTAAAAAACAGCAATGATAATTTTGAAAAAATAACTTTGAATTCCTCAGTTCACTTCACAGAACTTGAAAAACCTCATTTTATTTCTGATTCTTGTGTTCTCCAAGTTGCAAATTTTGTGGAACTTCAATTGAGTGAAGTTCTTTGAATCGTAAGTGCTGAAAACTCACATCATGAAACCTCTCACTTTAACTTTGATTGGCATTTTGAAGAAATAAAATTGTTTTCCTTAATTCACAAAGTTTTTGGTTATATTTTAAACTGAGTTTAAAACAAAATTTTTTTAATTCACAGAATTTTGTTAATTGAAGCTCAACATAAATTAAAAAGTTGAAATCACTAATTTGTTTTCAGTTATTTTAAAATTTGAATTTTTAACTGTTCCCTCCACATCTGAAAACAAATTTCAATGCTGAATGTTCAAGCACTAGATAAAGGACAAATTTTCAATCTTGGCATCATCCTGATTTTAAAATGGTATAACATGTCTATGTAGAGCAAGTGTGGCTCGAGTTAGGGATTTTAAATACACACACACACACAATTTCACTGTTTATTTATTTAGAAAATATATATACACGCATTAAAGCAAAGTGGGAGGAAGAGTGAGTAAAAAAAATTATTACCTGCTGTAAAGTGATGAACAAAAAATGCAAAAAAAAAAGATACTGAAAGGATTAATTGGTTATTACTTTCTGCTTTTCAAACCTTAATCAAAGACAGAATAAATGTGCATAATGACTAGAAAAAGGAAATATAGACTATCCAAGAATCTGCAATGTAAATCACAGATTAAATTTAGATGCAACAACCATTCCTTTTGCTTTCAGGGGATGGCTGCTTAGACTTAATATACAGTTTTAAACACTCTCACATTTAAGTAGCCTTCTCTCTGTCAACAGAACGTAGGGTTGTTAGAGCTTAATGTAATCTGTTTTCTATTGCTGATGATCTGTTTCTTTTTTTAATGCACTTAATTGTTTTTTGTCTTTGGCTGAGCTCTGAAGAAGGAGGAGCAATAACTGGTTAACTTTTTTTTTTTAATTTTATTTAGAGTATTTTCCAAAAATTAACATCACTTCAAATCTGAATATCTGAGTAGCTACATGTCCAAGGCAAACAAAAATTAAATAGGCTTAATGATAAATAATAGAATATTTATTTATCAAAATTCAAACATTATTCAAAGGGATGTAGATTTTATAACTGATTTCACTAAGCTTCACAAATGTTCAATATTTGCATCACCTGTGATGCAGCACATGTCAAGTCAGTAGTCCAGTTCCTGCCAAACATGCTGTATCATATCTTCCATAATATTCTCTAGCACCTCAGCAATTCTCTGCTTAAGTTTCTCCAGGCTTGTAGAAAGAGCAGGGGACACAGACCTGTTCTGTCACAAGGTGTCAAGTCGGGTGAATGCAATGGTCATTTCAACAGCACATTGTCATCATCACTGACATACTTGATCCGTCTTCCTGGTAGTTTCTCATTGTAATAAGTTCGCACCATCAACTTAGTTTTCATACATTTTGTTAAAATTTGAAATATTGTTATTAGATAAAAAAAAAAAAAAAAAAAAAAATGTCAATCTAATATATATATATATATATAGTGTATCGAGGCAGCAGATAATTTTCTAAACATATACTGTTAAATATAACAGACAATGTCTATTACGTTTAATCATGAGCCATTCTAAAGATCATATTTTGGATTTAATTTCAGGTGAAAATAAAGACAAAAATTGTCCAACATTTACATATTTTTTTTATTATTTTGGTTTTAAGCTTTTGGCTCACATGTGCCATCTTCAGAGAGGTTACAGGGATGTTAACATAGAATCATCTTCGATAGTGGATGTCATTATCTTGTGTTGACATGAAACATTGCTAAGCAACGATAAGTCATCAAATAGCAGACGCAGTTTGTAATGTGGTTCTATGACGTCATTATATATAACAAAGAACATAAGTTGAATGTTTTTATAAACCCATTGGTAATATATTTTGTGGCTCTTACAGACCGTTCCTCAGACCAAATTCATAGCAATGGGTTTATAAAAATATCCAACTTATGTTCTTTATTATAATACTCTGTTAAATCTTAACATTGAGTTCTCATTGTATTTAATCTCCTATGGAATTTACCTTACCAAGTACCAAGGATTCTACTTTATATATAAAACAAATGTTTGGAAGTACAAAATTTGTATACTATTTTAAAATAAGAAATTTATTAACAGTCCCTCAGGCCCTTTCATCCAACATCTCATCAGGAGAAAATCGTTGGAATTATAAATCAAATGAAAAGAAAAGCAACAAAAATGAAGAGCAAAAAAAAGGGGGCATGTTAAAAAAATGTTTGCTCTATCACTGATATTGAGCGCTTTTAAATAAGTACCACGCATATATAATATGTAAACAATATAATATATATAACAAATTACATATTTTTATATATATATATATATATATATATACATACACTTTTCACATATAAATATATATACTTATGACGAAGGGAGGAGAAATCACATTGAAATAATTAGCGAGGGACAGTTAAAATAAAATATCCCCCAACAAATTTAGACTTCACAAAATCCTTTTGCCAGCAAAGGGGCTTTCATTTAATTTATAAACTCCAACAATTTTTTCCTGATGAGATGTTGGATGAAAGGGCCTTAGGGGCTGTCAATAAATTGCTTGTTTTTAAAATGGTATACAAATTTTGTACCTTCAAACATTTGTTTTTATATATAGATATATATATATATATATATATATATAGTATATCGAGGCAGCAAGTAATTTTCTAGACATATTCTATTAAATATAAGAGACAATGAATGTCTATTATGTTTAATCATGAGCCGTTCTAAACGTCGTATTTTTGCTTTAATTTCAGTTGAAAATAAAGACAAAAATTCTCCAACATTTGGATAATTATTTATTGGTTTTCTTCTAAGCTTTCGGCTCACATGAGCCATCTTCAGAGAGGTAGTTTAAACTGAAATATTATAAAATCCACCATCACCGACGATTTTATTTTGTGTTGACATAAAACTCCACTTGGCAACGGCAATAGTTACCAAAAATAATAAACGCAGTTCTTAAGTTTGCGATGCGGTTTTATGACGTCACACCGCGGGATAGCGCGAAATGACAACAAAACCATCTAGTCAAATGCAATGTAATATGTTATTTCCTGTTTTAAAGTTTTCCTGTTTTCACTCAATAAAATCAACTTTAAAACAGGAAATAACATATTACATTGCATTTGACTAGATGGTTTTGTTGTCATTTCGCGCTATCCCGCGGTGTGACGTCATAAAACCGCATCGCAAACTTAAGAACTGCGTTTATTATTTTTGGTAACTATTGCCGTTGCCAAGTGGAGTTTTATGTCAACACAAAATAAAATCGTCGGTGATGGTGGATTTTATAATATTTCAGTTTAAACTACCTCTCTGAAGATGGCTCATGTGAGCCGAAAGCTTAGAAGAAAACCAATAAATAATTATCCAAATGTTGGAGAATTTTTGTCTTTATTTTCAACTGAAATTAAAGCAAAAATACGACGTTTAGAACGCTCATGATTAAACATAATAGACATTCATTGTCTCTTATATTTAATAGAATATGTCTAGAAAATATATATATATATATATATATATATGATTACATCAATAAAAAAAATACTAAGATCATTCGAGTAAGAATCAGGTGTTTCATTAGGCTAATTTTTTTTTTGTGTGTGTGTGGACACCCTGTATATTTTTCAATTCACCACTTTACAGTGAATAAACATTTTGCTTATCCTTGCTCTATATATCTTTTTGACTAATATATTTTGTATATGATAATGCAGTGTTCTTTTGCCATTTAGCAATTCACCTTTCACTGTCTTGCTGTATTATGGGCTTTTAAATAACATATATAATTTAATATTGCAGAAATTATGAAAAATAGTAAAAAATCAATGGAAAGTTGAAAGTCATAATTCATAATTTTGGTATATTTAATAGAAAAATAGATATTTTTTTGCCAGAAAAAAATAAAAACAGTATTAAAAAAAAAAAAAAATAAAACATATTGCACAATTTTACAAAAAAGACAATACACACTGAAAATAGTTCTGCGGCTGGCAAACACAATGGGTCATGTCTTCTTGCATGGTTTCTACCTACGAGAGACTATATGCGACTTGCTGTAATGTTTAACTGTTTATGAATCTGTTATGGTGAAACACATTTATTCCTCAGATAAATGAACTCTCCCTCCTATATTAATGAGTTAACAGGAGGAAGTACTTGGGAAGTTCATGGGAATTCTTTAGACTTCTGTTGGAGTTCAGTAGACTTCTGTTGGAGTTCAGTAGACTTCTGTTGGAGTTCAGTAGACTTCTGTTGGAGTTCAGTAGACTTCTGTTGGAGTTCAGTAGACTTCTGTTGGAGTTCAGTAGACTTCTGTTGGAGTTCAGTAGACTTCTATTGGAGTTCAGTAGACTTCTATTGGAGTTCAGTAGACTTCTATTGGAGTTCAGTAGACTTCTATTGGAGTTCAGTAGACTTCTATTGGAGTTCAGTAGACTTCTATTGGAGTTCAGTAGACTTCTATTGGAGTTCAGTAGACTTCTATTGGAGTTCAGTAGACTTCTATTGGAGTTCAGTAGACTTCTATTGGAGTTCAGTAGACTTCTATTGGAGTTCAGTAGACTTCTATTGGAGTTCAGTAGACTTCTATTGGAGTTCAGTAGACTTCTATTGGAGTTCAGTAGACTTCTATTGGAGTTCAGTAGACTTCTATTGGAGTTCAGTAGACTTCTATTGGAGTTCAGTAGAAGTACTAGGCAGTTGATATTAGTCGACAGTCAGCCAAATACTAAGGAGTCAGCTTTTGGTGGAAGATTACCAAGTTCCTAACATTTTGGGTACATTAAGTCAATTAGCAACTGACATAGCATGATTATGACCTTCAGTGCAAATTTACTCCACAACAGAAGCTTACTAAATTTTTACATAGAAAAGGGAGTTTTTGTAACTTATGTTTTTTTTTAACTTCTCAAATACTTACGGTTATGTAAATTACTTTTTTTTTTTTAACACTTGTGCAATATGTGAGTACAGTACTTTGAGTGTGTATGATAGTGTGCAACCGTTACTACTGTACTGTAAACCAATATTTTACTATATATTTTCAGAAATATGTCTTCATACATGAAATACTATATGAGAGTATGGGGAACAGTAATACAGATAGAAGTTTGAGTTAATATTAGTATGGGTTGGGCTTATATAGGCTTAAAATATGCCAAAATAATAAAATATTTCATTTGTACTTCACGGTTTTTTATGTTTCGTTGGGGTTCTTGAAACACATTAACCGCACAAAGTGAGGGAACAATGTATATAATTTGAAATGTTCGTTTTTAAAGCAATAATAAAATCTTACTCCCCTACTACTGGCAAATTATTTATAATGGTAGCCAGTGGATTATATGGTTTTATTTATAATATCTTGATACAAACTCTTAATCATGGTATCTGATAAAGTTTCCCATTTCAAGAGGCGTGAGAAATATTTTAAAACCTCAGGAGTGCAAGCCTTGAAAAAAAGTAAAAAAAATTGTTGACATAAGGTTTAGGAGATATAACAAAACAATTTATTAAAGGTGAGGAAATTGTGGAGAGCCATAATCATCAATGTCCCGAAGGGCCACAACTTATAGAAGAAAAGTGAACTTGAGTAAATGGATGGTGGGACAAGGTTTAGAGGTGATAGCAAAAAGACAAAATTTATTAAAAGAAAATAAATTGAATATGCGACACAAAGATCTGAAGGCAAATTGGCATGGTGAAGGACACATTCCAGAAGCTGAGTAGAGTATTAAGAGACAGGAAAATTTCGTTAGCAATCCAGTACTCTTTGTTTCTATGTGATGTCAGTTCTTCAATATGGCAGTGAATGCGGTTCAAAGATGAAGGAAAAACTTGAAGCAACTGAAATGTGGTTCTACAGAAGGATGTTGTGGATATCATAGACCAAGCACATGAGCAATGAGATTTTGGAAAGGATGGAAATGAAAAGGAAATTAACCAAGCATCAGGAAGAAACAGCTAAAGTTCCTGGGACATGCAATGAGGAAGGAGGGCTTGGACAATCTGATACTCACAAGCCAGATAGAGGGAAAGAGAGACAGAGGAAAGCAGCATGTAACATATTTGGAGGGCCTGAGCAGGTGAATGGCAGCGGGGGTTGGGTGGTGTAACAGGAGAAAAAGTGCTAAGAACCCCCAGGGATGAGGAAATGTTGTCGGCTATGATTGCCGACATCCTGAAAGGACATGGCACATAGAAGTAAGTTGTTTGTTTTTATTTAACATTTTAGAGAATGTGTGAGGAATGACGATTTTTTTATTTATTTTAATCATATCACCCCGAGTCATATGGGAAGTGAGAGAGAATTTCCCTTAAGCACACTCCACCCACATCTATTGAACAGGTGAAGAGGCTCATCCCTTGTTTCTTGTTTAGGATACGGTTTCCGGTTTTCTCTTTTCCAATCTTTGCACTTTTCTTTTTTTATTTTTTTTCAATTGGAGTAGATAGACTAAACTATCGCCCGGTTCACACTCCACTCACATCTATTGAACAGGTGAAGAGGCTCATCTCTTGTTCCCTGTTTAGGATGTAGTTTCTGGCTTTCTCTTTTCCATTCTTTTTACCCTTACGTAGCCCCCTGTACATCAGTGGCGTTATCGCCTTGCTTGGGGGTGAAATGATTAAAAAAAAAAAAAAAAATAAATAAATATAAATTAAAATACATGTAATTATTAGTAAAACTTACAATTATTTACATTGTTCAGACCGTTTTCCTCATCTTTATTGCCATATTTACGACGTTTCGACCATTGTACGCTCCAGCCTTCTTCAGGTGCTAGGAATTTTTAACTGAATCCTTTATTTTAATCACTGGGATATATCATTCTCATTCCATGTGCTATGCCATCTCCAGTAGCCATGTAGCTATCTCCTTTTAACCCAACTCTCTAAGTTATTTGTTCACCACTGCTGTAGCTTGGTATTAAACTCACAACTCTTTGGATCAAGTCACTGGAACTGACCAATGCCTGTATCTTCTGGGTCCTACTGGAATTGGCATTACACATGGAATAAGAATGATATACCCTGAAATAAGGGGTTTTAAAAGTTTTTAGCATCTGAAGAAGGTCGGAGTGTATAATGGCTGAAATGTTGTAAGAATGGCGAGAAATATATGGATAACACTCCGAACAATGTAAATAATACCTTGTCTCAGAAATAAAGACAAAATATATAATGTTGTTTTTTTTTTTTTTTTTTTTGTCATGAACTGGTTTTTAAGGAAATACAACAGGTTTATGGGTAGGGCTAGTTTAAGATAAAAGGTAAGAAGGGTTAAGTTTTTTGTTTAATATTTGAAATTATAGTTAAAGAACGAGTTTGTGTGAGGAATGAAGTCTCCCATGTGACTTAAGTAATAAGTTGGTTTTACATTTCTTCGCGCTGTTGTCTTGACCAAATGTTGAATTCCCTTTCCCACCCCCAAAAATTGCCAGAATTATCATCGTTTATCTGCACTTGTCAAAAATTTTATGCATATTTTTGCAATTCGCAATTTTGCTACATCCTCTACTAGGAAAATTTGATCACTGTGTTATGCTAGACAATTTTTCTCACCAGAATTGATCTTGCACATTTCTAAGTCTGAAGTAAGTCCTCAATTTGAATGATACTATCACATCTGGTTTGGTGCTTCTGCTATGTATTTAGAAATTCTTGTTAAAATATGAAAAATGAATCTGCAATGTGATTAGTTCTGACCTGACACCTTGGCTTCAGTTACTTTCCCACCTTTGTAATGTAACTTTATTATACTTTTTGTATAAATATTTTCATTGTAACTGTTCTGATGATCTATAATATCTAGATTTTATGAATTAAAGTGTACTACAAGATTGTCAGCAAGGTTTCCTCATTTTACAGTTGAAATGGATAGTTAAGTGCCATATATGATACACGCTTTGGACAATCATGTCTCAAAAGAGACATGACTGATTGGGTAGATTATCCCACAGTAGGTTGCCATTACTTTCTGCGGTTGCCAACCAAAGCTATAGAATTCAATCTCTTATTTAACCCATTGCTGGAGAGAAGAGATGGATTAATACTTTTCCCAAGGGTATTCAACTAGAATTCGAACTCTGCTCTGATTTCTTGTTCAGAGTTGATATCTACTGCACCACAACACACATCCGAAATGGATAGAGGTAATTATAAATTCTGTGCTAACAATTATTTCACTAGTATTTTTCACTTGTGGAGCTCTTTGAACTCCTTGCTTTCCAGTCAACTATGCATTTTAATTTATTATATTTTGTCTTAATTTCTGTTCTTTTATTGTTCTCTCTCCTTATTTTCTTTTTCTCTCATTCCCCAATAACCCCCCCCCCCCGCTTTGTGGTGGTGGGGGGGGTGAAATGATTAAAAGAAAGAAAAAAAACTGACCCGGTTATATTTGTTCTACATTGGCCCGCATCTAACGCTGATATGGATTTTGAGGTCAATCCATAGTCGTGAAGAATCTATTGTCATTTTTCACAAACTGGTCAAAGTACACAATAAGGTACACGACTGGCCATAATTATTAGGCCACCTCAGTTTGTTTTTTTTTTGTTTTTTTTTGTTTTTTTTGTTTTTTTATTTATTTATTTTTTTTTTTAAATGATGTATTTCATACTATTTTTAGTCTTTATTGCCAAGTGGATAATTCTTAATGAAAATGGAATTGTTCTTTAATATTGCACAATAGCATATGCATCAAATGAACTGTTCTGGTGTGCAGTTTTTGTGCTCTCTTTGCCATGCTAGTCTCTTCTTATTGGCTGACCAAAGGAAAGGTTTCCTGGCTGCTTTGTAAAATTTTACAAAATAATAATTAAAAAGAATCATTCTATTTTCATTTATGCACTTGGCAACAAATACTAAAAATAGTATGAAATACATCATTTTTTCATTTTTTAAAACTGGGGTGTCCTAATAATTATGGCCGGTAGTGTAGGTAGAAAGATTATTCAGTTTTATCACAGAAAACAATGTTTACTTAATTATCAAGTAGTACCTCTGAAAATTTAATGATTTTCTTATTTGAATTTTCGGTAGACCTGTATGACATTACCACCTACTGTAAATTTGTTGATATCGTGTTTTTTTTTTGTTTTTTTTTACTTTCTTCATTGCAATATCATTGACTAGACTCTATACTTTCCGATTATCCAAAAAAAATTTGGAAAAAATTCATTAAGATTTTTAGTGGGTGCTCAGTTTTTCATACAACCTTATAGTAAATCAATCCTCCATTTTGTAAACTCTCACATTGGGGTTGTTTTGATCTCGCTGAGACCACGTATAGAGAAATTTACAATTTGAAGATTGACAAACGCATGGAAAATTTTTAATTATCCCTACTTCATATCAATGAAAAATAAGTTATTTGAAACATTTTAAAAAAAGTTTTGGACAGTTTCTTTAAAATAATTCCTGTTGTAAAAAAATTTGGAATGAAAAATGACATGTGAAATATAAACAAAAAAATTTCTACAGAGAATCTTTAAAATAATTCCTATTCTAAAAAAAATTTGGAATAAAAACATTTCTGGAAGAATTTTTTTTTCATTAATTTCCTATAAGTTTTGAAAAAAAAAACAAAAGAAAAAAGGGCAACAACTCAAAGTGAGTGTTTCCAAAATGAAAAATCTATTTACAATAACGTCGTATGAGAAACTGAGCACCTCCTAAAAATCTCTAAATATTGAATTTTTTTTCCAAATGTTTTTTTTTTTTTTAAGTTTCCGATTTACAAAAAAAAAAAACATTATGTACTAATCAATGATATTGCCCTGAAAAAAGTAAAAAAAAAAAATGATAATCAACAAATTTACAGGTGGTGGTAATGTCGTACAGGTCCGCTGAATTTTCTGATAATTCATTATTTTAATTAACTGAATACATCCCTTGTCTTTTTCACGGTTGAAATATATTTTTTTGAAATTCTTTCTATTTTTTCATTAGATATTTGAGCTCAACAACTTGAGCAATATAGGGAAACATTTATTATTATATATCCGATGACTTCCATGTAAAGTCTAGTAAGAGTTATCATCTAAACTTACTTATAAATAGAACTTTGTGTGTCCGTTACCTATAGACTCGAAAACGGCTGAACCGATTTTCTTGAAAATTTATACAGTTGTACTATAAGCATCTGTGAGTGTTCTTAGCTAGGTTTTGTGTCGAGGTACGCCTGATGAATATTGAAAATTGATAATCGAAAAAATCGGGTAAAAAGAGTGGTCCAATTTTAATCGAATTTGATGCGCTCATAGACAAAGACATAAGAAACGATATTCAGGAGTTTCAAGGTTGCAGTTTTTACAATAGTGCAGAAAATCGATTTTTATATATATATATATATATATATATAAAAAAGGCAAGATATTTGTGTGTGTGTGTGTCTCTATTTATCTGTCTGTAAGTTCTTTATTTAAATCCACAATTTTTATCTAATTCTCACCAAACTTCACACAAATATTCTTTAGGCTGAGTCTGAGCTCCAGGACCATGGATTAGTTTAAAAGCTTTCATTACACCCAAGCAATGCCGGGCTATACTGCTAGTTATTTATATGTAGACTGTTGTCCTCATCTTTGTTATTGCTATCACACCATTTCAGTTGTCGTGCTCTCTAGCCTTCATTAATTATCTATTGATCAGGATAACTTACAAGGAATTCTGGTCAAACGCTTTTTATCTCCAAAAAATAGACTGTTCTTCATCTACTTTCCATGTCCAGAGATCTAGTTCTTATTTTTAATATTGCTTAGTTACTGCTTGCTGTGTTTCTACTGAGTCCAAGTACACACTGCTCAACCCAGGGTTTGAAATCATGGTTATTTATTCTGATCTAAACCCTTTATTTAATCTATAAGAATAGACTGTTATTGTTCCACTACCATGTCTAGGGATATCTTGCCTACTTTTTATTTTAGTACTGCTCAGTTATTGCTTGCCTTGTTTCCACTGAGCCCAAGTACCCACTGCCCGACTCAGGAATTGAACTCACAATTATTAGGGATATCTCGTCTAGTTCTTAATTTTTAGTACTGCTTTCCCATTGCCACTGAATCCAAGTAACCACTGCCTGACCCCAGGATTGAACTCGTAATTTAGGGATATCTCATCTAGTTTTTAATTTTAGTACTGCTCAGCTATTGCTTGCCCATTTCCACTGAATCCAAATACACACTGCCGAGCCCAGGAAGAGAATTTGCAATTATTTAGGAAGTTCTCTCAGAATTGCCTTGCAGTATAGGTTAAATAGATCCGGTGAGAAGACCCATCCTTGTCTTTCTATTTTTATATATCTGCTGAACTTATTTCCTGCCTGTATGCAGGCGGTTTACTACCAGTATAAGTTCTTCATTATTCTAATGTCTTTCCCGAATATATCAAGCATCTCTATCAAGTCTTTGTGGAAAGAATTCACAATTATCTCGGAAGTGTTCTAGCAGAAAATGAAAGATAGAAAGAGTTAGATTTCCTTGCCCTATTTTTGTATATCTACTAAACTCATTTCCTGTTTGTACACAGGCGGTTTGCTGCCAGTCCAGGTTAGCGATTACTCTAAGGTGTCCCCTCAGTATGTCAAGGTAGCCAAGCATTTCTATCAAGTCTTTGTGACATACTTTGTTGAACACCTTTACATAGTCTATAAAAAAAACACAGGTAAATGTCCTTCTACATTTGTATTGCTCTTTCTGATAACATTCTGAGCATAAATGTTGCATTTCTTATTCCATGGTCCTTGAAATCATACTCTTATTCTATCTCTGGTTTGATTCTACTGTGTGCTTTATTCATCAGAATTTGAATGATGGGTTTTATGTGACACGTTAAGCTGATTTAAATGCTTCAAAAGACAGGAAGTTGTGGCAAGCCATAATCATCCACGTCTTGAAGGGACACCGCAGAAGAGGAATAGCTTTTAACTTTTTGGTTCAACTAATCTATCTTTCCCAGAAAGTCATGTTGGTTTGCAAATAATAAAGAAAATGAAGTCTGTTAGTTACAATTGTCTGTCCTGAAGAGAAATGGCATGTGGGTGTCTTCACCTCTCTATCCTTAAACATGTGCTTTTTTTCCTATCTTTATCAATGACTTCCTCAATGTGATCAGTTCCCAACTAAGTATTTATCTTGACAACACAAGTATTTACTCCTCTCTTCATAGTAAGTTTGACAAAGTAAATTTGGCACCTGCTCTTGAAAAGGACCTCGAGTAAGTCGGTGGTTAACCTTATCAGTGTAATCAGTTCCCAACTAAGTATCTATATTGATGACACAACTATTTACTCCTAAGTGGTAAGTTCAACAAGGTAAATCTGGCACCTGTTTTTAAAAAGAACTTCCAATTAGTGAATGGCTAGTAAATTTTAATGACCCCCTCCCCAACAAAAAAAACTGCTATCATTTAATGACCATAAAGACCCTTTTCAGCTTGCATGGCTGATGCTGCTTCCCAGGAGAACAACTCTGCATCATCTTGGGCCAATGTTTTCTACTAACACGAAATGGAATGATTATATTGAATCATTTGTTTGGTCGTCAGCTAGGAAAGTCTGTTCTGTTTGGTGTCAGACAATTTTTCTCGTCAGAATCAACATTTCACATTTATAAATCTACCATTCATCTGCATATTGAATATTGCTGCCACATTTGGTCTAGCACTCCTTCCTTATGTCTCAAGATTCTCAACAAAATCCAATGTGGTCTGTAATGTTATCGATCCTGACCTGGCATCTCGACTTCAGTTGCTTTCTCGCCACCATGACCTGCCTTCCCCCATGTCTTTTCTCTATATTTTCATGGCAATTGTTCTGATGAACTTTCCTCCTTGCTGCTTCAATAGCATGAATTTAAGTGTGCTACTAGATTAATGGGATGTGCGTTGTGGTGCAATGGATATCGGCTCGATAACTGGAAGGAAGAGACGGATTAATACCTTTCCCATCTATTTGTGTATAAATATTGCCTAAGGGATCATGAAACGGTACTTGTGTGGTGCATTCTAATAATAGTTTTTTTTAATACAATGGGTTTAATATTGATTGATGGGAGAGTAGCATGATTGTATACATCACGGATAATGATGTCAATTGTTTCATGGACGGGAACATTTGTGAATAAGTTTTGGACATCCAAAGATGCAATTATTTGATTCTTAGGTTTTACGGAATGGAGAATCTGTAAAAATTCGTCCGGGAAAAACAAACATGTAGGTAATATCAGACAGATTTTGGTCAACAATACGGTGATCCTTACTCATACACACAATAAGAGGAACCTGCAGATATTGGAGGCCATGTACATCAAATCTAAACAACCAACACTCAATAAAATCACATTTAAATCCGGACATAACATATTACATTGCATTTGACTACATGGTTTTGTCATTTCGTGCTATCACGCGGTGTGACATAAAACTGCATTGCAAATTTGAGAACTGTGTTTATTATTTTTGGTAACTATTGACGTTGCCAAGTGGAGTGTTATGTCAACACAAAATAAAATCGTTGGTGATGGTGGATGTTATAATATTTCAGTCTAACTAACCTCTCTGAAGATGGCACATGTGAGCTGAAAGCTTAGAAGCAAATCAATAAGAAATTATCCAAATGTTGGAGAATTTTTGTCTTTATTTTCAACTGAAATTAAAGCCAAAATATGACATTTAGAACGGCTCATGATTAAACATAAGACATTCATTGTCTCTTATATTTAACAGCATATGTTTAGAAAATAAATATATATATATATATATATATATATTATACTTTCATAGTGTTTTATATTTGTTTGAGGGTAAAGGATCATTATTTGCCCATAGCTGGTTAGGGTGAACTTTGGAACAATAGTAACTCAGAGTTGGGTCCATGCTAATCAAAATCCCCAACCTCCTGATCAGAAGCCTTGCTGCCGGATGTTGTTTATTATTATACCCTGGACTAAAACTCTGAAGAAGTCAGTGAGGGAACCTCTTTACTATGTTTCCCAAGAAGCCATAAAAACTTACAAATAATAATGATAATGAACCTGTGGGGAGTTGTGATCACCCATGTCCGTTCAGAACATGGCATTAAAAAACAAAAGAAGAAATCTGTCTTCAGATATCTCCTTGTTTCTGTAGGATTTTCTCTTGTGTCTTTCTACTCAAGTGATACCCAATAGGATTAGAGGAGATCATGCACAATCATGTCTCTTGTTATCTGATTCGGGCAGGGTAGGTGCAGGTGCTGTGTCGGTGGAGAGAGAAAGAAAAGCTTTGAGGACTGTTTGTGGGTTTCCTGTCCTAATGTATCTTATCTTTTATTTGCTTGCTTTCACCTCGACCAATGAATTAAGATTTCAGCCCCCATCTTATCTACCAATATCCACTATTAAGACACTGTTTTATTTTGTTTCTTTTTAGATTTTTTTTTTTAACCTGATAATATTTTTGGGATCTAAAAGCAAATAATTAGACTGTAGCTACCTAATAAGAAAATTTTGTGTAGTAAGAGAATACTGACAGGCCTCGGAGATCATACACACCTAAGTGGTAGACAAGAAAATTTACTGAGGTAGGAGAGGTTGAGATTTGAGTGTCAAATTGGTATTTATTTATTTTTTTAAATACTGATGCAGAAAGGAGATGCTGAAAAATTCTCAGCCTGACCAAGAAGGCATAGAAGAGAAAAAAAAATTCTGTAGTTTGGCTAAATCTATATCTATAAAAGTGACGAGGGTGGATGTTGTGTATGTATTTGTTTGTTTGATAGATTCGACTTAGCGTTTGCATTTTGTGGTCTAGCTCATTGGGAGTTGCACTCAGATGTAGATAAAAATTTTAGAATGCTAATGACACCTTGAAATTTTTTTAGAAATCCAAAATTAGGGGTAGAAAAATATATATTATCACCCCACAAAATCAGGGATCAGTTTATGTATTAATTATAATATAGAATCGATCACCCCACTTTGTTACCCACCTCCTTCCCACCCTAATCCAATAGACATTCTACATTGTTATCTATATCTATAAAAGTGACGAGAGTGGACGTGTAAGTATTTGCTATGTAAATTCATGTGTTTTTATTCTTATTATTCCTTAAATGACCCGAGTGAAACCTGGCTAAACTGCTACTTTTTGGATATACGTTAAGCTGAAGACTTTTTCAGTACCCCCTCTATTTTGGAATAATTTAATTTTTTTTTTTTTTTTTTTTTTTTTGCTTTATATTTTGTTTAATTTTATTTTTTTTGTTTAAATTTTTATTTTTCCAAAGATATATTTTTCTTAGACAGCTTCACCTCTATCAAAATGACCTTTTATATCTTTGGAGACTATTTCGTTTTCAAGTTGATGTAAATTCTAAAGTCAAAACAATTACCATGTAAATATATTTTATGTACTTAGTCATGATCTTTTTTGTAAACTTTTCAATTTCCAAGTTGATTTAAGTTTTGAAGTGGAAGTGTGTGAAACAGTATGGAAATTTTCTCACAGAAAAAAAATCAATTAGTTTATATGCACAATAAAAATGTGTGAAATAGGAACAGAAAAGACTTTTATCTTTTTAATCATTACACCCCCAAGCAAGGTCAGACCACCACTAGCATACAGGGGGTTACACTGAGTGAAAAGACTGGTTGCAGCAGATATTGAAGAAAGGATAAAAGATAAAGGGGATTAAAGAAAATAGATGGCAATTGATGTTGCATTTAAATTTTTGGGACTTTTAGCTACCATGGAAGCAAGTAAACTGAAGGTAGTTCCACAGGCAAGAAGTGTGAGAAAAATTGTTAGTAGAAATGGGGGTTAGACTAAACTATCACCCGGTTCACACTCCACCCATGTCTATTGAACATGAAGAGGCTCATCCCTTGTTCCCTGTTTAGGATGTGGTTTCTGGCTTTCTCTTTTCCAATCTTTTCACTCTTACGTAGCCCCCTGCGCATCCGTGGCATAAAAAAAAAACATTTAACTATTTCAATGGTATAAGGGTGTGATTTATGTGCCAGTTTGGTATCACACTTAACTTCATGTGGATGGGATACTGGGGTGGTGTAGTGTAGCTTGTCAGATCAGTTGCCATGAAAATATTCGTACAAAAGACAGAGGGAAGTCATGTCAGTGGTAAGAAAATGACTGAGGTCGAGATGCTGAGTCAGGACCAATTATATTGCAGATCCTTCTTTGGATTTTGTTGAGAACCTCATTGCAGGAGATATGGCTACAGTATTCAGTGCAATAATGACATCCTAAATTTCTAGGAACCTGTTCTATAAAGGCAGGTAATCTTTAAAAACTTTTCTTTTCAATCTGAGAATGGAAACAAATCACTTTATAGTATAAAAAAGAATTAAACCATTTTGAAAATTTAATAGAAAACATTTATTAAAATATTTCCAGATTGAAATTCTGTTCTCATCATATTTCTTTTCAGAAGTCTGATGCTTTTTGACTCTAGTGTCATCAGCTGTGTTAAGGTTTCTTCAACACCTTCAAATTGAATCTCTGCAGTCCCAAAGATCCAATTGCAAATCTTGTCAAATTTATGACTAGAAGATTTGCCACATTTTAACTTCAAGACGATTTCTTTTGTCAGAATAAATTATGCTCATCACAGAAAACCCTCTTTCAGCCACCTTAGAATTGAACTCACTACTCACTCATAGTGATCTATCTTGCTAACCACACTGAGGTTAAAAAAGGCGCCTTTAACTTTATCAACTGTACTGTCAATCTCACTTTTTTTTTTTTTTTTTTTGTATGCAACAATGAATCTGAGAATGGAAATGAATCGCTTTATTGTATCGAAAAGAACTAAACCATTTTGATAATTTAATAGAATAGGGGGTCTGTAGGGCTATATTTTTTAAGATCTGTTTTGTAGATTTTTAAAAATCCTCAGTAACACATCTTTATTTTAAGCATTTTTGTCTCTTTTATTCAAAGACCACAAGGGGGGCTTGATCAATAATAGCATCTTAAATTCCCAGGAAACATTTCTATAAAGGTAGGCAATCCTTAAAAATTTAGTCTGCTTATTTTCTTTTCATTTTGAGAATGGAAACAAATCACTTTATCAGATCAAAAAGAATTAAACCATTTTGGTAATTTAATAGAAAACATTTTCAAGATATTTTTTTATATTTCTCTTCAGAAATATGATGTTCTTATCTTTTTTTTCTTTGTTTAACTCTAGTGTCATCAGTTATGTTATGGTTTCTTAGCCACATTTGAATTGAATCACTGCAGTCCCAAAGAGTCAATGGAAAACCTATCGAATTTATGACTAGAAGATTTACCACATTTTTAACTTCTAGACAATTTTTCTTGTCAGAATTTATGTTCATCAAAGAAAATCGTCTTTCAGCCTCTGCAGCAACACTATTATATTTTTACCGATTATGTACTAGCAGTGTAGCCCGGCATTGCTAAGGTGTAATGAAAGCTTTAAAACTAATCCATGGTCCTGGAGCTCAGATTCAGCCTAAAGAATATTTGAAATCATAAAATTGCGACAATTTTCCAATCGCACCTAATATCTATATATATATATATATATATATACTGTCATCTGCAGACACAACCTGTTTCGACGTATCACAGCTCATCAGTACGGTTAGACTCCGATTGCTTTTTTTACCCAGGATTGAAACCCGACCGAAAATGGCGTCAGTCGGTGACTCTTCCCCTGGGCTCTGAGCATTCGGTGGAAGTAGGCAGACTTTTTAGCGCATATCATTATACGCACCCAATAGCTAGAGCGCTCTAATTCATTTCATTGAATGAGCAATTTAGCAGTATAGCCTGGCGTTGCTCTGGTGTAATGAAAGCTTTAAAACTAGTCCATGGTCCTGGAGCTCAGACTCTTTGGACGTTGGCATGAAACACTAAAAAGCAATAGTTGTTTCCAGTTAAAGTGAAACCGTAGACTGAAAGTGAATGAATGGATTAAGTCAAATTTTGATTTCCTGGTATCGATATCAAATAAGTTTCTTTTCGTCATAAACTGAATTTTGAAGGCTAAATAAGTCCTCTGAGTAAATGGTATCATGGCTGAGACTAAGAACTACCATTACGTATACTTAGTCAAACCCAAAGCAAAAATTAAAATAAAAGGGCTGAAAAAAATACATACAGGCAGATAAACACACACACACACACAAAAACATTTTGCCTTTTTTATATATATATAGTCTATTCTCTGCACTATTGTAAGAACTGCAACCTTGAAACTTCTGAATATTGTTTCTTATGTCTTTGTCTATAGGTGTATCAAATTTGATTAAAATTGGACCACTCCTTCTATAACCTATAGACGGCAAGAGGAACAGAGGAAAACAAGACTTAGTGTGCTTGAGTAAACAGATGCCAGAAGAAGGTTTAAGAGAAATAACAAAAAGATAAAATTAATTAAGAGCTACAAAGAACAAGAATTTGTGGAGAGCCATGATCACCTGTCCTGAGAAGACATGGTGCATAGAAGAAGAAATGTGAGATTGAGTAAATGAATGGCTGAACATGGTTTAAGAGCGATAAGAAAAAGATAAAATTTAAAATTTAAGAGCTATGAAGGACAGGAAATTGTGGAGTCATGATTGCCTATGTTCTAGGGGACACAGCACATAAAGAAGTGCATCTTGTCATTTCTTCAGGAAAGGCCTGCAAAATCAATAAATCTGAATCTAAAGTAACTGAAAATTTAAGGCATGGTAATGTTGTTAGATGTGCATTGTGGTGCAGTAGATATCGGCTCAGAACGGGAAATCGGGGAGCCGAGTTCGAATTCCAGTTGAATTCCTTGCATTCAGTTACACGCAAATACCCTTTTAAAAGGTATTAATCCATCTCTTCCTTCCGGTTATGGGTTAATAACGGGACAGTTTGGGTTCTATAGCCTTGGTTGGCAATCAGTCTACCACAGAAAGTAATGGCAACCTACTGTGAGAAAATCTTCTGCCCAGTCAGTGATGTCTCTTTTGAGACATGATTGCCCATGTGTTTCACATATGGCACATAACTAACTGATGGTAATATTAGCTGTTTCTTTACAAGGAAACATTTGACACTCATTGACTGAGTAGCTTGTAACTGTTTTCAGATGTAATTTATAAAATCTTTTTTAGGAAAATGGATATCTCAACTCCAGAAGCTCTTATAGCTCTTTTCAGTATTAATACGTGAATGCTAACTTTAAAGCTATCAAATTTTCAAATAATCTTTTTACATCAGTTTTTTTCTATTAGTGTATAATTATAACCAACATCCACCTTTACCTTTCTCTATATATATATATATATATTCCATAAATATGAACATTTTGTATGATGAAAGCCTTTTAAAGCAGTGATTAACTTTTTCCATGTTAGCTGCTAACCGCTTCGCGCACTCCCTTTTCAAACGTCCAGCCGCTTCGCGCACTCCCTTTTCAAATGTCCAGCCGCTTCGCGCACTCCCTTTTCAAACGTCCAGCCGCTTCGCGCACTCCCTTTTCAAACGTCCAGCCGCTTCGCGCACTCCCTTTTCAAACGTCCAGCCGCTTCGCGCACTCCCTTTTCAAACGTCCAGCCGCTTCGCGCACTCCCTTTTCAAACGTCCAGCCGCTTCGCGCACTCCCTTTTCAAACGTCCAGCCGCTTCGCGCACTCCCTTTTCAAACGTCCAGCCGCTTCGCGCACTCCCTTTTCAAACGTCCAGCCGCTTCGCGCACTCCCTTTTCAAACGTCCAGCCGCTTCGCGCACTCCCTTTTCAAACGTCCAGCCGCTTCGCGCACTCCCTTTTCAAACGTCCAGCCGCTTCGCGCACTCCCTTTTCAAACGTCCAGCCGCTTCGCGCACTCCCTTTTCAAACGTCCAGCCGCTTCGCGCACTCCCTTTTCAAACGTCCAGCCGCTTCGCGCTCCCTTTTCAAACGTCCAGCCGCTTCGCGCTCCCTTTTCAAACGTCCAGCCGCTTCGCGCACTCCCTTTTCAAACGTCCAGCCGCTTCGCGCACTCCCTTTTCAAACGTCCAGCCGCTTCGCGCACTCCCTTTTCAAACGTCCAGCCGCTTCGCGCACTCCCTTTTCAAACGTCCAGCCGCTTCGCGCACCTCCTTCCAGAATTGATCTCATGTGTAAATAAAAAAAAACATTCACAACAGACAACAAAATAACGCATTAGAAAAACTCAGATTAATTTCATATTAGCAAAAAAAGTAAAATAAATATTCATGCCCTTTCCCCTGCATAAAACATTATCATCAATGCTTACTCCAGATTGTTGCAGACTGCATATCAACATAAGATATTATTCTCATGTTAATTCTATGAGCTTACTTTTTCCATGTTGGAAGAGTGCTTAGATTGCCGGTTTTTTTTCTGCAGTAGAATGGTTGCTAACCAAGGTTTATATAACCCAATCAGTCCTATTAACCCTCTTCAAGCTGGTTCTGAATCAGTTTCCTTCTCCTAGACCAGTAACCACTTACGCTATTATGATTGTAAACATTTTACCAATTGGTAACATGTAAACTTTTATGTCAGATCACCAAGCACTAAATTTTCTTTCATCAACCAACCCTAATAATCTGTCTATTAGGAACTGATACCACACCACTGGTTAAGAATCACTAATCAAACCTAGTTGTACATCAATTGTAAACAAAACTGACTCACACTCTGTTTCATCCTTATGGCCTTGTGTTATGGTAAAGATGTGTGGGTGGTGTAGTGGATTGTTGTGAACAAAACAAGTTCTAGATTTAAATATTCAAATGCTAAGCATTGATCTTGTTAGAAATAAACAAATTTACAAAACCTTTACTAAGCACACACAAAACTCACAAAATTTCACATCTAGATGCAAAATGTTTTTCGGCCAATAGAAAACTAGAAAACCTAAGAACAAAATAGAAAGGCCAGAATCAAATCCAGGAGTGAATTCCTAAATGACCTTTTCGAGCCCTATGAAAGACGGAGCAAAGTCAACCGTCGTCGGAGTTAAGATGACTTGCGTAATTAACACATATCCTTGACAAACGTCAAGTGATCATTGTTATAGTCTCTATCTTTCTCTCACCATTCACCTTGAGCAATAACTTCAAAGACAATCCTACAACAAGTAAGGCAATTTCAAGTAAACACTCAATCATTTCCAGTGGGTCCTAAATTACTAATAAAGTTGGGAAAATACTTAATGAAGGTCTCATTACTAATATCAAGTAATTAAGTAATTCACTATGCCTATCACCCAGAACCAATTATTTTTTAATATTTTTTTTATCAAAACTTTATAAAAAAAAACAATATAGAACAAACCATAAAATAGATGAAAAATTTAATTCTTCTATTATGCATTTTATTTATCTCATGTTGAATATAGCCGATAAGAAAGATGGACTGAGCACGTGAGCAATGATGAGGTGTTAGAGAGGTTTCAAATGAAAAGAAAACTCATGTAATGTCAGAAAAAGACAAATGAAGTTCCTGGGATACGTAATGAGGAAGGAGGGTCTGTTTGCTCCTTACTGTTAGTTATTTTTGTCTATTTTTAATGCAGTAAACGGAGGATTTTTCTAATTTTTTTTTTTTTTTTTTTTTTCCAGTTTTATGACATTGACTATGAGGCAATCTCATGTCTCACTACATTTGAACAGCTAATCCATTTGTGCCAAAGTCGGCCAGACAATGCTTATCACGCACAGAGCCAGCAACATCACCAGCAGCATCTTCCATCTTGTTTACCTGGCATCAATAAATTCAGCAGGTAAAAATGTGGAAATTTTTTCATTTCTTTTTGCTCAAGAGAAGTTGATCAATGATTAGAGGGGAAACCTCACTTGGGTCTGCAATATTCTTACACAGGGTGTAGCAGAAATACCTCCCACATAATGGTAAGACATTAGTGGCAATGGTGTCATCATCTAGCTAATATCTTGCTATTAGGTGGTAGGTATTTCTGCTACACCCCATATAAATTCCTATACAACAAAAAGTGGAGGATCAGTTTTCTAATGTTACTAAGTAATAAACTGATTCATTTTGAATTACTACATATTAATATAGTAATTTGAAAAATATATTGAAGAACACCTATAGGAAAACCAAGATATGTTATTTTCTATGGTCTGGGTAAATTTGTATTACTGCAGGGTGGAGCGGAAATAGTTTCCAATATTATATGGGTTCTGTTTCTGCCACATCCTGTATTTTGCATTATATATATATATATATATATATATATATATATATAAGGACTGTCTTTTTGTCATCCAGAACATGTGAATCTGGAAGCTGGAAAATTTTCTTTAATTTTGCTTTTATCTCAGGATTAGGTTTGTTTTTTATTTATTTATTTTTTCTCTAAACACAGATTTAATTTTGCATGATTATTTTTTTGTAATACCATAATTTTTTTTCCTGAAGCAGTGTCAATTAATTTTTGACTATCATTTATTTCATCTTATTTCTCTTGCTTTTCCAAAAAGTATAAAGTCTTAAGTTGTCTGAATTTCTTATATGAATCATTGGCAATTATTATTCATTTTTGACTAGTATTTTTTTCATCTTATTTCTCTTGGTTACCCACCAAGTAGTAATAGTCATAAATTGTCTGAATTTCTTACATGGAATGTCATCAACCATTATTACTTGACACATTCTTTGTATTTAAATTTCAGTTTATTTTCCAAAAAGTTAACTATGAATGTTTATTATTGCTATTTGAATATTAAGCAAATCTGGTGTCAAATTAAATGACAATCTGTGATAATTGTTCTGTTTTAAACCATTTACAATTGAAAGATTAACAGATCCACATGGTTGTCAATTATATCATAGAACTTAGGACAACAAATCTATTTTATGTAGGAATTACACTCCAAGTTTTTGAGGCTTTTATTTAACTTGGATCCACACGAAGCTAGAGTCATCATCAAAATAAAATCCTCCAATTTCAATGCACTTGTAGCACTCCCGCCACTTCTGGAAGACCTCCTGGCAGTCCTCCAAAAGGAAGGTGTCCTGAGAGGCCTACTTGCAATCCTTCAAAGTGAAGGTGTCAAAAGCACTTGTTACAGCTCTTTCATCTCCTCTGCATCCTCAAAGTGGATACCCTTGAAGTTCTCCTTCACGTTCAGGAACATCCAGAAGTCACATGGGGATTGTAGGTAGGATGATGAACAGTCTTGATCCCTATATTGGATATTAATTAAATTGTGGCGGGGAACATTATCCTGGTGATTCTTCCACCGGCCATACTTGAAGAGTTCTGGTCTCTTGTGATGAAATCCCTGGACTGACTCAAGACCGCTACAAAGGACTCTTCATTGACGATCTGGCCACAGCAGACCAGGGGATGTAGATTATACTGTTGCTTTCGAAGAATGGGATCATGATGACCTTCCCAGTTAACCTTTTTTGCTTGGTTTTCTTGGGTTTTGGGGAGTAAGAATATTTTCACTGGGCACACTGTTTCTTGGTCTCTGGATCATAACAGTAGGCCCAACACTTGTCACAAGTTACCAGAGATTCAAAGGATTTGAAGTGATCCACATGCCCATCTTCCTGCTGTATCAACCTGAACCTTTAAACTGGAAAAAGAGATTTTGCATGTTAGCTTAAAACCACATCAAGAATGGATTAAAGTGACATTTATGTAGGTCAGTTAAAATTGCCTAACAAATACCCTCAAAACTTCTTGAGTGTACCTGATAGGAGGTTGAAATAATACTATTCGGACTATTGTCCTCATCTTGGTTGCCATTTGTACAGTTTGTGCTGTTGTATGCTTCAGCCTTCTTCAGGTACTAGGAATTTCGAGCCAAACCCTTTATTACAATCACTGCGGTATATCATTCTTATTCTTTGTGTGAAGCCTTTTTTGGTAGTCATGAGTTATCTACCTCTAACCCGACTGTTACTTGTTCACCACTACTGTAGCCTGGTATCGAACTCACAGTTCTTTGAGTCAAGTCACTGGAACTAACCAATGTCTATATCCACTGGGCCATGTGTTCTTAAGTGGTGAACATGTGATTGTAATAAAGGGTTCGGTTCAAAATTCCTAGCACCTGAAGGAGGCTGGAGCATACAACGGCCAAAACATTGTACAAATGGCAACAAAGATTCGGACAATAGTCCGAATAGTGTAAATACAACCTCATCTCAGAAACATGAACAAATACTGGAGGTTGAAATTGTTAATAATGTATTTGTTCATTAGTAAGAATAAAGTTGTCTGAATTTTCATCTTGCTTGATGTAATAATGTAACAGATTCATGAAATAGGAAATTAATGTTATTTACACTCGGATTGATGTCCTCGTCCTTGTTTCTCAGACAACATTTCAGCTGTTGTACCTCTAACTTTCTTCAGATGTCTGTTAATGTTCAGAATATTTTAAATTGAACTTTTTATTTAATCTCCAGTGTTATATTGTTCTCATTCCACTGTCCATGTCTAGGGATATCTCATGTTGTTCTCTTTTTAGTATTGTTCAGTGATTGCTAGCCCAGTTTCTATGAGGCAATAATAATTATTTTATAATGTAATTTAATCTTTGGTGGATAGATTGTTCTCATTCCACTGTCCATATCTAGGGATATCTTGTGTTGTTCTCTTTTTAGTATTGTTCAGTGTTTGCTAGCCCAGTTTCTATGAGGCAATAAAAATTATTTTATAATGTAATTTAATCTTCGGAAGTAGATTGTTCTCATTCCACTGTCCATATCTAGGGATATCTCGTGTTGTTCTCTTTTTAGTATTGTTCAGTGATTGCTAGCCCAGTTTCTATGAGGCAATAATAATTATATTATAATGTAATTTAATCTTTGGTGGATAGATTGTTCTCATTCCACTGTCCATATCTAGGGATATCTTGTCTTGTTCTCTTTTTATTACTGTTCAATTATTACTAGCCCAGGTTCTATGAGGCAATAATATTTATATTATAATGTAATTTAATCTTTGGTGGATAGATTGTTCTCATTCCACTGTCCATATCTTGGGATATCTTGTCTTGTTCTCTTTTTATTACTGTTCAATTATTGCTAGCCCAGGTTCTATGAGGCAGCAATAATTATATCATAAAGTAATTTAATAGTTTTTTTTTGTTTTTTTTTTTCAGCACAGAAAAATGTATGCCAGATGTGAATAACTGTCCTCACCTGGATAACAACGTAACCACAATTCCATTCCCATACAACCTGATGGGCATTTTACCCAGGTGTCAACAGGCAGAAATGCTTTTCTCTGGATACACTGTCAGTAAGTAAAATCTTGGATGAGTTGTTTCCCTTCGTTATTTTCTGTTTTGTGGGCATTCTTCATGTGCCATGTTCCTTCAGGACGTAGGTGATAATGTACTTCCACTTGGCTCTCTCTTGTCATTCTTAATATATTTCCTCTTGTTATCTCTCCCAAACCCTTCCCCACCATTCATTTGCTCAGGACTATCAAGTACATCTTGCACTGTTTTCATGTCTTTCTTTCCTTTTATCCGTCCAGTGAGTATTGAATTTTCCAGACTCTCCTTCCTTATTCCCTACCCCAGGCACCTCATTTGTCTCTTCCTGATGTTAAGCATGAGTTTTTTCTCGTTTGTATTCTCTTTAACATCTCGTTGTTGCTCACATGCTCAGTCCATGGTATCTGAAGTAGTCGGGAGATGGTTAATGTCTATTAAATTGGCCTTGTGTCAAACATAACTAGACTCTCTACAACTTAAGGGTTTATCTGTAGGTGGAAGGTTTCAACATGAAAGAATAAAATATTTTATTTTGTATGATAAAGTAGAATTTTATTAACAGAACAGAATAACATCAATTGTAGGAGTTAAATCTTCAAAGAGAAAATGTAATACATAGTTAAATGTTCCAAGAAGTAATGAGTAAGTAGCAGATGTGTTTAATAAAGTCTGTGTTCTTTCCCTTTTTTTATGGCTGGCAAGAAAGTGAAAAGGAAGGTGAAAATAAAATAAAGGTGCCCCCTATATATAAATTTACTCGAACAAAAAGATTAGCAATGAGGTCCCACCCCTTTTACTGTGAAACCAATAAATTGTAAATGCAAATTCTACTTCAGCAGCTTCTTTTCTTGCACTTCCTGCCTGTAGAATTCCTTTCATCTTACTTGCTTTCCAGACAGCTACACTCTTCAGAAATTCAGATGTAAAGTCAATAGTCATTTCTTGTCTCAGTAACTTGCATCCTCTCTCTCATGCTCCTTTCTCTGTCCAAACCACTCTCATCAGTATTTTCTTCCTTCTCTTACCCACTTCTTGACACCTCCTGTAACCTCTCACTCGTTTTCATAACTTTCCTCCTATGTAACGCCCTGCAAAACAGTGGCAGTAAAATGCCTTGCTTGGGGTGATATGATTATAAAAAAATTCTCTATTAAAATGTAGATATAAAGTGGGGGATCAATTTTAACATTAAAATTAATATAAACGGATCCCTCACTTTATGTCCACAGTTATCCTTCTCCTACCCACTTCCTGACACCCACTGTAACCTGTCACACTTTCTCATAACTTTCCTCCTATGTAAACCTCTGCAAAACAGTGGCAGTAAAATGCCTTGCTTGGGGTGATATGATTATAAAACAAAATTAGTGGCTTCCTTTAATGAGCATTCTTCAGTAGTTGACTATTTGCGTGCAGTATAACTTAAGTTCATAAGTATATTTCCTTACTAAATTGTCTAATTAATATTTGTATTCTGAATAATTATCATTTGTGTATTTTTGCTTTTTTCTTTTTACATTTTATTGCATTTTAAATAACAATCATTTAGTAAAATTGTCTTTTTGTTTAATTTTCATTCAAACAATTGACAATATGAATAACTGCTTTTCAAATAATTGTTTGAACAATTATTTTCAAAAAATGTTCACATAATCCCCTAAAGTAATGATGTTGCATTCTAGGATGTGCGTTGTGGTGCAATGGATATCGGCTCGGAACAAGAAATCGGGAGCCGAGTTAGAATTCTAGTTGAATCGATTGCATTCACTTACACGCAAATACCCTTGGGAAAGGTATTAATCCATCTCTTCCTTCCAGTTATGAGTTAAATAGCAGGACAGATTGGGTTCTATAGCCTTGGCTAGCAACCAGTCTACTGCAGAAAGCAATGGCAACCTAATGCGGGATAATCATCTGCCCAGTCAGTCATGTCTCTTTCGAGACATGATCGCCCAAAGCGTGTTTCACGTATGGCACTTAACTGACTGAATCCTTACCTGTGATTTAAAATAATAATAATGAAAATTAGTTATTTTGTGGAATGTTACCTCTGCATTGATCTATATAACCTCTTAAGCTTTGTACAAAAATCTTCATTTAATCCTTTGAAAATTTTAGACAGTATGTAAAGTCGTGTTTATGTCAATTCATGAATATGTTATTATTAGCCAAATTTTGAAGTTCAATATCTCAAAAGTACTGATAGGACCATTTGAATTTTGGGTGACCAGTGACATGTTCTTGCTGCAGTGCCCTATATGACTCTCTTAAGTTTTCATAAAGCAAAAAATCTTCATTTAACTTTTCGAAAATTTTAGACAGTATGTAAAGTCGTGTTTATGTCAATTCATGAATATGTTGACAGCCAAATTTTGAAGTTCAATATCTCAAAAGTACTGATAGGACCATTTGAATTTTGGGTGACCAGTAACATGTTCTTGCTGCAGTGCCCTATGTTAATTTCTTAAGCTTTGTACAAAATCTTCAGTTTAATCCTTTGAAAATTTTAGACAAAGTGTAAAGTCGTGTTTATGTCAATTCATGAATATGTTATTATTAGCCAAATTTTGAAGTTCAATATCTCAAAAGTACTGATAGGACCATTTGAATTTTGGGTGACTCAGGACATGTTCTCTGCAGTGCCCTATATGACTCTCTTAAAGCTTTGTACAAAAATCTTCATTTCAACCTTTGAAAATTTTAGACAGTATGGAAAGTCATAGTTATGTCAATTCATGAATATGTTATTATTAGCCAAATTTTGAAGTTCAATATCTCAAAAAGTAATTGATAGACCATTTGAATTTTGGGTGACCAGTAACATGTTCTTGCTGCAGTGCCCTATATGACTCTCTTAAGCTTTGTACAAAAATCTTCATTTAACTTTTGAAAATTTTAGTAGTATGTAAAGTCGATGAGCGTCAATTCATGAATATGTTATTATTAGCCAAATTTTGAAGTTCAATATCTCAAAAGTACTGATAGGACCATTTGAATTTTGGGTGACCAGTAACATGTTCTTGCTGCAGTGCCCTATATGACTCTCTTAAGCTTTGTGCACAAAAATCTTCATTTAATCCTTTGAAAATTTTAGACAGTATGTAAAGTCGTGTTTATGTCAATTCATGAATATGTTATTATTAGCCAATTTTGGTAGTTCAATATCTCTGCAGCATTGATAGGGTCTCACTGAAATTTTGGGTGACCAGTAACATGTTCTTGCTGCAGTGCCCTATATGACTCTCTTAAGCTTTCTGTACAAAAATCTTCATTTAATCCTTCTTTGAAAATTTTAGACAGTATGTATAAACGTGTTTATGTCAATTCATTAAATATGTTATTATTAACAAATTTCAGTTCAATATCTCAAAAGTACTGATAGGACCATTTGAATTTTGGGCATCAGTGACATGTTCTCTCTGCAGTGCCCTATATGACTCTCTTAAGCTTTGTACAAAATCTTCATTTAATCCTTTGAAAATTTTAGACAGTATGTAAAGTCGTGTTTATGTCAATTCATGAATATGTTATTATTAGCTAAATTTTGAAGTTCAATATCTCAAAAAGCACTGGATAGTGACCATTGAATTTTGGGTGACCAGTAACATGTTCTTGCTGCAGTGCCCATATGACTTTCTTAAGCTTTAACAAAAATCTTCATTTAATCCTTGAAAATTTTAGACAGTATGTAAAGTCGTGTTTATGTCAATTCATGAATATGTTGTTATTAGCCAAATTTTGAAGTTCAATATCTCAAAAGTACTGATAGGACCATTTAATTTTGGGTGACCAGAAAATATGTTCTTGCTGCAGTGCCCTATATGACTCTCAAGCTTTGTACAAAAATCTTCATTTAATCCTTTGAAAATTTTAGACAGTATGTAAAGTCGTGTTTATGTCAATTCATGAATATGTTATTATTAGCCAAATTTTGAAGTTCAATATCTCAAAAGTACTGATAGGACCATTTGAATTTTGGGTGACCAGTAACATGTTCTCTCTGCAGTGCCCTATATGACTCTCTACTTTTTACAAAAATCTTCATTTAATCCTTTGAAAATTTTAGACAGTATGTAAAGTTTGTTTATGTCAATTCATGAATATGTTATTATTAGCCAAATTTTGAAGTTCAATATCTCAAAAGTAATTGATAGGACCATTTGAATTTTGGGTGACCAGTAACATGTTCTTGCTGCAGTGCCCTATATGACTCTCTTTAAGCTTTGTACAAAAATCTTCATTTAATCCTTTGAAAATTTTAGACAGTATGTAAAGTCGTGTTTATGTCAATTCATGAATATGTTATTATTAGCCAAATTTTGAAGTTCAATAATTCAAAAGTACTGATAGACCATTTGAATTTTACATTCTCAGTAACATGTTCTCTCTGCAGTGCCCTATATGACTCTCTTAAGCTTTGTACAAAAATCTTCATTTAATCCTTTGAAAATTTTAGACAGTATGTAAAGTCGTGTTTATGTCAATTTATGAATATGTTATTATTAGCCAAATTTTGAAGTTCAATATCTCAAAAGTACTGATAGACCATTTGAATTTTGGGTGACCAGTGACATGTTCTCTCTGCAGTGCCCTATATGACTCTCTTAAGCTTTGTACAAAAATCTTCATTTAATCCTTTGAAAATTTTAGACAGTATGTAAAGTCGTGTTTATGTCAATTTATGAATATGTTATTATTAGCCAAATTTTGAAGTTCAATATCTCAAAAGTACTGATAGGACCATTTGAATTTTGGGTGACCAGTGACATGTTCTCTCTGCAGTGCCCTATATGACTCTCTTAAGCTTTGTACAAAAATCTTCATTTAATCCTTTGAAAATTTTAGACAGTATGTAAAGTCGTGTTTATGTCAATTCATGAATATGTTATTATTAGCCAAATTTTGAAGTTCAATATCTCAAAAGTACTGATAGGACCATTTGAATTTTGGGTGACCAGTAACATGTTCTTGCTGCAGTGCCCTATATGACTCTCTTAAGCTTTGTACAAAAATCTTCATTTAATCCTTTGAAAATTTTAGACAGTATGTAAAGTCGTGTTTATGTCAATTCATGAATATGTTATTATTAGCCAAATTTTGAAGTTCAATATCTCAAAAGTACTGATAGGACCATTTGAATTTTGGGTGACCAGTAACATGTTCTTGCTGCAGTGCCCTATATTTGTGCAAAAATCATAATTTAGTCTCGTATGTAAAGACATCTCTCTGCCAATCTTATGGCTAGCCAAACTTTGAAATCAAAAAGTACAGATAGGACCTTTTAATTATGGGTGAATGTTAAAAATAATGCTGTAACTTTGATATTATTAGAAGAATTATTTAATTTGAGTTTTTTTTTTCTTTTTTTTTTCTTCATTATTTTTGTTACTATTAATTGTGGTATTATTCTTATTTTAATATACTTTTTAAAATCATGAATCTTCTCTGTTCTTAAGATACGTAACATGTTGGATTTTATTTTGAAACATTAAAGACAGCTCCGTATATAGTGGTGATGATTGGAAGATTCCAAACAGTGTCCTATTTGAAATTTTCCTGGAAAAACTGAAGACATCCCATGGCCAGGAAATATGGCTTTCATCTGAAGAATGTCAGAAATTTACAGAATTACTACTTTGCCGGAAGAATGAACAGACCATGTCTGCATCTTCTCTCACTGGAGAAAGTCGACCAGTAAATGAAGAGACAGGTTTGTAAAATTTTGGTTGTATTCACTTAAAGCCTTTTTTTTTTTTTTTTTTTTTTTCTGATATTTGTTTTCCATTTTTTTTTTTTTTTTTTCTCCTTTCCTTATATTAGGTTCAATCATAAATAATTTCCAGTTTTGTTCATCAGCTTTATTCTAATATAAAATAAAAAAACAAACTACAATTAGATTTTATTCAATTATATGAAAATGATTTTACTATGAAAATACATTTGCCAATATATATTGGTTCTCGCTTGATCACCGAAATTAAGCAACATTGAGCCTGGTCAGTACTTAGATGGGTGACCGCTTGAGAATACCAGGTGCTGTAAGCGTTTAGTGACGGATGTGCGTTGTGGTGCAGTAGATATTGGCTCAGAATGAGAAATTGGTGAGCCGAGTTCAAATTCCAGTTGAATGCCCTGCATTCACTTAAGCACTGGTACCCTTGTGAAAGGTATTAATCCATCCCTTCCCTCCAGTTATGGGTTAAATAACAAGGGTAGGACTTGGGAACCCTGCCCTTAAAAACAAATCCCAATGAATCTTGATACTCGAAAAGAAAAAGTATTACTAGACACAAAAACTTATATAAAAACAACAATAAATTGTTGAAAGAAAAAGGTATTACCAGCAATAAATAAATAAAAATTTAGTTGGCAATAAATGACCCACTGAGGTTTGTCATAAAACAAAACAACCAACCAACATTTGCCAATGATTTTTTAGTATGAAAATTGTCATGTAGAAGTATAGATGTCAATGCATGTGCTTGAATACTGATCGCCAGAAAAAGAATAATGCAAGGAAAATGGATTATTTCACAATCAGCTGACTACTAAAATAACTATACAAGCACCAGGCAGAAGTCTGGCAAAATAAGTTGAGTGAATATTGTTGATCATAGTGTTTTGAACATTGAGCAATGATGAGAAATTCAGTCAATAATATATATATATATATATATATATATATATATATATATAGCATTAAGAGTTATAATTTTTATGTTAGAGGGCATAATGAGGAGATATAAAAAGAAAACAACCGGTTTCACTCCCGCTTGTCAAAGATTTTTATTGGGAGAACTTAACGTAAAATGTAAGGGTTGTGAAACCTGAAATGGTCCATAATGGGAAAGGGGGAATGATCTGCTAGAGACTGATCATAGCAAGGCCCAGCAAACACTCTTGCTGTTTACACAGTGAAGGTCTGCAAGACTTGCTGTAAACTGACTCTAGCACCTTCAAATGAAAATGTGAATTGGACAATATGATAAACCAATTTAGTCTTTGCTTCTCTTTGTATTGTTATGTTGATTATACATTTTGCTTATTTAATGAATCTGAGGCTGATCAATTTCTCTCCTCCCTTGACAATCTTCATCCCTCTTTCAGGTTTACTATTGAAAAAGAGGTTAATTCCAAACTTGTTTTTCTTGATGTATTGGTGCATCATACACCAACATCTTCTCATATCTCAGTGTAGAGAAAGTCTACTTTTTCCAGTTTATACATGCGTTGGGACTCCTTTTGTTCCAAAAAGTGCAAAATAAACCTCATAAAAACTTTAACACATAGGACGTTGATGATCTGTTCTAAAGTTTTTTTTATTGTGGAATTAATTTTATAGAGAGAACTTTGTACGATAGTGGTTATCTGCCCACTGTTGTCGATTCAATGTAACAAGATCGCTGACTTCAGGAAGATTAAGCCAGTAGTTGTTTCAAAATGCCTGATGTATTTAAGACTTCCTTAATTCTCTTTACCATAAAAAATCTGTTTATATAAAAAACTGTGAATCTACCGTAGATCAATCGTATTACGAGTAACTAATTGAATATATAACAACTAGCAGTATAGCCCGGTGTTGCTCGGGTGTAGTAAAAGCTTTAAAACTAATTTATGGTCCTGGAACTCAAACTCAGCCTAAAGAATATTTGTGTGAAGTTTGGTGAGAATCGGATAAAAATTGTGGATTTGTATAAAGGACATACAGACAGGTAAACAGACACACACACAAACATCTTGGCTTTTATATATATATATATATATATATAATCGATTTTCTGCACTATTGTAAGAACTGCAACCTTGAAACTTCTGAATATCGTTTCTTATGTCTTTGTCTATGAGTGTATCAAATTTGATTAAAATTGGACCACTCCTTCTATAACCTGATTTTTTTTCAATATTTATTGGGGATACCTTGACACAAAACCTAGCTAAGAACACTCGCAGACGCTTATAGTACAACTGTGTAAATTTTCAAGAAAATCGGTTCAGCCATTTTGAAGTCTATAGGTAACGGAGAGACACACACACACACACACACACACACAGGTCCATTTATAAATAAGTTTAGATATGATACCAAAACATCAGTAACCTTGTAGACTACAAAACAACCAAACAAGGTACAACAAAAATACATTGGGAATGATGTTTATTATAAAAATGCATTGGGAATAATTTTACATTGAAAATGTATTTGAAGTAATTTTACTATAAAAATATACAATTACATTTTATTCTAAAGAAAAAGTTTGGGAACCACTGACTGACTTAATTGATCATTAGGTCCTGATTTATGCTCCTTTGTGGGGAGGGGGAGAAAACATAAAAAAAAAATAAAAAGTTGATCACATAAGGCATGATCATTCTCCATAAAATTGCAAATGCCTTTTTTAAGGTAATTAATAAACAAGTCTTAGACGAGCAATTGTCAATATATAAATGCATATATATATATATATATATATATATAATCATCCTCTGACAGATCTTTTGCTTATCACAGCTCATCAATACGGTTAGATATTTGATTGCTTCTGGACAGAATTGAAACCTGACCAAATTGACATCAGTCGGTGATTTTTTTTTTTTTTTTTTTTTGGTAGAGGAAGGTGGACTTCAGTATGTTATATACAATGTAAACACACACCAGTAGCCGAGAGTGTTCAAATTCATTACTGAATGAACGATGCTTGAGTAGCTACTGTTTTTTTCAAAATCTACCATTCCTCCATATATATAGAGTCATCCACATACAAGCCTGTTTTGCTGTATCACAGCTCATCAATGTGGCTAGACACATCCACTTGCTTCTGGCTGGGATTGAAACTTGACCAATTTGGTGTCAGTTATAGTCGCTACGCCATAGGCGCATGGAATCTGAGAAGGGAAATTTTTACGTGTTGTATGTAAGCAGTGTATACACACACCAGTTACCAAAAGAACTTAATACATTTCTGAAGAGCCATGCATATAGCAGAAGTGGAGACTTTTTAAAAATCTTTTTTCTCTCTAGAGCTCAATCATAATGAGAGCATTTTATATATATATATATATATATACACACACACACATTGTCAATAACTATTATTATGTTTGTTGGCAATAATAATTAGAAAGAGTACTCAGACTGCAAACCTTTGCCAAGGCAATACTGACATCATTGCAGTGATTAGCAAGAAATAATTATTAAAATGAGAAAGAATAACTGCAATGAACTTGACTGCTGTCAAGAGTAAAAATACTAAAAATGAACTGGACTGCTCTCAATTTTAAGCAGGCATTTAAAATTAAACAAGGGAGAGAATTCAGTATTCAAAATGGTCTAGAAGAGGTAATTCAGTATTTATGTGAAACGTAAAAAAGTAAATTTTATTTATAAAACTGGAAAAATAAGCCAGAAACTTTATCCTGCACCAGATCAAACCCAAAATCTAATCAGTTTGTGCCAGCCATGAGACTAATCATCCCTAAAAGATTTATTTGAATCTATCTAAGGGGTCTTGAGATATCTTGACCATCGACAGACAGACAAATAAACAGACAGACATAATTGGTAATAAAATCAATAGAGAACATCAGTCTGAAATAATAAGAGTATAAAATCTTCTGTTCTTTCAGGTGTTAAAACAGAAACTTCGTCAAAAAGCCCTGGGAATCCTCTTGGCACTCCCCAGTCAGAGAACACTCTTGATGACATCTTATTCTCTACAGAAACGAGCCAAAGTGTTGGCCCCACTAAGTGGAGATGCTTTATTCAGGACATCAACACGTCACACATGTTTCTTACGTTTGTACCAGCCTCTTTCGAAGATCTACGCACATTGAAACCAGGCATTCACACGGCAACACTGCATGACAACTTAGAGATTGTTGCTGTAAATGAGTGGAACCCTTCCAATCAAAAGACGAAACCTCAAGTCTTTGAGGAGGTGATCACTGGCCCAAGCCCAGTAGATGAGAAGAGCGTTTTGGAATCCCTCTCAAATCCTTCCAAGGTATGCATTGTTTTGTATCAAACTTGTCGTTTGGTAATATTTCACCAGGATTCAACATCAAAAGATTTTCTTGAAAGATGTTATTTTGAAAATAGTTACTGAGTAGGTGTTTTTTAAATATTGCATTGACAATCTGTTCTTGAAAAAAAAAAAAAAAAAATTTTTTTTTCCCCCAGATACAATTCCTAAGATTATTTAACCCATAGTTGGATGGAGAAGATGAATTCATGACTTTCTCAAAGGTATCTGTGTTTAAGTGAATATAACACTCTACCAGAAACAAAACTCAGTATTTCTGTTTCAGAATTGCTATCCCATACACCAGGGGTCAGCAATCTATGGCACATGTGCCACACTATTTTTTAATGGCATGATTTGTGGAACTAAGTAAGTCTCTGGAAGATGAAAATTTAGAAAAATCTGCTGCTATTCTCAACTGTTGGACATCCCTCTCAAGATTTTTCATCAGTTTGAAGAAAATTGTTTTGCTCTTCTTTTGGCTTTCAGTTCAACTTATTCCTATTATCAAATTTTCTCGCATGAAAGCAGTTTTAAGTCCACAATAAAGTTGCGTAACACCTGAACATTTAGAAAATTGTGTAAAAATCCAAAGTAACAAAGCATATTGCCAATATTGAGCATTTGGCTAAGACCATGCAAGGGCAAGGCTCCCATTAATAATAAAAACTAAAAAAAAAAAAAAGTTTATTTCTATTAATGTGTTTAATATATTATTGTATATATTACTATATAAAATACTGTCTGTATAGCTCGGTGTTGCTCGGGAATTTTAGAGATTATGTTGAAATGGTAAGGTTAAGTGCTTATTCAAAAAACTGCAGTATGAGGTTGCCGTGATACGTAAGCTAAAAAAAATGCAAAGTATTGATTTTTGTTGTATTAGTAAAATGGGATTCATGCTTGGTCAATTTTGCCAAATAAAAAGGGGATTGATGTATGTAAGAACAAGGATGGGCGTTATGGGAGCCTGTAATGTGATGCAATGACATGATGCAGAAGTGGATGCATTGTTCTTGCAATGTCAGAAGGGTTGGCACCTTGTAGAAAACATCAAATTGTTATGGCATATGATAAAGTAGAAGTTACAAAAAAGACCTGATTTTTGATGGAATACAGCTAAGAGTTTCATAGAAATATATGATCACAAAATGTGACATTTTCCATTTAATTTTTATCACAATCTGTGTGTCAATTGAAATTTTTGTTTGCATAGAAAGGCATCAGACCTTGATCTACCAGTGACTCTATTTTGGTTGAGTTTGAGTGAAGTGTCTTGTTTGAGTAAAGTGTCTTGTTTGAGTAAAGTGTCTTGTTTGAGTAAAGTGTCTTGTTTGAGTAAAGATGTCTTGTTTGAGTAAAGTGTCTTGTTTGAGTAAAGTGTCTTGTTTGAGTAAAGTGTCTTGTTTGAGTAAAGTGTCTTGTTTGAGTAAAGTGTCTTGTTTGAGTAAAGTGTCTTGTTTGAGTAAAGTGTCTTGTTTGAGTAAAGTGTCTTGTTTGAGTAAAGTGTCTTGTTTGAGTAAAGTGTCTTGTTTGAGTAAAGTGTCTTGTTTGAGTAAAGTGTCTTGTTTGAGTAAAGTGTCTTGTTTGAGTAAAGTGTCTTGTTTGAGTAAAGTGTCTTGTTTGAGTAAAGTGTCTTGTTTGAGTAAAGTGTCTTGTTTGAAAGTAAAGTGTCTTGTTTGAGTAAAGTGTCTTGTTTGAGTAAAGTGTCTTGTTTGAGTAAAGTGTCTTGTTTGAGTAAAGTGTCTTGTTTGAGTAAAGTGTGCAAAAGAAAACCTGAAATTGTTGATTTTTAACAAACCCTGTACATTGACACTAAAAACTTTTTGTGTTCATCTAAGGTTTGAACTTTTATCTACAGATTACCCAATTTTTGGTTTAATAAGGCATCTTGGAAGAAAAGAGTTTGTAAATTCTAAGCGTTTCAGGGATTTCTGCCATACTCTGTAAATTGATTTGAAAATTTTTTGCATACATCAGTTTCATGTCATGATCAATTTTGAATCTTATTTCTGTTGTCTCAAGTATCTTTATCTATGAGGAGATTGTCCAGTAGGATTGATATTATGGAAGCTTAGAACTCATCTTTGTCTCTAATAAAATCTTGTTTCTTATTACTTTGCTTAGTTTGGCATTTTTTCACTATTCCAATGCACTTTTATTTAATTCTCATAAATAGCAATTTCCTATTTTTCCCCAAAAAGGCCAGCACAATCTGTCAACAATGCAGCAGTGGAAGTGTTAATTCTTTTACTTGTAAAAATCTATTTGTGGAAAAATATTAATTCAATTTTTCTCTAACTCTCTCTTTTTTTTTTTTTTTTTTTTTTTTTTTTTTTTTTTTTTTTTTTTTTTTAAACAGAACTCCTCCTCTTCCGGTCGGAACCAGGAAAACTCAGCAATTGATTCTAACCAAAACCTCTCCTCTCAACAAGGCATCACACCATCTCTGACCTCACACAGCATACCCACTTCACCTGGTATCTGTAATGCCTCTCCCTCCTTTACCCAGCAAAACAAACCAGTTTCTCCACTCCAACCTGCTCTCAATCCATCCCCACTGCAGCCAACAAAGGCACCACCCTCATCATCCACACGCCCTAGTTTGTCACCCTTACAACCCTGCTCAAATCTGCCTTCATCACAGCCAAACTCGTTTTCTGCCACAAATGGGTTTCTTCCATCTCCTGGGTTGCAGGCTGAAGCCAGCTCCCCAAATCAGCCAAATTGCGTTTCAACTTCGGCCCAGTCCATCACAGAAGCCTCATCTTCAAATCTCCCACCCGATATTGAAAATGATAATTCTCTATTTCAAGAGAAAGAGTATTTCATTCTACCCGTGTACATATATGACTGTTCATTGTCTAAGATCATTGACTCTCTTGTTCATAAAGGGGCGTTTACGCTGCCCCCAGACATTGTGGAGGACCACACAATTGGAGACAATCTGTTTCATGAGTACGATCTTGGGGTTGGCAAGTCCCAGACCCCAAACAACTTGGACATTCATGACGACAGCAGCGAAGGAGGACGACACAGTACGGCTTCACTTGACCGACGTTCCAATGACAGCATATCTGACCATCCTGGAGATTTCAAAAAACACCGTGAAAAAGTGACAGATGTATTCAGCAGTAGTTACGTCATTGGTAAGTACAAGTCATATTTAATACTACAAATCAAATTTAAGGAATATGTACAACATATTTTTTGCATTTTAGAAATAGATGTCAAAAGGTCATCTTGTACATTGTATGAAAAGATAACTGAAAAATGATTATTTTTCTCTGCATTTTTGTTTTGTGTTTGTAATTTTTCTTGTTCATTTTTTTATCTTGAGTGTAGGTTTGTTTCTTTTTTCTCTTCAGTGTCTGTTGAATGCTTTCTGCATGTTTTTTGTCTCTTGTGGGCATTTCTCCTTTTGCCCACCCCGCCTCAAGTTCTTTTCAAATATATTTACATATTTTTCTTTTCTAGGTATATTCCATAACCTGACTGAGCAGCATTATGTTGACAAGATGGATATTGACACTGCCATTGACATCTGTGAAGAGTCACCTCCCTTAGAGATCAATATCGTGCAATTTTTGCATGCTTCCTGTGGCCATCTTCGGCATGTTTGCAGTAAACAGAAAAAATATGATGAAGAAGGTGCTGCTTCCTTTTTTTGTGATGACTCGCCTCGAAAGTCAGCTGTACGTTTCTCAGACAGGCATGAAAGGTAAAAACAAAAAAAAATACTGTTGCATAAGATGTTGCACACAATTAATATTGATTAATTTTTGACTGCAAAGATTTTACATTGCAAGAATTTTTTTGAGTTAATAAACATTTATTGATGCAAGCCTTACTAATTAACCAATAGCTGGAGGAAGATGAGGTGGAACAGTTCTGTATTACAGTCCATATATATATACTGATGCCTCACTTTGAGTTCGTGATAGTTTCTATACATTTATATTCCAGAGAATGTAAATAAATTTAAAAAAACATGCCTGTGTAGCTAATCAGTATTTCACAGACTGACTGATTCGTTCATTTTCTATGGCTTATCAGCAGACAAGAAATGTGTAAATAAAGTGGGGAGTCAATTCTATATTACAATCAATATATAATGTGATCCCTCACTTTGAGACCACGAACACTAGTCTCTATAAATTTGTATTGCAGAGAATGTAAATAAATCTAAGACATGCTAGTGTAGCTAATCAGTATTTCACAGATTGACTGACTGGTTTTCTATGGCTTATCAACAAAGAAATTATGTGGCTATAAAGTGAGGGATCAGTTCTATATTACAATCAATATATAAAATGATTCCTCACTTTGTGGCTGATAGTTTCTATACATTTATATTCCAGATAATGTAAATAAATTTAAGACATGCCTATGTAGCTAATCAGTACTTCATTGATTGATTCATTTGTTTTCTACAGCTTATCAACCTGCAAGAAATTGTAATGTGTATATAAAGTGGGGGATCCATTTTATATTGCAGTCACTATATAAACTGATCTTTCACTTTGTGACCACAGTAGATTTTATGCATTTATATTCCAGAAAATGTGAATACATCTAAAAGATATACTTGTGTAGCTAATCAATATTTGATTGACTGATTGGTTTTTTATGGCTTAAGACAAGAAATTGTGACTATAAAGTGGGGGATCAATTCTATATTACGATCAATATATAATCTGATCCCTCAGTTTGAGGCTACAAATGATAGTTCCTACATATTTATATTCCAGAGAATGTAAATAAATCTAAGACATGCATGTGTAGTAAATCAGTATTTGATCAATTCATTCTTCATTTTTTACAGTTTATTTCAAAACTGACCCCTCAACTTTGTAGCAAGAGTAGTTTTTATACATTTATATTCCAGAGAATATAAATATGTTGAAGACATGACTGTATAGATAATCAGTATTTCATTGCTTGATTCGTTTTCTGTCTTGTCAACCTTTCACAGGTTACTTAATGCCCCAAAATATTTCTAGATTCTAAGAATCTTTTTTAAAAGGAAGGGTATAATAATAGTTTAGTGATACCGTCACCTGACACCCTGGTCAGTCATTTAAATTATTCAATCCTCACGGCTTGATCAATGAGTTGATCACTTTGATCTAAACCCTGCCTTATTCCACACTGCATTTTGTTTGATCATAAAGTAGACAGTCGGATAGTCTTTGGAAGCCGCTGTAATGGATTGGCCCAGGCCAACTAAAAGATGCAAGATAAAAAAAAATATTTCATGGAATTAAAAGCTTTTGGTACAATACTTGGTTATTTCAATAGTTAGAATCTATTTTTCACACAGACAGTTATTGATCCAACCCACATCTTAAGTTGAAATGTAACTTTTCGACAGGTTTGGTTAAGTCTGGCACAAAGCTTAGGTGAAGGTTCTTCTCAGGCAGTCAATTTTTTTTATTTTGGTAATTTTTCAATTGCTGTCAGAAACATAAAAATTTAACAGTAATAAAGCTATTAATATGATTAAAAGAACTTTAATAACAACATATGCAACAAAGGTTTAGTCGACGCCTCTTTGAACTTGTCTAAAGACTTTCTGGACACCCTGTTTGTGTATATTAATTGCCCATTTTTCATTTTGACATATAATATTACTAGCAGTATAGCCTGGTGTTGCTTGGGTGTAATGAAAGCTTTAAAACTAATCCATGGTCCTGAAGCTGAGAGTTTTTGGACGTTGACACGAAAAACTAAAAAGCAATAGTTGTTTCCAGTTAAAGCAAAACCGTAGACTGAAAGAAAAATGAATGGATGTAAGTCAAATTTTGATTTCCTGTTATCGATATCAAATAAGTTTTTTTCGTTGTAAACTGAATTTTGAAGGCTAAATAAGTCCTCTGAGTAAATGGTATCATGACTAAGAACTACAATTATACCTACTTAGAGCCAAACCCGAAGCAAAAACTCGGGCTAATTAATCCTATATATATATATATTATTTATTTTCTGCACTATTGTAAGAACTGCAACCTTGAAACTTCTGAATATCGTTTCTCATGTCTTTGTCTATGAGTGTATCAAATTTGATTAAAATTGGACCACTCCTTCTATAACCCGATTTTTTTTTTTTTTTTTTTTTTTTTATTTCTTTTTTTTTTTGGTTATCGATTTTCGATATTTGTCGTGGGTATCTCAACACAAAACCTAGCTAAGAACACTCGCAGACACTTATAGTACAACTATGTAAATTTTCAAGAAAATCGGTTCAGCCGTTTCGGAGTCTTTAGGTAACGAACACAGAGACAATGTTCCATTTATAAATAAGTTTATATCCCAGTTTTATTTATATTTTACTTCTATTAGTATATTTAAAACCCTCTATAATAGTCTAACCATATTATTTTAAACCAAACTTTTCCAAAATTATCTTAAATTTTTAACAGTAGTTTATGAAATATTTTTTAATTTGTAAGAGATACATACATATACATATATACATATATATATATATATATATATAGGTGTCAGTCCGTAAATGGTGAGGATAATCCAACAAGATTACCTTAATAAACTATTAATTGGTAAATCCATAAACTTCATATCACTCTGGTTAACACCTATCTAGCTCTCTATATGGATTTACCAATTAATAGTTTATATTAAAGTAATCTTGTTCAATTATCCTCACCGTTTACAGACTGACACCTATACCTATATTGCTCCTTATAAACCTGAGTCGAGCTCTCCCAGGAATATCTATCTGGAAAACAATTCACCAATTGAAATGACGTATTGAGTTTTCCTTTATAAACATATATACTTACCTCCTGTTTCCTTTTCTTTTTCAAAATATATTTAACTTTTCCCTTCCTTTCTCCCTCTGAAACCAATCATCTCAAACACTGAATATTTTTTCTTCGTTAATGTCTCCCGTCTATCCCAAACATTGTAGTCAAGGGATATGTCATAATTTTCCATAGTGAAAAGAATATTTCTTATTCCTACATGGGTTAGTAATTGATATTAAGACTGGTCATCATGTAGTGATTAGGCAGAACAAATAAATAAATAAATGAATGAATGCTTGTTCTCAAAGAGACTTGTATATATATTATGACACACAATAATACACATATATAAACAGGTGTCCACACATGGAGAAATACATATCTATTGTATCTAGTGCAAAGCAAAGTATCAGAAGGAACAAAAAGAAAAAATGCTTCCGATATACTTGAAGATACTTCTGTTTGACAATGTTTATAACTCCAGATTTGAAGGAGCTGAATTCATCTATATCCCAAAGGGATACAGCAGACTTCTTTTGTGTCCCAATGAGATGGCAGGAGTTTTATGTTCCAGCGGAACATAGTGGAAGGCAGGTTCTGCCTAGGTCAAAGGCCTGGGCAGAAGGGAACAACCTTCTTCCTCAGTTACTGCTAACTGAAAGAGTGTGACAAGTGCTTGGGTCACTATCAGGAGTGCCGGTCACAAGTGGTTCTCGTGTGACCATGTGATTTTATTTCAACCAAAGGGAGATAAACACTTTTGTATCCTTACAGTACAAAGACATAAAAACAAGGGCACCCAGTGTGAACAGAACTCAGTAGTTAACATTGTACAAGAATAGGTTTTTCAGATAGCAGATAATTAATTTTAAGAATGTTGTACAGAAAAAAAAAATCCTAACATTTTTGTTTCTATTGAGTTTCTTTTTGCATTTTCAGTTATTTAGATCCGCCTCATCTGTTTTCGGAATCCGATGTTCCTGAATCTAAGTCTTTTCAGCTTCCCTCAATAAAAGTTCCGATTCCATTGTCACCAATAGATGAGGGTCGAACTTGTGAATACGTCTCTGAACTCCACCAGATCATCTCTCACAAGTTTGCTGACACAATGAGCACTTGGTTTAAACCGGTTCCAAGCTGTCCTGATTACTATTTTTTTTGCCCGGATCCTGTTACAGCCAATAACAACGTTGTAAGTCATCTAATTTTTTTTGTTTTTTTTTATAAATAGTTTATCCTACCAATTCCTTTTTTTGTTTCTCTCTTTTTCTTTACTAAGCAAATGAATTTTTTAGTTTTCCTTAATCTATTAATGTCCACTGATCCATTACTAGATTATTGGTAGAAACCTATAATTAACATTTATCACTCTGTATGTGACTTTATTAGCTGTACAAAAAGTTTATCTAGCTACTGAAGGTGACTCTGATACCTGAATTTAATTTCATAATGGTGTTGTCATATCCTGCTATGGCAACAGAAAACAACTTTGAGTGAAATTAATATGGATATTGCAACTGAGAGGCATTGAAAAATATGCAATGGAAAGGGAAGTAATCTCAATCATGTTAAAGGTTATTACTGAAAATTTATTTTCAATTTTTTTCATATTTTGAAGGGAGCTGCGCTGATCACACTTTCCAGCCTTGATAGTCTAACAATTATTAATTGTGGGTGAAAAATTATTTTTCGACCTCTCCCTCACAGGTGGGATGTGGCAAGCCTCTTACTAATTTCATAGAGAGATAGAGCGTGCTTGAATAAACAATGTTCCTTGGTTCATCAAACCTATCTTTCGTAGCAAGAACCCGCTGCATGAAAATGATACTCCTGAAACAATTTTATTTTATCAAAAAGAAAAAAAAAGATCAGTTTTAAGAACATTTTCATCTTAGAGTAATTAAGCATGTGCTTTATTGTGCTAGTCCTGGTGATAACTAAGGAGTAACAGGAAGTGATAAAAAAAAAAAAACAGTTACTAATGCAAATTAAAAAGAGGCCAAACAAGAGGGGAGTAAAACAATACAGTTTCCGTACTGGGGGTAGTGGTACAAGTAAACTTGCTTACTCTACTTGATTAGTAGAAGTAAATGTCAAAGTTCATTTAACTGCTATAATTGTTCATGGCCTTTCCTTAGTTTGCACGACCATTACACCCTGCTAATACCTCATATTAGACTCTTATGAATTTTGATCACATGGAAAGAAAGATAAAGACGTTACTTGGTTTCAGTAAGAAAATGAAAGAAGGGAGGTAGAAGTGGTGAGAAAGAATCAGATAAAACTGATAAAAACAGATACTACACTTTGATCTCGGCCAAAAATGCTGATAAAAACAGTGACCAGGATAAAATTTTTCAGATGCACAGTATTGAACAATAGAAACCGAGTAAGGCCATCACTAAAAATCAATCTCCCATAAATTAAATGAAATAACATCGTCTGCTGAATTATATTCAAATTATTATTAAAAGAAATGTTTATCAGACAGGAATTTGGCTTAAAAGAAAGAGGTAGGGAAAGATAAGTGCTTAATGTTTCCTGTCAATATCTCCTAAATAATAAACTGTTCTGTTTCGATTGGGTGAAAAGAGAGGAAAAGACATTACTAGGTTTCACTGAGAAAATGAGAGGAGTGGTGGGGGGGGAAGAAAGCGGTAAGTGCTTAATATTTCCTGCCAATAGCTCCTAAAAAATAAACTATTTTGTTTTGATTGCTTGAAAAGAGGTGATTTTTAAGCACGGCTTAGATGTGGTACAAAACCAAAAGTATGGGGACCCCAGTGAGAATCATTCACTACACAATTTTAATGATTCTTGTGAGACAAGCTTGCTAACCATTATGTCACATCAAGATGCCCAATTACTTGAATAAAGGCAAAAAGGTACTCAATTTCAGTCGTTTTTTTATTTTTAGTATTTTAATATGGCGTAAATTGGTGTAGAAATTCCAATTCTCAGTTACAACAACCATTTCAAAGTTAAATTGCTCTATAGACCACTAAATATTACTGTGAACCCCTGGGGGTTGAGAACCACTGATCTAGAAGACATCATTACCACTGATGTCCTAACATTATGTAGGAAGTATCTCTACTACAGACTGTATTAATATTCGTTTACTCAGACCATTGGAAATGACAATGTATTTTGGTAAGGCCTTATTATTAAAATGTGTGTTGTGGTGCAGTGGATATCGACTTGGAATGATAAATCGGGGAGCTGAGTTCGAATTCCAGTTGAATTCCTTGCATTCACTTAGGCACAAATGCTTTTGGGAAAGGTATTAACCCATCTCTTCCCTCCAGTTATGGGCTAAATAATGGAACAGATTGGGTTCTATAGCCTTGGTTGGCAACCAGTCTACCACCAAAAGCAATGGTAACCTACTGCGGGATAATCTTCTGCCCAGTCAGTCGCGTCTCTTTCGAGACATAATCGCCAAAGCGTGTATCACGTATGGCACTTGACTGACTTATTATTAAAAGGTTTTCATATGTGTGTCTTTCAATATATTTTTCCAATGACTATATTAATATTTAGTAATTCAAGGGGGATCTGTTTATTACTTATTAACAATAGAAAAAATGATCCCCCACTTTACGTCCAATAGAAACTTCTAGTCTTTGACAAAAATAACTCCCACTTATTAGTAAACATTGAGATGAAGATACCATTACCACTATGTAGGAGCTATTTCTGCCATACCCTGCATTAAATTGTTCACCCAGACCATCAAAAATGGCTACATATTTGTAAGGCTTATTATTAAAAGGTTTTCATATATGTCATTCAATATATTTTCCAATTACTATATTAATATGTAATTTAATGGGTGATCACTTTATTATTGAATAACAAAAGTAAACCAATCCTCCTGTTTATGCACAATAGAACTTTACATTAATATGGCATAGATTATTGCAGAAATTCCATTGCTCAGTTTTAACAATTCCAAAGTGAAATTCCGCTACAGACCACTAAAATATTACCATAGAAACCTACCCCAGTAATGTACATGGAACACTGGGGTTCATATGGACCCCTGTAAAGAATGACTGTTTTAAACTTTCCAGTTTGGCACTCCAGCTTTTCAAAAATTCGCTCTTGCCAAAAGGTTTCCAAAACAATTCTCTGAACCCTGTGACAAGAGGACAGGTTCCTGTTATAACCTGTCATCCCTAAATTTTGACAAGGGGACAGGTTCCTGTTATAACCTGTCATCCCTAAATTTTGACAAGGGGACAGGTTCCTGTTATAACCTGTCATCCCTAAATTTTGACAAGGGGACAGGTTCCTGTTATAACCTGTCATCCCTAAATTTTGACAAGGGGACAGGTTCCTGTTATAACCTGTCATCCCTAAATTTTGACAAGGGGACAGGTTCCTGTTATAACCTGTCATCTGTAAATTGTAGTGTCATGACCATTTCACCTGCAGAGTCAATATATATTTATACTCAATTAATATCCTTAAAAATAACATAACATTTTACAATTCACTAAAATGTTTCTTTCATTGATAAATTGGTTCCAGTGTAGTATGTAGCCTACCTGGTTTGAATGTGTTCTACCTCAGAGCACGTCTGTCTGTCTGTGTGTGTGTGTGTGTGTATTATATATATATATATATATATATATATATATATATATATATATAAATAAAGGCAAACTGTGACTCTGTGTGTGACTGTTCCCTATGCACGCTTACATTTTTTAAGCTACACCATTCAAACTTTCTAGGGACACATTTCTACAGGGAAACCAGGTCAACACATACTTTTAATGGGTCCGATTGTTTACATTTGTTCCATAAAACATTTACAATCTAAGATGGTTGCTGAATTACATCACAGAAATCAAATTACACATATCAAATGTGACTAAAATATTTTTTAATTTAAAAAAAAAAAAAAAAATGAGCCTTTATATTTGATTTTTATTCTGACACTTTAAAAATTCATTTGGTCAACAAAAAAAAAATGTGAAGATTTTTCAACCGTAATTTTGAAACAAAAGAAATATTTAAAAAAAGTGTTTTTTCAAATAAGAACAAAAAATGAAAAAAAAACAATGGTTAATTTAATTGTTACTAAAATGTTCTGAGTTGCATGGGCAACGCCGAGCTATGATGCTAGTTTATAGATATAAGTATTTGGCTATTTATTGAAACTTATTATTTTTCTTTACCAGATAGTTATAATGCTTCCTTATATGCTTTTTGTAGTTCACATATTATACCAGTGGTAAAATTTTCATAGGCCACATTCAAAAAGTAGGCTACATACTACAAAAAAAATCTTTCCCTCTATTGAGCAACTTTTGGTGGCCAATTGACCTTCCATCTTCAACACTTCTCCATGAGCCACAGTACCACATGACTATTGTTAACACTGGCATCAATTTCAGACAGACTTGTAGAAAGTATAAAAAAAAAAAAAGAATCTTAAAAATGTAATACAATTGAGAATAGTATCCATTATGCAAATTCCTTCAGGTCTGATAAGGCTATGTGTTCCGCCTAGTTTCTGCTTGAAAACAAATGAAGGACTATTGTATGTATTTCAGGTGAAATTAATCCCTTATTAATACCTTATTGCCAGAAGCATCCAAATATACCTCAAGTTTTATTTTTTACGCTATTACCATTATTCGGACTATTATCCTCTCCATCTTTGTTGTCATTTCTATGACGTTTCGGCTGTTGTACGCTCTGGCCTTCTTCAGGTGCTAGGAATTTTGAACCGAGCCCTTTATTAAAATCGCTGGGGTATATCATTCTCATTCCTTGCATGAAGCTTTTTATTTGTCATGAGTTATCTCCCTCTCACCAGACTCAAGTTGTTCACCACTGCTGTAGCTTGGTATTGAACTCACGACTCTTTGGGTCAAGTCGCTAGAACTAACCGACATCTATATCCACTGGTCCATTTACAGCAATGTTCACCCAGTTCAAGATTCAGGGACCCACACAAGGTAGAGGATTATGTTAGATTATATGGACAGGAGGGGAAGAAAACAGTTAACTTTAGACTTGCGCAGGTTAAGATTGTAATGATCAGGGAAAATATCTTCTGGGGAGTTGTTCCACAGAGCAGTAGTTTGTGGGAAGAATCTGTTTGAATGATTAAGATTGCTTTTCTGGGGAGTCTTTCCACAGAGCAGTGGTTTGTACAAAGAAGTTTCTGGAACTTCTTGCCAATGCCACTATGTAGGTGGCACAGCTGATCCTAGCTGTGACAGTTAGACCTGGCAGAAGCAAGACATGCATTTTGTTCAAGAACTTTCCGTGGTATGAGTAATAGTGCTGAGAGACTTGTCACATACTGCCCGTAAAAAGAGGTTAGAGGGTGGAAAATAATTCCTCTCCAACAAGGATTCAGAGACACTTTTGAACTTTATCAAGACTGGAGAGTGAGGTCTGGGATACTCCTCTATTTTTGGCCTGATCTGGCTGCTTGGGTCATGCACTTTTTTTTTTTTTTTTTTTTTTTTATCATATCACCCCGAGCAAGGCGGTAAGGCCACTGGTGTGCAGGGGGCTACGTAAGAGAGAATAGATGGGAAAAGAGAAAGCCGGAAACCACGTCCTAAACAGGGAACAAGGGATGAGCCTCTACACCTGTTCAATAGACGAAGGTGGAGTGTGAACTGGGCAATAGTTCAGTCTATCTACTCCAATTGAAAAAATAAAAATAAACAAAAAAGAAAAGTGAAAAGATTGGAAAAGAGAAAGCCGGAAACCACATCCTACTTACAAGTCCCCAGGGGGTCCTTAAATGCACCCCCAGTTGGGGAGCACAGTGCCAACACCTTTCACTGGATAATCAATCCAGAAATACTATGAAATCTGTGTTCTTTGGAAATATGAAAAAAAAAGGCTGTAAATTTTCAAACCACACCTCATAACAATAATCTTTTCTGGGCTGTACCAGTTAGTGATCATGGCTCTTCACAATCTTTTTTGTTATTCTTCATAAATTTTCTTTTTTTTTTTTTTTATTATCTCTCCTAAACCCTGTTTTGCCATTCATTTACCCAAACTCACTAGGTAGGTTACACATTGTTTTCCTCTCTACCTCTTGCCTTCAATCTGTCCTGTGTGTATAAAATTTTCCAAACTGTCTTTTTTCATTATTTGTCCTACAAATTTCCACTCTTTTTAATAAATACAATTGTCTTTTTTGCTTCCATTTTTCTATAAAAACTTCATCATTGCTCACATATTCGGGGACACAGAATCCCCAATATGTACCAGCTGTCAAAAATGATTAAGTGTCAAACATATACTTTTAGAGTTTACAAATTTAAATAGAGTGCAAAAGAAGTATTACCAAACAAGTAGTTTGAAAAAACTACTTATGGAAACAAGACCAAGCAGGATACTAGAATTCTTAAAAGAAATCGGAATGTACTCAAAAATATGGCTGGTTGAATACCTATCTCACACACGCATAGATATATGTATTTCTACCTACTTGCTATATATTCCAAAACTTGGTTCTACTGAATGTGCGTTTGTTTACAAATCTTGTATATGTAATACATACACATATAATGTATATAGGCTGGATTTGGCTTTAGATAACCAGTGGTGGTTGGTGTGCCATAAAATCTAAACAGCCAAATTAAATATATACATTTTTCCACCCACGTCTATTGAATAGGTGAAGCGGCCCATACCTTGTTTCCTGTTTAGGATGTGGTTTCCGGCTTTCTCTTTTCCAATCTTTTCACTCTTTTTTTCTTTTTTCATTTTTTTCAATTGGAGTAGATATAAACTATTGCCCGGTTCACACTCCACCCATGTCTATTGGACAAGTGAAGAGGCTCATCCCTTGTTCCCTGTTTAGGATGTGGTTTCTGGCTTTCTCTTTTCCAATCTTTTCACTCCTGCGTAGCCCCCTGCACATCAGTGCTGTTACTGCCTTGCTCGGGGTGATATGATTAAAAAAAAAAAAAACTTAAAATGTGTTAAATACATAAAGTTGTTAAATGTATAAGTCTGTTACATATATTAATTTGTTAAATATACAAACCTTGAAATTAACTTTTTGTTCGACTTTTTTTTTTTTTTTTAATAATTTGATTCGGCATTAAATGACCCAAGATGGGTTGATATGCCACAAAACAAACTCACTCACCTGTTTGGTCTATGGCATTCTCAGCATCTTTCTGTAGGACCACATTTATCAAGTATATATTTGCTGACAGAAGAGGAAAATTTAAATTTTAGCTTAAACTGGATAACTTTGAGTTTGGTATGATTTGCAGTGAGTTGTACTGATTTTGAAAACCATTTTATTCATGGGCTTGTAAATATGGCATTTGACATTGTTCAAAAATTTATTTTGATTTTATACAATTTAATTTCTAACAGCCTGGAAGGACAGGAGATATGTCAGAGGAACAAATAGGTACCACTAATGGTAAGTCTTTAAAAGCTGATATTTCTTTTGAATTTAAGAGATTGAAAATCTTACTACTTCCGCTAGTGAAATAAAATAAGACTCTAGAACAGACGTTCCTAAACTTTATCTTATTTCCCTTTTTTTCAAGGTAATCATCCATGCCCGTTTGTTAATATATAAATTAAAATATTTTACTTCTTAATGTGACCCATGTGGTTTATGCTTTGCTACTATAAAGTTAATATTTGGTTTAAATTTGTAACTTGTCTAATGTCTCCTTGAGGACATCTATCAATTTTTATTTCTTTCTTTGGTTAAGATTCTATTAATTGTACTGAATTCACATTCAGCCAAATAATGAAGCTGCTATCTATTAACCATCACAGACAATCACTCCTACCCACCATTAGCATGGATCAGGCTAGTCTCCCTGAAAGCAAAACACTGCGCCTCCTCGGCTTAACTCTCAGAACAGATCTCAAGTGGAATGAATATATAGAATCCACAGCTAAATCTACTGCTAAGAAGGTTGGTTCTCTGTGCAGGGCCAGGAAGTTTTTCCCGTGTGAAACAACCCTGCATATATACAAATCTACCATCCACCTGTGCATTGAATTCTGCTGCTATATCTGGTCGGGTACTCGTGCTATCCACCTAGGAGTCCTTGACAAAATCCAACGGAGAATCTCCCAACTTGGCAGCTTGTATACAGTCACTTTCTCATTGGTGCAATGTGGCTTTCCTGTGTCTTTTCTACAAATACTTTCATGGCTTCTGCTCCGATGAACTTAGCTCACTGGTGCTCGCTATATATAAATTTACTTGAGCTACAAGATTAGGAACTTTTACTGTGAAACCAATAAATTGTAAATGCAAATTCTACTCTACCAGCTTCTTTTCTTGCACTTCCCACCTGTGGAATTCCCTTTTATTTACTTGTTTTCCCGACAGCTACATTCTCCGAGAATTTAAATGTAAAGTCAATAGTCATCTACTATCTCACTAACCTGCATCCTCTCTCTCATGATCCTTTCTCATCTGTATTCTCTTACCCACTTCTTGACACCCCCTACAACCTGTCACTCTCTCATAACTTTCCTCCTCTGTAACCCCCGGCAAAACGGTGACAGTAAAATGCCTTGCTTGGGGCGATATGATTTAAAAAAAAAAAAAATTCTATACTATTATGTGGATGTAAAGTGGAGGATCACTTGTACATTACAATCAATATATAAACTGATCCCTCACTTTATGGCTACAACCATCCTTCTCTTACCCACTTCCTGATACCTCTTATAGCCTGTCACTCTTTCTCATAATTTTCCTATGTAACCCCCGGCAAAACACTGGCAGTAAAATGCTTTGCTTGGGGTGATATGATTATTAAAAGAAATAAAAAAAAGTAAGAGGTTGGAAAGCCTAGCAGTATTCTAGCCATTTTGGACCACATATTCAGGTGCAGCTGTTTTGCTGTATTTGACAGCCATGATTCTCTTATTCCACTCTTTTCAAATCTGTACTTGTATTCATCATTGTGCTTCAATTCAATAAGTTCTTCCTGCATGTTTTCCCTGACAGCATCAATGTTATAACCGAAGGGACCCATGGATGAAGCGCTGACAAAAATGAATCTGAAAATTGACTACTTAGTTCTTATTCAAATTTCACTTAATATTCTGCAGACATTTTACTAGTTTCTTCTGAAAGGTATTCACTTACTTCTGTTATGAAATTCTTCTTTATATTAACTCGAAATAAGTCTAAGTTTCCAGAAAAGGCTTTCAGAATGTGTTTGCAATGTACATATTTTACCTTGAATCTGGAGTGAAACTTCATTGAACTTTCGAAAAATCCAGGCTAAAAAGTAATTGTCACATTTGTGATGCCTGATTTTCTCTACCCTATTTTTCTCACCCACATTAACTCTTGTATCAAATAGGCTTACAAATCTGGCAAGGCAGTTTCCTTTCAAAAGCCAACAGACTTCCGTATGGATAATAAGTCTTATAAGCTGTTCTTCAGTGTCAATACAAAACTTTTGAAAAAGTGAGATTTTATTTTATTGACCATTTTAATAATTACTGTCAATGACTCCTGAACATCAGAGCAAATATTTCTGGCAACTCGATGATGTACAACACAGTGCTAGAAGGACAGTTATTATTTTTTTTAAATATATAATAGTGGCATGACTCATGGAATTAGAACAATCTTCCTCGGTGATTGAAATAAACGGTTCAGTTCAAAATTCCAATCACCTGAAGAAGACCGGAGCATACAATGGCTGAAACATTGTGAATAGGGCAACGAAGATGAGAACAACAGTCTGAACAATGTAAATAATTACAACACCTGATATCAGAAATGTTGAGAATATAGACACTCATATTGAAACAGATGTGCGTTGTAGTGCAGTGGATATTGACTCGGAATGAGAGATCGGGGTGCCAAGTTGGAATTCCAGTTGAATTCCTTGCATTCACTTACACACAAATACCCTTGGGAAAGGTATTAATCCATCTCTTCCCTTCAGTTATGGGTTGAATAATAGGACAGATTTCTATAGCTTTGGCTGGCAACCAGTCTACCGCAGAAAGCAATGGCAACCTACTGTGGGATACTCTTCTACCCAGTCAGTCATGTCTCTTTCGAGACATGATCACCCAAAGCATGTATCACGTATGGCACTTAACTGACTGAATATAATAGTTGGAATAATGATTAAGGCTTCTACTGGCCATAAAGTGGGGGATCGGTTTTTCATTGTTATGAAGTAATAAACTGATCCCCCAACATTACTACATAATAATATAATACATCTCTTCTCCCTCTAGCTAGGAGTCAAATAACAGGACAAATTGGGTTCTATAGCCTTTGTTGGCAACCAGTCTACCACAGAAAGCAATGGCAACCTACTGTGGGATACTCTTCTACCCAGTCAGTCATGTCTCTTTCAAGACATGATCACCCAAACCGTGTATCATGTATGGCATTTAACTGATATTGAAACTGATTGAATTCAATTCTCAACTTATTTACGTCTGAAGTAAAAACAACAAGAGAGAAGAATTAAGTTTGCAGTATTTACATTATTCGGACTATTGTCCTCAACTTTGTTGCCATTTGTATGATGTTTCGGTCATTGTACGCTCCGGCCTTCTACAGGTGCTAGGAATTTCGAACCAAACCCTTTATTATGATCACTGGGGTATATGAGCTCCATTCATTGCATAAAGCCTCGATTGAAAGCCATGAGTTATCTCCCACTGTTGAAGTGAAATATCCTGTCCTCCCCAGGAATGGGTGTGGCCTGGGTTATAAAAGGCCTAGACGGGAACGAACTACAGGGTGATCGAGAGTGTTCATGACTATATGAGATTATTCGTCATTATATGAGAATTGAGAGCCATTGGTCTTAGACGAGAGTTAGACGTCACTAAACGGAAGCCTTCTTCTCAAGACGGACACATACAGAGACATACCTTCTTAATTGTTATTCGTGTTAACTGTTCATTGGTGTACTTGTATTTGGTTTATTGTACTGAGGTATAATAAATCTCTATTTATATATCCTCAGTGTTAAGAGTTATTTCTTGCACTATTCTTTCTCTGTTTATCCCCTCCCGGGATACAACACCCACTAATCCTAAAATGGAACGAAGACATTGAATTATAGACATTAAGTTTGGTTTGTGATGTTTTTAAAAATACAACAAATTATTCGGCACTTATTTTGATAAACTGCATTAATTAAAACAATTACTTCACTACTTAAATGTAAAAAAAAAAAAAAAAAGTTGATAATAATATAAGTAATGGATTTTTTGTTTTTTAATCAATTTTACTCCAAGCAAGCTACTAATATGGAAAGAAGTGTGGAGTGTAAGAGAATATAATAAAAAGAAAACAGCTGAGAAATATGAGTAAAGAAACTGTCAACATAGAACTTACAGCTACATCTAACTATTTCAACAGTAAAATGATGAGACCTTTCTACTAATCTAGTATTATACTTAAATAATTTTATGAAAAGTTTAGATATCAAAGAGGAAATGTCAGAACAAGTACTATAAAATAGAACTCACAATATGGAAATGTCTTTTGTTTAACCATTGAAATAAAATACCAAAACTTACTATATCATGAGTCATCATTTTTTTGTTCCCTTGTATTTTTTCCTAGAATCCATCAGTCACAGCTGTACAACTGCTGAAGACACAGACATTGTCCTTGATTTACCTGGACCCGAATCAAATTCTGCCAACAAGTTCTCTCACTTATCTACCATCGACCCAAGCAATTCAGATTCAGATGACCAATCGATGTCCAGCAGTGGAGTAGAATCTTCAGATGCTGATGACCCATGTCATCCTTTGTTTATTAGTTTTATATGTACCCTCAAGCAAAACACTGACCATCACAACATCGTCGTGGGAACCATTCCTACCTGTCTTGGTAAGACGAGTTTTTTTTTCTTTAAACATGAACATGGGTTGTAATGGTCATAAACAGTGTTGTGAAGAAAGCATGGAGTAGTTTCTTTTTTACTTGCTGTGTTTGGTGGATAGGTGACACTTGGGTCATCTTCTGCCATTTCTTACATGACTAAGCAATAAAACCTTCTCCTAGGCTGGCGAACATGTTGCCTCTCCTACCACCCCTTCCAGTCTCTCCATCATGATGCGCAGTTTGTAGCTTTCAAACAAATAGTCTAGAACTCTTTTGACAGATAACCTGTATGCCAAATATTTGAACTACCTTAAACAGTAATTGCTACTTTTTCTATAAATCCCAAAACGATCTGCTTTTGATCCAAAAGCTGATATAAAAAGCGGATACAGACAAGACCCCAGCAGACAGACTGACGCAGAGACCGAGAGAGAAGAATGTAATCATATTCCCTTGACCTAAGTCAAGCGGAGACTACATTCATCTCCCTTCACCTCATCACTTCTCCACTGTCTCAAAGTACTTACTGACCTAAGGATTGACTACTTCAAAGACATTCCTCACATACCTCTGCTCCCCACATTCCTAAGCCTTAAATCTCTTTCAGCTTATTATTTTCTATGAACATTTTAACCTCCGTTGGACCTATATTCAAGTATTGCTTTAATTGTAAAACATTAATTGATATATATTTTCTACTCAAATTGCCTTTCTTGATTTTATAATCATTTTATGACTTATAGTGGGCTATCTACCACAAAGCCAAATTCCGTTAACTTGCAACAATTTACAACTTCCCTTCACTAGAACGACTCCCACTACTAACAGAAAAAGAATAGATAAACAACCCACTATAACCACTTGGGAATATCAGGTGCTGAAAGCTTTGATGTGTGGGTGGTGTAATGGATAACAGGTCAGAATTGAAAATTGAACAGCTGCGTTCCAATTCCAGTTGGGTGTGTTCTATTCACTGACGTGCATATACCTTCAGTAAAGGCATGAATCCGACTTCTCCCCCATCAGCTATAGATTAATTAATAAGCCTTCTATCAATAAATCATTATCTCAAAAGAAAAAAAATTTACAATCCACAAAATATTTCCTGGCTTTAAATAACAGGTAAAGGATCGAATAGCCATAAAAATCAAATCAATCAATCAATCAAGAACCACTGAAATTGATCAATTCATTCATTTTCTATAGCTTATCAACTCTTTTCAGGTTATTTAAAGCCAGGAAATATTTTTAGATGAGAATTTGGAGGTAGATAATGATTTAGTGATATTATAAGCCCATTGCACCACTTGCAAATCCAAGCTTACAGCATCTGGTATATCCAAGCAGTCAACCATCTAGGTTCTGACCAGGCCTGACATTGCTTAACTTTGATGATTGTATGAGAATTTTTTTGGAAATGTTTTGTTTTTGTAGAGAAGTAACTTCTATCCAGTAAATTGACAGTTTCGGTGATGGTGGCCAAATTATTGTCTCTAGAATTTCTCTGTTTGAGCTTTTTGTGTTTGTTTTTCAGCTGAGATCACAGGTCATCTGATGGACAAACTAAGTGAACTGGATTTGGGAAATTTGCAGGTGACCTTTGACCTGTATTGTCTGACCTTACCAATGGAAATGGATCACCTACCCAAAAAATTTCCATTTATTGGATTTGCTGATGCTGAGGATGATGAGTCGAGCCCTGATGGGTAAGTCACCCTTATAAATCTTTGGTTCTAACACTTCCCAGATTATGCACCCACAAGATGCCTTAAGATCACTAGATCATGATTCTAGAATGTTTAATATATGAAAGCTTTTTTTTAAGTAATAGTATAAGATAATAAAAAATAAAGATTCAAAATGTTAGTAAATGTTAAATAGTCCGAGTTTGTTCTCACACCCTGATTGAGCACTCTGGAAAAATGGTAGACTTTGAAAAACAGTAGCTACTCTGATATAATGATAATATACACGCTAAAAACTCTGCCTTCTTCTACCGAACACCCATAGCCCACAGGTAGAATCACCAGCTGATGCCAATTCGGTCAGGTTTCAATCCTGGGTTAAAAAGCAATCGGCGTCTAACCGTACTCATGAGCTGTGATGCAGTGAGACAGATCTGTCTGGGGACGACTACATATACATATATATATATATATATATATATATATATGAGATGTGTATTAAAGGAAAGTCAAATGGTAAAATAAAAATGTTGATTTTGAGTGTAAAATTTTTTATTTAGAATTGACAAAAAAAAAAAACCACAAGAGACAACTTTTATGATGGTCACTTGGGAATTAATTTTTCAAATTCAGAAAAAAAATATAATATTCTTATGTCTTTTGTCAGATGAAAAGGTGGCTTTTCTCATCATAAATCTAAAGTTATCTTTTTGAGCCACTCCTGAGAGATTTAAGAACATAGGTCAGAGGGTAGTGTCAGAAAACTTTAATAGCAAGAGAAATAAGATGAAAGAATACTAACCAAAAATGAATCACAATTGCCAATGCTTTATCTATGAAATTCAGACAACTTAAGGCCATTACTATTTGGTGAAAAAGCAAAAAAATGCTAGTCAAATAGTTTGTAACCTATGTGTGTTAGCACGTGTGATACCCTGTCTTCATCAGCTGCCAACCAGGGGTGATGTCACGGTTTCAGTGGCTATGGCAGGACCGCCACCCCTGGCACCATGAGCAGCGTTTGCCACCAGGCAGAGTATGAAGATAAACTTGTTGATTGTCTCTCTTGTATATTCTCGTAAAGAAGTAAATAAAACGATCATTCCTCTATGCAATTTATATCGCCAATGAATAATTGTATAAAACGTCTTTATTAATTATTAGTATAAATTAATTAAAAATAATAAATAATTGCTTAAAAATATAAGTAAATAAATGTTAAATAGTCTGTGTCTTTTCAGAGAAATGTATTAAAGATAGTATTGCAAAAATTTTTATTTTGTGTGTAAATGTTTCTTTGTTCAGAATTAGCTCTACAAAAGATACCAGAAATGTCTGTCATGGTGGACTGTTGGGGATTCATATTTCAAATTCAGAAAGAATATAATTCCCCTCATATTATCCAATGAAAAGACTAGCCTTCATCATCATAGCTTCAAAGGCTTAAGTTAGAGGTTCTTCTCAGGCAGGCAGTAGCATATTATATTTCTCATCTCCAGTTGAACTGCTGCGGCAATAGACTGCAACTTCAACTGACTTTGGCTACTTGGGCCTTCATATTTAGGGATTTTCTCATAAAAAAAAAATCTTTGTTCCTTGTTCACTGGTAATTAATTACACTCTCAAAACAGGGAATTCTTTTTCCCTGTGAGTTGCGCCCTAGGCGTCGATTTGCCTTAATAACTTCTTTTACTGGCATCTTACATCATCTCTCAAGGGTTGTGGACAATCTCTCCACCTTCTTCAGCAATTTACATGTGCCTGCCACCCTTTGATTTTTGACTGGTTGATGACCTATCTCAGTCATTAATTAGAATTTCTTATTTCAAAATTTTTTCTGCCTACAAAAAAATAAAATTTTGTTCTTGATCTGTTTTCATTTCCAACATTACCCAAATGGCTTTCATTGACAGCCACTTTTCCACCAGATAAATTTTATTTTCGAGACAAAATTTTTATCATGAACAGATGGCTATCCAGTCAGTTTCTCAGGGTTGGTAATACTTTTTAATAACAAAGAAATCTTTAATTCCCGAACCCTGGCTACAGTGCATTGCATTTGTTGACTGTCTGGAGTGGCCTATCTTATGGTCATTAATCAAATCTTATCATTCCCTACTTTGTGGATGTTGGAATTTTCTATCTATCCATGTTTTGATAACCAGCTCTCAGAAAATCATCAATCAACTGTCAGCCCAAAAAAGCACTTGGCTTTCTCAGGATTTGCTCATCTGTGGGAAATTCTTTTTAGTTGTTTTGAAATTCTCTTTTTTTTTGGGGGGGGTATGCTTATCATTCTGTCCATTAACACTTCACTTCTATTCACCAGATCTAAATAGTGTTACATAAATGAAATTGTTTAAACTCTTTGAACTTAAAACGCTGATAGGAATAATTTTATATACACCTTTATCTTTTTACCTGTATATTAAAATGCACACTTTTAACAAAATGATGGGAAATTAAATTATCTGCAAGAATAAAATCTATCAAAACAGTTCTAGCTGTAATGTATAATCTTCAGCAAAACTTTCTTGAAGCTATTCATCTCTTTGGATTGTCACTGGACCATGGATAAAAGCCTTGATTGGATCTAGTGACTTGACTCCCAAAGAGTTGTGAGTTCAATACCTGACTACAGCATTGGTCAACAAATAACTTAGAGTTGAGTTAAATGGAGATAAGTGAGGCATCTGTAAGTAGCATGACTTGTGGAACTAGAACAATCTACCCCAGTTTCTGATCACCTGAAGTTGATCAGAGCATATAACTGCCAAAACGTGGATATAGCAACAAAGATGAGGGCAACAATGTAAATAATTACAATACCTCAACTCAGAAATGTAGACAGATTGTAGAAGTAGGGAGATAGTTGATTGTTTATTGAATTGGCCTTGTGTGAAACATAACCAAACTTCCGACAACTTAAAGGTTTTATCTAGAATTATCAGTAGGTGAATTTGTTGAAAAATAAAAGTATACCTTTTGTATGTTTTAAATAGAAATTTATTAATTAAAAATAACATGAATTGGTAAAAGTTAATGTTCAATGAGAAACAGTATTAAGAAGTTAAGGGTATCAAGAGTTTGTAGTAGTAACCAATGTTGATGTATGTATGAGGATTTGTTGGATAGGACTGTCTTTGAAGTTATCGCTCAGTGTGAATGGTGAAAAGGAAGACAGTGGGAGAGAAAGAGCGGAATATTAATCACGATCGCTTGATGTTTATCAAGGGTATGTGTAAATTGCAATCGTCATCTTTTCTCTCTGGCTGCAGTTGAGTTTGCTTTGTCTTTTACTTCATTTGTGGGGATCCAAACAGGTTATTTGGGAATTCACTCTCAGATGTGATTCTGGCATTTCTATTTTGTTTTTAGATATTTCCTAGTTTTCTATTGGCCAAAAAACATTTGTGTCAGTGTTTAGTATTTGAATTTTAAATGGAGATCTTGTTTTGTTCACTACAAGATCCTGAAGAAGGCCAGAGTGTACAACAGCTAAAAAATTGTAAATATGGCAACAGAAATTTTTCAGTTGGTTTTTATTTTTATTTTTATATTTCTAATAATTTTTCTTTTTTTTTCATCCCATGGTTTGCATTGCATACAAGACACATCTACATAACTTTTTTTCTTTTTGCAGGTTTCAGAAGAGAGACCCTTTCAGTTTTCTCCCGAAATATCAACATGACACCATAATGGACTGCAAGCAGGAGGTAAAAAAAGTGTCATTATTGTTGTCACAGAGTAAGCTTAACTGAGTTTGGCCTAAGGCCACATCTATGTAGTATCAAACTTACTACTCTGTAGTAATAGTCAACTGGATTAGCTTGTTAAACATTACCCATGTTGAGAACAAACAGTTGTTGTTCACTAGCTTGGTTTTGGTGAAAGGCAAGAAGTATGAGCTACCCAGTGAGGATCAAACTCACGACATGGTAGTAATGGTCTACCAGGCTAACTTGCTAATGATTGCTTCATCCCGAGGAACACAATATTATTTATTAAACTTAATTGACTTTGGTATAAGGTTAGAAGTATGAGCCACCCAGTGAGGATCAAGTAATGGTCTGGCAGACTAAGTTGCTGACAATTTTCTTCATGTCAAGGTGCCATGATTATTGCCAAATATCGGATGATTGTATGACAGTAGCACAGACTTTCTCTCTTCACATCCTCATTCCTCCTCTTACATTCGTATCACACATCTCATTTAATGACCCCCCCCCACCATGAATGGTTTGTGGGCTCTGTATTAGCTGTACATTATTATTTAACAAAAAAAAAAAAATAGATGTTCTCAGTTAATGTTTCACTTTAGTTATTTTCTGAAGTTACTTAAATATATTTCTTTAACTAATAAATTTTTTATTTTTAAATTTTAAGTATTCAGCATTTGAAAATTATAATTATCCTACTGTTTAACGCTTTGGGGACGGAGCCTCATTTCAGAGTTTTGGGGCTAAGAAGACAGCACTCTTTTCACAAGTCTTGATTTTTCACAAAAAAAAAAAAAACATAAAATCACAAATACAGTAAACTATCATAAAAACCACAATTGAAAGGCCCAGATATATAAGAATTGTAAGAAGGAATCTGATAGGCTGTTATAATGACCCGCCAGCCAATCTCATGGCTTGTATTATCAAGCCGATGGATCAGCCCATTCACCTTTGTCGTTTGACTTTTCGGACGATAGTTCGTCCCTATCGTCTCCTGTGGGTTCATGCATTTTAATATTTGTTTGATGTAATAGCCTCCTGGCATCAGTTTAACTCATTTTTTGTGACCACTTTGCTTAAAATTTCATATTTTCTTGCCTTCAGATGAAAACCTGGCAATTTTTCGACATTTTATAAAAATTTTTCTTTTTTAAAATTAATGTTTATCATTTTGATAATTTAAATTATTTCAAGAAATATATTTAAGTTAAACATATATTTTTAAAAAATTAAAGTATATGGAAAAATGTGTGAAAGCATGGGTGAGTGGTGAAATGGTTAGAGGCTCAGAATGGGAAAATTGGCAAGCCAAGTTCAAATCCTTGTTGAACTTGTTACACTTACTTTTGCACAAATACTCTTAGAAAAGGTATGAACCCATCTCTTCTCCCCTCTCAAAGTAATAGTAGAGCAGACTGGGCTCTCTATGTTTGGGACCAGTTAAGGAGAATTGATTTGTGACACCTGGCCCCAGGTTGGCTTGCTGCCCCTGGTCCGGAACCTGTTGTGATGATGATGACGACTGGAACCTGAGTGGGTTGATATTATCAAAACAGCACCAGTTAAGACGATGCTCTCGGGTCACTAATCGTGACGATGGCCTTGTCACAGTAGCTTTTTATTTTTATTTATTTTTTATTTTTTTTCTCTTTTAAGAAGTCTATTACAACAGTGAACTTCTCTGCCCACTCTGTGTTCTTTGATCTCGGAAAAGTCACATTGAAAACCTGGTGGTCGTCTCTCTACCACCTCAAACTAGACTGGACACTCGTGTACACTTTTGTTGAAGAAAAAATAAATAAATACGGCAACAAAAAAAAAATTAATAAGTTCAAAGACAGTTGGATGAGTTATGAAAAAAGTCTTTTTATATATATATATATATATATATATATATATAAAATAATTATAAAAGCAGAATGTAAAATCGCCAAATTTCAAAGTTTGCAATGAAGAGAAAGATTCATCTAAGTAATCAGAGATTTCAATTTTCCAAATAAAAAATTTTCATAACAGTGCAAAGTTTTCATTAAAAATAATCAAAGCTTTCAATTTTCCAAATAAAAACAAGTCTTTTCCCAGCTCTGTACCAAACAAAGCTTTATGGAAATAGCCAAATGGGAGTGACATGGCGGCTGATGATGATGGTGGTGGGGTCGTTTTGTCTCCGTCGCTCAGTAGCTCTGAAGAACACACTCTAATTCTATACCGAAGTTTTACGGAAATGGCCAAAGTGGGGCGTTCTGGTGATAATAGTAGACTCATCGTCTCCTTTGCTCGGCAATAAAAAAAATCTTTTTTCACCTAGTTTAACTCTTTCTCGGTTCATTCGATTTTTATACATCTTTAGCTAGGGTGTTATCGGAGGCGCAGTATTCGACTTTAACTCTTTTAAGTCGGTAGGCAGCAAGCTTCTCTACGTTTCTTTACATCTTCAACCCGGAGCTCCATGGAAGGCAACCAAGTCTCTGTCTCTACAGCTGACACCATCCAATCAGCATGGCTCCCGGTTGTGAACTTTTTTCCTTCAGTCATTACAAATTTGTTTTCTATGGCTTCTTGACCTTTGCTAGTTATTTTAAAGCTAGAAAATATTTTTAGATTGTAAGATTTTTTTTTTTTTTTTTTCTGTGAGAGATAACTTAGTGATACAAGTCATACTAATTAACCTATAGCTATGAAGAGAATTTAATTCATATCATTATTTAAGGTATTTGCACCTAAATGAACATAATGAACCCAACTGGAATTAAAACTTGGTACTCCAATTAACAAATTCAACCCATTATCCATTGCCATATCTGCACATCAAAGCTTACAGCACTTTGTATTCCCAAGCAGTCACCCATCTAGGTACTGATCTACGTTTATGTTGCTTAACTTCAGTGATTGTATAGGAGCCAGTCTTAGAACAAGATGTGGCCATGAGACATCTCTACCTGCATATCCAACTTTACAGCATTTGGTATTCAAAAAGTGGTCACCCATCTAGGTATGGACCAGGCTTTATGTTGCTTTGATATTAAGGGAACTAGTATTTAAATGTGATGTGGCCATAAACCATTTCTACCCATACATCTAATCTTACAGTATCATACATTTCAGCCATCTAGCTATGATCCAGGCTTGATGCTAACTAAAAATAGAAATAGATTCAAGTGGGCATCAACATTTAAGTATTACTTCCGATAAGCTAAAATTCCCCGAAATTCTGCGTCTAAATTAATGTTTGGACGAGCTCATGTACGGTTCGCCTCTAAATGGGAAGTGGCTCTGATTGTCACCAATCAGAAGCATTTGTAAGGTTTCGTACCGAGCCTAAACATAATTTTCCGGTGTCTGAAAGCACTTATTGAGGGTGAGCCAGAAACTGATCATCTCTGGTTGGGTCAGTGCGGTGAGTGGGGTATGATGTTGAAAGACCTGAAACCCCCTAGTGATCCTCACGATGACATCACTGATGACACCCTCTAGCGCCCCCATTACGATGCGTATGTTTGAAATATAAATGTCTAATTGGACAAAAAATAGAAATTAATTTATAATATAAGAAAAAGTTTTTGTATGAAAAAAAAATGTGATCATCTAATTAATCTCAAGTTATATTGCTGATAACAAAAAAAACTAAACTAAGGTAATTCAGAATAATTAAAATATTTTTTTTTCTCTTTCAGATTGAGTGGCTGATGCGAGATGAAATTGTATGTGCCCTTCGCTATGTTTACCCAATAAGGGAAGACAAACTACAGATGGTTACTGAGCATGTACAGGAGTCATTTCAACTGGGAAAGACAAGTTGTTACATTGAAGAAGTCACCCCACAATTTGTGTTTGGATCGGATCAGAGCCTTAGTCGATTCCTTGATGTGAGTTGTAATTTTTTTTTCTTCTATTGTACATGTGCGTTGTGGTACAGTGGATATCGGCTTGGAACGAGAGATCAGGGAGCCGAGTTCAAGTTCTAGTTGAATTCATTGCATTCACTTACGTGCAAATACCCTTGGGAAAGGTATTAATCCGTCTCTTCCTTCCAGTTATGGGTTAAATAACAGGACAGATTGGGTTCTATAGCCTTGGCTGGCAACCAATTTACTGCAGAAAGCAATGGCAACCTACTGCAGGATAATCTTCTGCCTAGTCAGTTATGTCTCTTTCGAGACATGATTGCCCAAGCGTTTACCACATATGGCACTTAACTGACTGACTGATTGTACAGTAACCACTCATGTGTACATGTTTTTTTTTAGTTTTTTTTTCATATATAATTTTTTTAAGCATTTTTGGTTGAATAATCTAAACATGTCTACTTTTATTTTTATTATCTTGAATTCATGAATTGATTTCCTGGTGTTGTAATGACTCAATGGCTTGGTTCTCTTAATTTCCAGTGTCAATCTTCAGATAGGACATCTGGATTGTTTTTACGTTTTTTTATCAAATTATCAATGTCTATTGTTCTGTGTTTTATCTAACCTTGGAAATAAAAAACGAATTTATTTCTCTTTTTTTTCTTTCTTTCTTTTCTTTCCTTCTCAGGTTTAGAATAACAACAAAGAAAACAAAACTTGTTGCCTTTCGTTTCTTTTACTTTCGCTCATATTTGAAGAATAAAAAAAATTCTCAGTATGTTTTCTTCTGATCTATAATAGCTTCTTCTGTTTTAAAAAAAATTTTTCTAATTATAGTTAATAAATAATTAATAAAATAAATTACTTTTGTTTCGCTAAATATTGTTGCAATACTAAGATCATACAAACATGGATGAAAGTATTTTAAAATTCTTTAACAGTTCCTCCCTAATTTTGAAAAGTTGTGTGTTCATAAAAAAAAACAATTGACTGTAATGATAATTGTTATTAATAATTGTTTCAAAAAATTTGGATGTTTTTTTTTGTAAATTTTCAGGAGCTTCAGAGGGTAAATGTCAAGGATTATCGTTTCAAGAAGGAAGGCTCATTTTTTTACTTGGTCCTTACCCGAGCGATGGCTGCACACTTTCTTGCTCTTAGCTCTGCTGTTTGTTCATTGGATGATACTAATCAGACACCAGAGAAGACAACAAAAAAATCTACCCCTGATGACAACAAGGGAAAACTTGTTCCCCAGAGAATTTTGTCCAGGTAAACTTTTAAAAAAATGATATAGCATTCCTATAGCTCTTTATGCATACATAAATTCCTAGTATCTGAAGAAGGTAGGTGTGTACAACAGCTGAAACATCATACAAATGGCCACCAAGATGAGAACAAAAAAATTGAGCAGCCAGATAATAGTGATCACCAACTGGAAAAAAGACACACTAAAACAACCAAAATACATATGTATGCGAACACTTAATCATGGCTTAAATAAAAAAAACAAATTGTCACACATATTAATATGGAAAAAAGTCAACCCAAAATCGTAAAAAGAGGTCAACTCAATAAAAAGCAATTAAGCAGACATATACTTATGCACGCTAAAAAAAAGTAATGAAAAAGCAGTTATACACCTATAAGTCCTACATCAGTTAAGCATGCTAAAAATGATGTCAGCACACAAAAAGTAATTAAAAAAAAAAATGAATAACCATCACTTTAAAAAAAAAAAAACTTGTCAAGCAAAGAGAATCACCCACACACAAAGATATCAAATTGCATCGAACTTCATATAAATACGAAAATAAATTGGAAAACAACAACAGAAAACAAAAACCCTGAGGAGTGAAGACATTACAGTAATGCCTTGATGAAAGTTCGTGTCAGCATGACTGAAACAACACTGTGAAAGTGAAAATCCTCTCCACATTAATTTTACATAAAACAATCTGTATGTTAGGTTGGAGGTGGGATAAAATTCATCCTTGGTGGTAGCAGAGAATTAATGCTTAGGAATGTGGGAGTGCTGTAAATAAGGAATGTCTTTGAGGTATTCGCTCCTTAGGTCAGTAAGTAGTTTTGAGGCAGGGACGAAGGAAAAGGGAGGTGAAGGCGACGAGCATAGTAAGCCACTTGACTTGGTCAAGGGAGATACTAATTACTCTCATCTGTTGCAAGTCAGTCTGTGGGTCTGTCTGTCTGCCGATGCTTTCAGTATTGGCTTTTTATATGTTCTTTTTGAATCGCAGCAGATCATTTGGGAATTCATATCCGTATTTGATTCTGGGCTTCCCATTGGCCGATAAATAAAATTCGCGTAGGCTCGCAAACTGGAAATTTAATAATTAATTAATTTTTAGTTTTCAACCGGAACATCTGTGCGAACGCAGCTGTGCACTGTCAAGTTTTGGTCATTTGCTTTTTTGTTGTGAGGGTGCAAACATCCAGTGCCTCGCTTTTGCTTGGTCGGTATCACCACAGATTAACCAAAACTCAGAGTTAAATCACAGACAAATATTTAATTTACAAAAACATTAAATAAAAACATTTAAAAATATACAGTTTTTGCATTTAAAAATCACTGAAACTAGATTGCTTTTGAGTTGCAGAATACTATTATAACAACTATACATATATATATATATATATATATATATATACACACACACACACACACACACACACACACACACACACCAGTGTAAAAATTTAAATGTCATAGACTAGATTTCTCTATATTGAAAAGGCCACACAAATGAAAATAAATCCCCAATTTAATTTTTTTTGTTTTTTTTTTTACAATAACAAATGAAGTTTATAATTACTCATATTTTTTCGTGCATTCATTTTTAATTTCATTCTATTCGTGCGCTGTTTTTAACATGGAATGTGCAAAGATGTGAATATTTACAATCTGGATTACATTTTAAAGTTTTATACCCTTGCTTACTGTGTTAAAAACGGTACCAAAATTAGATAAATTTTTAAACCCCTAACTTCTAAATCTTAGGACCAGTTCTATTAGGGGATCGTTTCACAAAGTTTCACTGCCCTCCCCACCCACGTGAAACTTTGAATATAATACATTTTCCCAAATTTGTTCACGATAATCTGAAAATTTAACGTCTAATCGATATCATTTCATTAAAACATGAAAAAAGTGTAGGGGAGCACTGCTCTAAGTCGGCCAAAACTGGTTTTTAACCGGTTTTAAGAATGACTAACACTTAAAATCGGTTTTGAGAATGATCGGTGTTTTGCGAACCCTACTGCTCGGGTTTTGATTTTCTTCAAGCGGAAAACCACCCAAAGCAAGATTGCAGTAACGAAACATATGTTTATACAACTTTCCACTTATCAACTGGATCCCATTCCAGCAGTATGGCTGCTAAAATGTGATAGTCTCTAAGACATTTTACTTGGACGCCGCTATTTCAAGCATACGATAAGCATAATAGGTTATTGCCAATCAACTCCAGGTAGCTTTTGCACCATTTTCACATTTCTAATTTATTTATAAAAGTCTGTATAATACAGAAGTATATTAACCGGTAAACGGAATAAATACATTCTAAAATCTGCTCTATGTTCTGTACATTACTATAAATAGTCATAATAATAATAATAATAAAGATTAAGTTTTTCACTGTATTTATTAAAGTTTTCACTTTTTATTTATGCATTTTTGAAGAAAGAAAAAACAGTGACGAGCAAAATTTTCGTTTGGTTGGATTTTATATAATGGTTGAATTTTAATTTTATTGCTGCCATATCTGGTCGGGTGCCCCTGCTGCTCTCCTTGGGCTTCTTGACAAAATCCAAAGGAGGATCTGTAACGTGATTGATACTGACTTGGCAGACCGGCTGCAACCACTCTCTCACCGGCGTGATGTGGCTTCCCTGTGCCTCTTCTACAAGTACTTTCATGGCTTCTGCTCCGATGAGCTTAGATCACTGGTGCCACCTAAGCAGGAATTTACACGAGATACTAGATTAGCAACTAGGTCCCACCCTTTTACAGTTAAACAGATAAGATGTAACCATAAATTCTACTCCAACAGCTTCTTTTCTCGCGCTTCCTGCCTGTGGAACTCCCTTCCACAAGTCTGCTTTCCCGACAGCTACAATCTCCAGGTGTTTAAATGTAGGGTCAATAGACACCTCCTATCACACTAACTCCCAATTATTCTCACAACACTCTCATCTACCCAACCCTCATTCTCGGTATCCTTATCCGCCTATCACCCACCCTCTGACATTTCCTATATTTAACCATTCTCGGTATCCCTACCCACCTATCACTCACCCTCTGACATTTCCTATATTTAATTATCCTTTCTCTACTCTATGTAGCCCCCTGCGCAGTAGTGGCAGTGACATGCCTTGCTCGGGGTGAAACGCTTATTAAAAAAAAAAAAAAATTTCAATTCCATTTAATTTTAATTGGATATTTTAATTTTAATTAAATATTTAATTGGATATTTCAACTGGAAATTTAACTGGATAAGATAATCAAAAAATTATCAAATTAATATAAAATATTAATTTTATAATTGTAATTATATTAGGCTTTCCATTTTCATTTTTTTTTTTTTTTTTTTACGTTTGTATTTGAAATTTTTCGGTTTTGTGTACATTGCGTATGAAATATGGTCTCGCAGGCGTGTGTTTGTGTGAAGTTGTTTGTATGTGGTAATATCTATTTATCTGTGTTTTTGTATATTAAATTGTTTTTGTGTATGATTTATTTTTGTATATGTGAGTGTTGGTGTATACGTATTTTTAATTTTTGTAGCATTTCCGGTGAGTTCACTAGATTTTATGCTAAGCTCTATACTTCTCAACTCTTCACCTAACCTTAATATATCTTCTCTGAGATAACCTATTTCTTTAATATTCTGAATTAAATTAAACTATTTGAACTTTCAAATCTGATGAGACGGGAGTTTTAGCCACCTTTCAAACTAAATCATGATTGATAATCCCTTTTATTATATGTTGAGTTTTCTATTCTGAAATATGATGTATCATCACTGCACTGGCTACATCTACAGCTATGGAGTGCAGTCTACTCCATTGTGCAAGATGTTGGTTGACCCTACTAGAAAGTTCATCCACTTGACAGACCTTGATTTTATTCCTGTTGGGTGTCTAGCCACCTTCCTGACCATAAAAGCCTGGTGGGGGGAACCAGTTTAGTTGCCTATAACTTAACTATGTAGCACTGGTAGAGTAACTTTAAAGCATTTCATGTAATGCTTTATAGGTATTTCCAAAATTTAGCTTAGTCTGGCACAAGGCCATAATTTTGGAATACCCAGTGAAGATCAAACTCACTATTCGATAGCAAGAACAATTCACTAAAGATTATCCAACATCAAGCATGTCAGTAGTTCTAAAGCTTAGGTTAGTTGGATACAATGTCTTATGAGTCACCTAGTGAGGAGCAAACTTGCTGAATAGTGATGATAGAATATTTCAGTCATTACCCCTGTGTCAAGGAATTATTTTAATGCAGTGACAAGATTATTATCAGCTTCCCTAGATTCAATTGTAGCGGAAAAGATAACACCCAGCTACGTGTTAAACTGCAGGACTTATATCTGGAAAAATCATTGTTATTCTTAAAAACTTGTTAATGGATTATATACTCACCAAAAAAGGGAATTATTCCTACGATGGAATACAAATGTGTTTCAGCTTTATGATAAACCGTAAAAAAAATCAATTGATATTGAAATGATAAATTTATCTCAAATAAAGGGAAAAGATGAAAGAGAATCAAGCTAACATTTTTTTTTCTTTTTTTTTTTTTTAAAATCGAGCAAGGTGGTAATGCCACTGATGTGCAGGGGGCTACATAATAGTGAGAAGATTGGAAAAGAGAAAGCCGGAAACCACATCCTAAACAGGGAACAAGGGATGAGCCTCTTAACCTGTTCAATAGATGTGGGAGGAGTGTGAACCGGGCGATGACAGTTAAATTTGTTTCCCCACTAACTTTTTTGTTTTTTGTACTCCCATCCCCAGATGCATTAGCGATTCGTGTCAAGACTGGAGAGACGGTTCCGGGAAATCAGGACTTGATGGACGAGAAGCTGCTGACGTCTCAATTCAACTAACAAATGAGGAAGGCTTGAAAGAAGTGTGTCCGCTTTCCCCTGAGAGGGTAGCCATGTTGAATAAAATGGACTCACCATGTTTACTTTCTGACTATGATGAAGGCGTGTTGAAGAGATCTTCCAGCTTTGGTGGGTAAGTGGTATTTTTTTGTTTTTGTTTTTAATTTTAATTTTTTTTTTTTAGTCAGATAATTTGCTAAATCTGCTGCTAGCAAAGTAGGTTCACTGTGTTGTTCCAGACAGTTTTTCTCACCAGAATCCATCTTGAACATTTCTAAAGCTACCATTTATCCATACATGGAATATTGCTGCTGTATCTGATCTAGAGCTCCTGTAATATATCTAGAGATTCTTGATATAATCCAAAGATTGGTCTGCAATATTATTGGCATCTCAACTTCAGTCTCTTTCCCACTGCTATGACTTGGCTTCCATCTAATTTTGTTATATTTCCATAGAAATTGTTTTTGGTATCTCAACTGCATGAATTTAAGCCGCCTTCTAGATTGGCAACTTGCTCTTATCATTTTACTCTTGAAATAATGTTCTTTCATTGTCTTAAGTAAATGATGTTTTGTATTCTTACTAAAATCTTGTCATTCTCTTTCACTCTCAGAAACCCTGGGTATTTTAGTGACATTAAAAAGTATTTATTTACACTGTTTACATTGTTTAGACTCTTGTTTTCATCCTTGTTGAAATATTTACAATGTTTTGGCCGTTGTACTTACCAAGTGTCTTCAGATGATTGGAATTTTGAACTGAACACTTTTTTGTCCACCAGAAGTAGATTGTTCTAGTTTCATGTGCTGTTCCTCTTCTGGATGACTCATTATCAGTTATCTCCCTTTAACTCTACTCTTCAAGTTTTTGTTCACTACTGCTGCAGCCAGGTATTGAACTCACAACTCTTTAGGTAAAATTACTCGATCCAACCACTGGGCTATGTGTCTTTAGGGACACAAAAAAATGTGAAAAGTAAATATTTGGCCAAATTAGCAGGATCAATGGGCCTCTTCCCAACACATTCAGTCAGTTAAGTGTTGTATATGATGCATGCCAAGGCAGTCATGTCTCCAAAGAGAAATGACTGACTGGGCAGAGGATTTTCTTGCAGTAGATTGTCATTACTTTCTGTGGTAGACTGGTTTCCAAGGCTATAGAACCCAATCTGTTCTGCTGTTTAACCCATACCTGGCAGGAGAAGCAATGGATTAATAACATTCCGAAGGGTATTTACGCATAAGTGAATACAACAGATTAAACTGGATTTTGAACCCAGCTCTCCAATTTCTCATTCTGAGCCAATATCAACTGCACCACAACACACATCTCAACACATTCAGTCAGTTAATTGCCATACGTGATACACGCTTGGGCGATCATGTCTCGAAAGAGACATGACTGACTGGGCAGAAGATTATCCCGCAGTAAGTAGCCAAGGCTATAGAACCCAATCTGTCCTGCTATTTAACCCATAACTGGAAGAAATAGGATTAATACCTTTCCCAAGGGTATTTGTGCGTAAGTGAATGCAATGAATTCAGCTGGAATTCGAAATCGGCTCTCCGATTTCTTGTTCTGAGCCGATATCCAATGCACCACAACGCACATTATGTGCTTCAAAAACTTAGATGAAAATTAAGAAGAAATATTCAGATCAAAACTTTGTAGCATTATAAAGTAAATTTTAAAGACTGTATTTCAATACAGTATAGGTGAGAAATTTATGTGCCACCCTATAGATTTCTGAATTTTGAGGACACCCTTTGGGTTTTGAAGTTTGAGTCTACCATCTGGATTTTAAAGAGTCATCTAAAAATTGAATGTCATGTTCGTTTTTCAAAATTAATTAACTCTCCCACTTCAGTCCAAAAAATCTTTCTCTACCTTGCCAACTAAAGGTAATTTTAGGACTTGCAGATTTTAAATTTTAGGTAATTCTTTCAACACTTTCAAAACTTTTCTCTTTTAACCACCATCCTGAAATTTTTCTGCCTAACTTCAGCATTGTAAAAGATCTTGTCGGTATTAAATAACCCATTGAAGTTGATATACCATAAACCAAACCAAACTGAAAAACACAGATCTAAGTTTAAAAAGAAACATTGGTGTTAGCAAACTACTCATAAAAAAAAAGTACATTATTTATGTACAAATCATACATAGCTGATAACCACTATTGTAATCCAATTCCTTCTTTCCAAAAAATATTTTAAAAGAAATTGGAATGTACTCAAAAATATGACTGGTTGAATACTATCTCACACATAGATATGTATTTCTACCAACTTACTATGTATTCCAAAACTTAGTTCTACCCAGGGCCGTAGCTGATGCTAAAAAAACACCGGGCACAAAGAAAATTGTCCGGATTTATTAGTTGACAATGTGATGATGTCATCTGTTTCCAGAAACTATGACTTTAGCGGATTTTTCAGCTATTCCAATGGAAATTAGGCACAGAATGTGAACGAAAGAAGGAAATTGGGTTCGGACTTTCTGAGTATAACCAGTCTTTTCTCTCAAAATTAATAAATAAACAGATTTTTACTGCGTTTTTCTTTCTTTCTTCGTATTACACGGATCGGCCCGGATCCATGCCCGGTAGTCAGATATGGCCATGGTTCTACCAAATGTGCATTTGCAAATCTTGTATATGTAATACATATAAATGTATGTAAGCTGGATTTGGCTTCACATAACCTGTGGTGGTTGGTATGCCATAAAATCTAAACAGCTAAATTAAATATATACATTTTTATGAAATATGTTAATTTAAAATGTGTTAAATACATAAATTTGTTAAATGCATTAATTTGCTCAAATATATGTCTGTTATATATATATATATATATATATATATATATTAATTTGTTAAATATATAATCGTCTTGAAATTGTTAACTTTTAGTTCAATTTTTAATGATTCGATTCTGCATTAAATGACCCAAGATGGGTTGATACGCCAAAAAACCAAACATCAAAAAATATTTTAATGAATCCTGTGTAAACTTTGCCAAAATTCTATTCTGTTAATATTTCTTTTCTATCAGTTTTGATGCCGAAGGCTGTCGCAAAGTCCAGCATCATACCATTGCCATCTCAGACAAATACCTTGCTACAATGGCTCCTGTCTCAGTGTCGTCAACTCCTGCTGTAACTGCTGTAGCTGCTCTGCCTTCTGGAGCCAGCGGTATGACTGTGAAACACCTGACCAGCTCTCCTATGGCCCACCTCACCTGTAGGGCGAGGCACTCATCGGCTCCAACAGCTGCCCAGAAGAATGTTACAGGGGCTTCTAGCCAGCCATCAACAATGCCAGCCACTCCATCTTGGATTTCTTCTCGTGGAAGTTTTACTGAAGAAGGTAAGATGGTGAAAAAACAAAAATAGAGAATCTGTAATCTTTCCTCTTCTTATTAACCTCAAAATGATTTTTTTTTTTTTTTTTAGGGATAAGTAAATATTAATATTTTGTAGTATTTACATTATTCAGACTATTGTCCTCATCTTTATTGCCATTTGTATGACATTTCAGTCATATGCTCCAGCCTTCTTCAGGTGCTAGGAATTTCAAACCGAACCCTTTGTTACAATCACTGGGATATATGAACTCTATTCCTTGCCTAGAGCCTCTTCTGGTAGTCATGAGTTATCTCCCTCTAACCTTGTAAGTTACTTGTTCACCACTACTGTAACCTGGTATTGAACTCACAACTCTTTGGGTCAAGTCACAGGAACTAACCAACGTCTATATTCAGTGTCAAGGACAAGAACAACTGAATTTTTGGGACTCATAAAACTTATGCCCAGTACCCCCCACCTTTTTTTTTAAACCAGAGTTCATATTGCAATTTTTTTTATGTTAATGGTTTTCTCTAGTATCTACCTAGGCTCTAAGCAAGGAATGAAGTTGATCTACCCCAGTGATTGTAATAAAGGGTTTGGTTCGAAATTCCTAGCACCTGAAGGCTGGAGTGTACAACAGCCAAAACATTGTACAAATGGGAACAAAGATGAGGACAATAGATTGAATAATGTAAATACTACCTCATCTCAGAAATATAGACAAATATTGATATTGTGTTGGTCGTTTTTGGCAATGCAGGAAAAAATATTGACATTTCTTTGTCTATGGTTCTGATAAAATATTAGCATATTTCTCACTGACTTGATGTAGCCTCCCTCTGTCTTTTTTCCATTTTCATGGCAACTGCTTCAACAAGCTTTTTCCTCTAATTTCCTGACCACATGTATTTACATGTGCTACTACATTGGCATCAAGGTCCCACCCTTTTATGGAGAAACTGGTTAAATGTAACCTTCCCTTCTACTCGAACAGTTTTTTTTTCTCACACTTCCCGTTTGTGGAACTTCTTCTGTTTGTAGCTATTAGGGAAGCAAGCAATCTCTAAAAGTTTAAATGCAATGTCAATTGCCATCTTCTATTTCCTTGATTCCCATTTTTTTTTTTTTTTTTTTTTTTTTTTTTTTTTTTTCTCATCCTTTCTTAGGCAATATCTGTATCTTATTTTATCTCTCGCTGTAACCTCCTGCGTGCCAGTGGAGGTCCTGCTTTGCTTGGGGTGAAATGATTATAAAAAAATTCTACCTCAAAGATAGGATGTGTAATATATATATATATATATATATATATATATACACACACACACAATCCAATAAAAAAAATTCTTGTAAATCTATTGTTTCAATGTACTTTTTAAGGTAAGTCATTAGGTGATTATAATTGACTTGTTTTTTTTCATTCTCTTGCTAATGATTTAGCTTCTATCCATAACACGTTAAAAGAATTGTAAAATAGCAATTTTCCTCCATTTTTAGTAGCTTATAACTATAATACTATAGAAACTAGAAATAAAATCAAAATCAAAAAGTATTCTTCATATATAACAAAATAGGACTACCAAATATCAATGTAGTATATTCTTGGAATGTCAATCTATGGAATGCCAAATTTGATACATTGTTATTTTGATAAGAAAAATTGACACCCAATAGAGAGACTAAGCTAAAATTTTAGGATTTTCTGTAGGTGGGTACATTTTAAAATTTTATCAAAATGTGGTGATGCACCATTGTTTCATCTTATATGGAATTACTTTGTTTATAAGGAATTATATATATATATATATATATATATATATATATATATATATATTTTTTAATTTTTTATTTTTTTTAATCATATTACCCCGAGCAAGGCGGTAATGCCACTGATGTGCAGGGGGCTATGTAAGAGTGAAAAGATTAGAAAAGAGAAGGCCGGAAACCACATCCTAAACAGGAAACAAGGGATGAGCCTCTACACCTTTTCAATAGACGTGGGTGGAGTGTGAACCGGCTGATAATTTAGTCCATCTACTCCAATTAAATATATATATATTTTATAATCATATCACCCTAAGCAAGACATTATATTGCCACTGTTTTGCAGGGGGTTACATAGGAAGAAAGTTATGAGAAAGAGTGACAGGTTATAGGGGTGTCAGAAAGTGGGTAAGAGAAGGATGAGACTACTGATGAGAGTGGAGTAGATGGAGAAAGGATTATGAGAGAGAGAGGATACAGGTTAGTAAAATAGAAGATGACCATTGACTTTACATTTAAATTCTCGGAGAATATAGCTGTCGGGAAAGCAAGTAAATGGAAGGGTATTCCACAGGCAGGAAGTGCGAGAAAAGAAGCTGCTGAAGTAGTTTGCATTTACAATTTATTGGTTTCACAGTAAAAGGGGTGACATACACACACACATATGTCAGATAAAATAAATTGCAAACATTGTATCTGCTATAATTGCAAATATTGTCTGCTAAATACACACATTTTAAATTTTATATATATATATATATATATATATATATATATATTATATAACAGAAATTATGAAATCTACAACAGTGGCCATTGGCAATATACTGGAGGATCTAAGCATTTCTTGAAAGGTGCGCCAAGCAGATAAATTGTCATAGCACTACCTAAGAAGCCAGGTGCAAAACAATGCAAACTCCACCAAACAATCAGCTTAATGATGTAGATAGCAAAACTCATCATCCAGATTCTGACAAACAGTGCACAGCAGAATCGGCCCACAGACAGGACAAGAACAGTGTGGCATCGTTAAAAATAACAGCGAGGAATGCAATATTCGTGCTCAGAATGCTATCTGAAAGAGCAATACAAATACAGAAGACCTTCATCGGTGCTTTATAGACTACACAAAGGCATTTGACAATGTATGCCCCAAAGGCTTGTTTGAAATGCTCGGCAACCTCAACATTTTTGGAAAAGACAGGATAATCAAGCCACTTGCATATGAATAAGAAATGAATTCAGCAGGTATACAAAAATAGAAAAATAAACATAAATAATACATAAACCAGGATACCTTATGTGACCCATAATCTCCCATATACCAATTGACTAAATTCCTAAATGATACTATCATCCCATACCTACCTATCAATTACAGTATCAAGTCAATCCACAAATTTCTTTAAATTCATAAATCCACAACACCTAACTAAGGCACCCTTGTATCTCTTGACGTAGAAAACTTATTCGCTAACGTCCTGGTTGCTGAAACCATTGCCATAATCATTAAACCCATATGTAAAGATACTTCAATACCACCACCAGCTATCAATCCCCACATTCTTAAAAAAAACTTCTCGCTTGTACTAGTTGGGCCCCATTTTATGACTATGAAGGCCACATTTACACCCAAACTAACAGTGTAAGTATTGGAAATTCTCTTGGTCCACTTTGCTGACTGTCACATGTCCCACGTAGAAAACACACTTTAAAAAAATTACTACACCAAATTAAAGTTGAGCTGACTTTTAAATTAAGTTCAACTTTTAATTTGATGTGATCTTGACGTCAGTCTAGTACTGTAGGTAAATTCAAAAATTCGAAATACCCTAACGAAGATCTCATCTGAACATTTACCATGAAAGTATTTATAAAAAAGACACAAAGAGGCAACCTGATGGCAGTGGAAAAAGTGACTGAAGCTGAGCTGCCAGGTAAAGATTGATAATATTTCTGATCCTTCTTTGGATCTTATGAAGGAACTCTAGGTAAATAGCAGGAGCATAGGGCTATATGTGGCAGCAATGTTCTAAGTATGGGTTACAGATATATATGATAGATTCTGGATAGAAAAATTGTCTCCGCATGACACAGTAAAACAACTTTAGCAGCTGACTTTGCAACGAATTCAACGTCTTTCCATTTCGTATCAGCTGAGACCATTAGCCTGAGAAGGCGAAATGAGACACTTTTCTGGAGGTTAGCATCAGCAGAGAGGGGTCTCCCAGATGATTAATGGAAAATTTAATTTTGGAGGTGTGAAAATTAACAAGCCATCTTTTGCCCTAGTTAACAATGGACTTATGGTTGTTTTAGACATCGACTGTTATTTTGACCTTGTTGGACCGATCAGCCCTACTATCAATGCAGTCGTTAATGGTTCTGTCATTAGCATAGAGGCCAAGTTGAGGGCTGATCTCATCGTTGAGGTCATTAATAAAAATTAAAAATAGAGTAGCACCAAGGTTAATAATTTATTAATTACATTTAAGCTATAATGTTTTAATTAGTTTTTGAGGTCCTGAGCATGACGGGTCCACCCTGACTTGGAGTGGTAGCACCTGTTAGGGTCCCACCTATGGGCAAATAGTTAACCCCCCCCCCCCCAAACTGGAGTCAAAGCACTATGAAATTATAAATGTACGCTTTTATAGAAATATATACATAAAAATAGACCTTCTAAAATATACATTTTAGAAGGAAAATTATTACAATCAATAAATGTTTGAAGAAAAAAATTATTGCCATAACACATTTAAAAAAAAAAAAAAAAAAAACCTATCCTCAGCAAAACATTTTCGAATACAAAGCTAGAAGACATTTTCAGTTTTCTAAAATAAAAAAAGAATAAAAACAAAAATTTTCATTAAAATCTGATTAAATCAAACTTCCTACTATAACTGAACATTAAAAAAACCTTAAAACCCCACCTTTTTGGCATTAAATAACCCACAGAGGTTGATATAATGTTAAACAAAACTCAAACTTGTTTAATTGGTTCTGAATATTTTATTTCAAATTGAACTTTTGAATTTTTTAAATATTTAAAACAAATTTTTTATTTAAAATTTTATTTTTCATTTGATTTCTCATCACTTAAAATTTGTTTTAATATATTTCATCATTGTATGAGATTATCAGTTTTTTATTCATTAAAAAAATCTAAACTTATTTCTATATTCTAGCTGGCTATGATGGTGATTCCAGTGATGGTGATTATAATAATGATGATGGTGCTTTCTTCAATGAAACTGGGGGTCAGCGATCATCTATGCCAAATTTCTGGCTGGTCATGAGAGTAGAACCCAAAAAGGTCACCCTCTATTACCATGTCAGGTAAGCAATCATGTCTGAAAATATTACTCAAAATGATTGAACAATATTTTGTATATTGTTAGTGTATTCAGTCAGTCCGTTAAGTGTCGTACGTGATACATGCGTGGGCGATCATGTCTCAAAAGAGACATGACTATGCAGAAGATTGTCCTGCGGTAGGTTGCCATTACTTTCTAATAGTAGACTGGTTGTTGACCATGGCTATAGGACCCAATCTGCCCTGCTATTTAACCCATAGCTGGAGGGAGAATTGACAGATTCATACCTTTTCTAACAGTATTAGTGTGTAAGTGAATGCAATGAATATCAAATTCTAATTCTGATTAAAAACCCTAAATAAATCTCTTATCCTTTCTATTGTAATAAAGACTGTTGTGTATCTATTTGTGTGTATATATATCTCAACCAAATTTGTATAGATGAAGAGAAAAATTATTGCTCCTATACACTCAATATATTGTTTGTGTGTGTGTTTGCATATATATATATTCACAGACAGATCTTTTTCGCTGTATCACAGCTCATCAGTATGGTTAGACGCCGATTGCTTTTGAACCTAGGATTTAAACCCAACCAAATTAGCATCAGTCGGCAATTCTACCTCTGAGCTATGGGCACTCAGTAGGAGGCAGACATTTTAGCATGTATATTATCATTATATACGCCCAATAGCTGAGAGTGTTCTAATTCATTGCTGAATGAATGATGTATAGATGCTAGAGTAGCTACTGTTTTTCAAAGTCTACCATTCTTTCAGAGTGCTCAATCAGGGTGTGATATATATATATATATATATATATATATATATATATATATGTGTGTGTGTGTTAATACAGGTTTCATTGAATAATATAGACAAGTTCTGTCTATTTTGTGTAAGATCCTTTTGTATGATCTGATTAGCTTGATAGTGTTGTCATGGAAAGACAAGAAATCGCAATAATTGTTGTTTTTTTTTTTTTATCAGGTCTGAGCTTTCGGCTTGCATAAGCCATTGTCAAAGGATGAACATATAGTGATGTCAAGGCTAACCTTAAGCAATAGATCTGTGTAGAGAGCTCAATGGATGTTATCCAGAGCAATATGATATACATAAAGGAAAACTCAGCACATCATCTGAAGTGGTTAAAAATTATAATCCATTTTGACAAGCTCATCAGACCACAATTTCATTTTGTATAAATTTCTCAGAACACCCCCCCCCAAAACCTTTTCAAAGAAATAGAAATCAAGTAATATGACCCAGAATAGAAAGTCACCTTCAGTTTTATCTTTTGTAAGAAATCTTCAGTTTTATCTTGTAAGAAATCTTCAGTTTTATCTTGTAAGAAATCTTCAGTTTTATCTTGTAAGAAATCTTCAGTTTTATCTGCAAGAAATCTTCAGTTTTATCTTGTAAGAAATCTTCAGTTTTATCTTGTAAGAAATCTTCAGTTTTATCTTGTAAGAAATCTTCAGTTTTATCTTGTAAGAAATCTTCAGTTTTATCTTGTAAGAAATCTTCAGTTTTATCTTGTAAGAAATCTTCAGTTTTATCTTGTAAGAAATCTCTCAGTTTTATCTTGTAAGAAATCTTCAGTTTTACTCCTAAGAAATCTTCAGTTTTATCTTGTAAGAAATTCAGTTTTATCTTGTAAGAAATCTTCAGTTTTATCTTGTAAGAAATCTTCAGTTTTATCTGTAAGAAATCTCTAGTTTTATCTGTAAGAAATCTTCAGTTTTATCTTGTAAGAAATCTTCAGTTTTATCTTTGTAAGAAATCTTCAGTTTTATCTTTGTAAGAAATCTTCAGTTTTATCTTGTAAGAAATCTTCAGTTTTATATCTTTGTAAGAAATCTTCAGTTTTATCTTGTAAGAAATCTTCAGTTTTATCTTGTAAATCTTTCAGTTTTATCTTGTAAGAAATCTCCTTCTCAGTTTTATCTTTGTAAAATCTTTCAGTTTTATCTTGTAAGAAATCTTCAGTTTTATCTTGTAAGAAATCTTCAGTTTTATCTTGTAAGAAATCTTCAGTTTGACCTTGTAAGAAATCTTCAGTTTTATCTTGTAAGAAATCTTCAGTTTTATCTTGTAAGAAATCTTCAGTTTTATCTTGTAAGAAATCTTCAGCTCTTATCTTGTAAGAAATCTCTAGTTTTATCTTGTAAGAAATCTTCTGCTGACCTTGGAAGAAATCTTCAGTTTATCTTGTAAGAAATCTTCAGTTTTATCTGTAAGAAATCTTCAGTTTTATCTTGTAAGAAATCTTCAGTTTTATCTTGTAAGAAATCTTCAGTTTTATCTTGTAAGAAATCTTCAGTTTTATCTTGTAAGAAATCTTCAGTTTTATCTTTGTAAGAAATTCGTGTTTTATCTTTGTAAGAAATCTTCAGTTTTATCTTGTAAGAAATCTTCAGTTTTATCTTGTAAGAAATCTTCTAGTTTTATCTTGTAAGAAATTCTCAGTTTTATCTTGTAAGAAATCTTCAGTTTTATCTTTGTAAGAAATCTTCAGTTTTATCTTGTAAGAAATCTTCAGTTTTATCTTGTAAGAAATCTTCAGTTTTATCTTGTAAGAAATCTTCAGTTTTATCTTGTAAGAAATCTTCAGTTTTATCTTGTAAGAAATCTTCAGTTTTATCTTGTAAGAAATCTTCAGTTTTATCTTTGTAAGAAATCTTCAGTTTTATCTTGTAAGAAATCTTCAGTTTTATCTTGTAAGAAATCTTCAGTTTTATCTTGTAAGAAATCTTCAGTTTTATCTTGTAAGAAAACTTTCAGTTTTATCTTGTATAAAATCTTCAGTTTTATCTTGTAAGAAATCTTCAGTTTTATCTTGTAAGAAAATCTTCAGTTTTATCTTGTAAGAAATCTTCAGTTTTATCTTGTAAGAAATTCAGTTTTATCTTGTAAGAAATCTTCAGTTTTATCTTGTAAGAAATCTTCAGTTTTATCTTGTAAGAAATCTTCAGTTTTATCTTGTAAGAAATCTTCAGTTTTATCTTGTAAGAAATCTTCAGTTTTATTTGTAAGAAATCTTCAGTTTTATCTTGTAAGAAATCTTCAGTTTTATCTTGTAAGAAATCTTCAGTTTTGACTTTGTAAGAAATCTTCAGTTTTATCTTGTGTGAAATCTTCAGTTTGATCTTGTAAGAAATCTTCAGTTTTATCTTGTAAGAAATCTAGTTTTATCTTGTATGAAATCTTCAGTTTTATCTTGTAAGGGTCACCAAAGTTAGGCGAGAAAGAATTTATTGGGCAGAATGAGTGACCATAAACCCATACACACCTACCCACATCCACACAAATATGTATATACATATGATGAATACACACACATATACATATGTACTTACACTCAAATATACACACAAACACTCACACACACATCCATCCAAATACACATACAAATATTTTATAGATATAGACACATTCATATTCATATACCCACGTATGAAGACCAGACTTATACACGTACAATTATACTATACAGACAAAAGAATTTACATTCAATTACATACATGAGATAAAGTAGCTATACACACATTCAGGCATATATGGCAACTACATCGAAGGTTTCAACCCTAATTTCCTCAATACAAAAAAATGTTGTTATACTTGTGTATATGCTTGTTAGTATTAACATACGCGTCTGTCTGGTCTTCATAGATGAGTATGTGAATACAAGAGTGCATGCATCTATAAGATATTTGTATGTGTATACGGATGTATGTGCGTTTATTTATTTATATGTATATAAATATATTCTGATCAGAGTACAATTAAACAACATTTCTCAGAAAAACAACCATGTAGGTAATATCAGACAGATTTTAGTCAATAATAATAAAATAATTCTCACTCGTACAAATAGTAAAAAGAACCTTCAGATATTGGAGGCCATCTACATTAAATCCAAACAACCCACACTTAATAAAATCACGTTTAAATCTGGTCATAACACATTACATTGCATTTAAATATATGGCTGTTATCATTTCCAGCTTTCACGCAGTGTGACGTCATCGAACTGCATTACAAATTTGCGAACTGCATTTGCTATTTTTGGTAACTGTTGCCATTTCTTTGCAAAGTTTTATGTCAACACAAGATAAAATCATCGCTGATGGTGGATGTTTTTGTGTTAACATCCTTGTAATATCTCTGAAGATGGCTCATGTGATCTGAAAGCTTAGAACCAACTTAATAAAGAATTATCCAAATGTTGGAGAATTTTTGTTTTTATTTTCAACTGAAATTAAAGCCAAAATATGTTTAGAATGGCTCATGATTAAACATAAGACATTCGTTGTCTCTTATATTTCACAGTATATGTTTAGAAAATATATATATATATATATATATATATGTCTCTATTGGTTAGAAAATATACTCAGTGTTAGATAATTTATAACATACACTTGAGTTCAGGCAGAGAGGATTTGGGAACCTCATTTGGGTTCCTCTCCAGGCAGAGAGAAACCCAAGTGAGGCTCAACTGAAGGGTTGTCTGTGGGGGGGGTGCCTGACCCTGTCTTGTGCAGGGTCTATGGGATATTGCTGGCTGAGCTTAAGGGCTCAGAGATTCCACTTTAAGATTCCTTGGGTCACATTTCACCTTTATAGGAAAGCAGATAAATGCCAATAATTTATAAGATACACTTAAGGCCAACATTTCATATCTTGGAAATGTACATAAATTTGGTAAAGATGTATATCTACAGTGTAGCAATGCACTCAATACATTTAAAATTTTGAAGGATAACTCTTCTTTTTATAATAATAATGATATTTATTACATCAAGTTATGTAGTTTTACTGTGTAACAATATTTGCCAAGAGTTCAATTTCTTAAATTTAAGAAGAAAAATTTTTTTTTCTACATGTACACTTGAATAGAAGTAAACTTTCATGCCTTGATTCTTTGTTCCTCTCTTTTTTCTTTTGACAGCTTTGAGGAAAGAAAAGTATATATATATATATATATATATATAGAGAGAGAGAGAGTGGCAGAGCCAATGTTTATTGCCTGCTTCTTTGATGAAAAAAAAAAACTAATCAATGTTTTTTGTTTTTTTTTGTAAGGGAAGGAAAGAGAAAATGAGAGAGTAAGAAATGTGTTCAGTTATTACTTGCAACTCTCGGCCTCTTTCACCCTTACCCTCTCTCCCAAAGATCTTCCTTTTATATCACAGTTTTATGTAGGAGAATATTTCTACATCCAGCTTCAGATGCTTCTAGAATTATCCAAAATCTTCTCGGAAAATTTAGATTTCTCCCAAATCATCCAGAACCAAAATCATTTATTTATATTTTTTTTCTCTTTGCTCTTTCTCTCTTCTCTTCTTTTGTTCATTTTATTTTTTTTATTCATTTATCCCATGTTACCCATTGCATAACAGGATGTCCTTTATTTTATTTATCCCGTGTTACCCGTTACATAAGAGGAAGTCCTTTATTTATTTATCCTGTGTTATCCATTACATAACACACAGCAACAGGAGTGTTAATGAAATGTATGTAAATGTTTATAGCCAGTTTTGAAAAGATGTATGTCCACAGCAGCAGAAAGGTTAATGAATTCAATGGAGATTAATGTATTCTGTTTATTCTTTTTTAGAGGCCAAAAAGATTCCTGCATTAGCCAGAGAGGCAAGCAACTATTAAAGGATGTAAGTGATGTCATCATGGACACCTGTAAAAAAGTCAACCAGGTGAGTGTTGGGTTTAACTCGGGTTAAAAATGTAACAATGATTTGGTTTTATATATGATTTGTTGCATACAGCAGTTTTAGCGCTTTCTACTTACTGGTGAAGTAAACTGAAGTGAAAAACAGGTCAACGTCGAGGAGCCACACAGAAAGGAATTCTTTGAAATAAAGAATTAACTCGGGTTAAAAATGTAACAATGATTTGGTTTTATATATGATTTGTTGCATACAGCAGTTTTAGCGCTTTCTACTTACTGGTGAAGTAAACTGAAGTGAAAAACAGGTCAACGTCGAGGAGCCACACAGAAAGGAATTCTTTGAAATAAAGAATTAACTCGGGTTAAAAATGTAACAATGATTTGGTTTTATATATGATTTGTTGCATACAGCAGTTTTAGCGCTTTCTACTTACTGGTGAAGTAAACTGAAGTGAAAAACAGGTCAACGTCGAGGAGCCACACAGAAAGGAATTCTTTGGAATAAAGAATTAACTCGGGTTAAAAATGTAACAATGATTTGGTTTTATATATGATTTGTTGCATACAGCAGTTTTAGCGCTTTCTACTTACTGGTGAAGTAAACTGAAGTGAAAAACAGGTCAACGTCGAGGAGCCACACAAAAAGGAATTCTTTGAAATAAAGAATTAACTCGGGTGAAAGATTTAGCAATGATTTGGTTTTATATATGATTTGTTGCATACAGCAGTTTTAGCGCTTTCTACTTACTGGTGAAGTAAACTGAAGTGAAAAACAGGTCAACGTCGAGGAGCCACACAGAAAGGAATTCTTTGGAATAAAGAATTAACTCGGGTTAAAAATGTAACAATGATTTGGTTTTATATATGATTTGTTGCATACAGCAGTTTTAATCTTCAGCAAAACATTTTTGAATACAAAACTAAGACATTTTCAGTTTTCTAAAACGGAACAAAAACAAAAAATTTTGATTAAAATCTGATTCATCACCTTCTCACAATAAGCAAACATTAAAAAAATGTCAAAACCCAACCTTTTTGGCATTAATTAACCCACAGAGGTTGATATGCAGTTAAAACTCAAACTGTACACTTGCCATGGAAGTAGTGAGAGTAGTGATAGGCTTGTGACATTTCTTAAAATGATTCATCACACAAAAGGCTGTGTAGATGTTTACAAACTGATCAAACTGGAAAGTGAGGAATAGGCAGCTCCAGCCCAGATATGGCAGTAATACTCCATTTTTTATCTAATCTGGCTTTTGTCAAGATGAAGCCTGGCAGAAGCCTAGAAAATGAGAATCGGGCAGCTCCAGCTCAGATATGGCAGTAATACTCCATTTTTCATTGAATTTGACTCTTGTAAAGATGAGGCATGGCAGAAGAATTCTATTAAGGCTAATAAGTAAGGATTGGGTAGCTCCAGCTCAGATGTAGCAGCAATATTCCATTTTTGTTCTAAACTGGAAAAAGACTCCATTTTTGGTCTCTTGTAATGATAGAAAATGGCAAATACAGAACATAATTTCAAGAATAGAATACTAATTTTACTAATAAAAAGACAAAAAATTTCACCAAGATAAATGAACTATTTCATTACTAATATATATAATTACGTGGAAAAATGTCCGAATGAAAAGTAATTCTTAAGATTATATTAAACCTGGAAAAGTAAAGGACAAGATATTCTAGTGAAATAAATATAAGAAATTTCTTACTTAAAATATTGCATTCAAATTTTATTTTTAGCTTTAAGTATAGAGCATCCAGTGAGTATTGAAGTCCTTCCTCAGTCATAATTGATCTAGTGAGACAAGGTTGCTAGCCATTATACCACGCTTAAAAATCCAATGTGGAGATTGATTTGTTCAGAGAGAGGGGCCTGTTGTATGTTCACATAATTATAATTTGAAATACATAAAATCTTTTCTTTAAGTCAATTTTCTAAGTAGTTAGACTTTTCAAATCCACTGTGATTACTCTTTCTAGTATTGACGAGAATTTCTTTCTTAACCTTTTGTTTCAGGTAGTGTGGAAAATTAACATTTAGATTATATCATTTTCCCTTTTACTTACATATGCTATCCATTTTAGATTTTGCTACTGTTGGAAGTCTTAAAGTTCTTTGTGATTTTGTAGAACAAGTTTGATGATGGATGTTCTCTGAAACATCCAGGATTCATTTAACTGAAATCATTTTTAATCATCCTATCAAAACTGATATCTGATGAGGGAGAGGTCGTCTTTCGTGCCTACATTCACTTGAAGCTATTAATCATTGATCTGAAAAAACAGTTTATATCTGATAGTTTAGACTTTTCTGAATAAGTTGAATTCCATGCATGACATTCAGGAGAGTCTACTGTAACACTGCTATTTAAGAACATGACTCAGGTTTTTAGGTTAATATTTCAGTTTTGTAGCATCTGGTGGTGTTGGTTAAAATTCACTCTAGCACAGCCTATCCCAATTTCAAATTCCTTACCTCCTATACTAAATTTGTTGCAACTGGTCCATCCATATTGGACTGGGGTAAGAAATGGCTAGTAAATTTTAATGCTTCTAAAACGAAGCTACTCTCAATTAACCATCATTGACAATCTCACCTACCTCCCCTTAGCATGGACCAGGCTTGCCTCCCAGAGAGTAAAACACTACGCCTCCTTGGTCTCACACTTTCAGCGGACCTCAAATGGAATGACTATATCGAATCCATTGCTAAATCCGCTGCTATGAAAGTCGGTTCTCTGTGTAGGGCCCGGAAGTTTTTTCCGTCTAAATCTATCCTGCACATTTATAAATCTACCATCTGCCTGTGCATTGAATACTGCTGCCATATCTGGTCGGGTGCCCCTGCTGTTCTCCTCGGGCTTCTCGATAAGGTTCAGAGGAGGGTCTGTAATGTGACAGATACCGACTTGGCAGACCGCCTGCAGTCTCTCTCCTACCGGCGCAACGTGGCTTCCCTGTGTCTCTTCTATAAATATTTTCACGGCTTCTGCTCCGATGAACTTAGATCACTAGTGCCCCTAAATACAAATTTGAACGAGATACTAGATTAGCAACTAAATCCCACCCTTTTACAGTGAAACCGATAAAATGCAGCCATAACTTCTACTCCAACAGTTTCTTTCCTCGCACTTCCCGACTGTGGAATTCTCTTCCAAACGATTGCTTCCCCGATGGCTACAATCTCCAGGAGTTTAAATGTAAGGTCAATAGACACCTAACACACTAACCTGCTCCCATTCTATCAAACACTCTTCCCATCTGCCCAACCCTCATCCTCGCTATCCTTACTCATCTGTCACCTTCCTCTTGACATTCCCTATGTCTAACCACTCCTCTTTACCTTCTCCTATGTAGCCTCATGCGCAATAGTGGCAGTGGAATGCCTTGCTTGGGGTGAGATGATTAAAAAAAAACAAAAAAAACACCAAGGTATTTGAAGTGTTTAGAGATTTTAATCCTGCATTCTGAATTTTTATGATGGCTTCTGGGTAACAATATGGTTACTTTTATCTAAAATTTAGAAAAAAAGCATGTTTTTTCTTTTTTTTAATTTTAATAATCATTCTTATCCAAGCTCTGAACACCTATGTCATCAGCATATTCCCCTTCATCTTTATTACAATGGTCTCTAGATAGTAAATAAGTGTTGTTTTCTATTAATAGATTCCTTTTGAATGTGGTACAGTATAGGATGTGGTGCAGTGGATATCGACTCTGAACAACAAATCAGGATGCTGAGTTCAAATTCCAGTTGAATTCTTTGCATTTACATACACACAAATACCCTTGGGAAAGGTATTAATCCATCTCTTCCCTCCTGTTATGAGTTAAATAATAGGACAAATTGGGTTTTATAGCTTTGGCTGGTAACCAGTCTACTGCAGAAAGCAATGGCAACCTATGGCAGGATAATCTTCTGCCCAGTCATGTCTCTTTTGAGACATGATTGCCCAAAGCATGTATAACATATGGCACTTAACTGTCTGACAGTATAATGAAATGTTCTAGGCCTATTTCTGCATATAAGATCATATGAATTAATAAATAACATCTTTCTTTGATATTCTTGCTTTCCTGATGGCTACAACCTCCAGGAATTTAAATGCAATGTCAATACCCATCGCTTAACCACTTTACTCTTGTTCTTTCTACACCACCCTGTATATCTTCTTTCTCTCTACCTTTGCAACTGTCATCACACCTGTATTCCCATTCTTAACTGGTTTGTCTTTCTCTTTACTCTCCTCTTATCTAATTTTTTTTTTACTCTTATGTAGCCTCCTGCACATCATTGTTGTTCCCGCCTTGCTCAGGGTGATATGATTAAAAAAAAAAAAAAAAGCTGTAACGGTTTCAAAAAAAGAAACATGAACCAAATTCATTTAATCCACTGTCCCTGCTACAGTATATCCTGTATCACTTAATTCTACCTGAATAGCATAAATTCCTGAAGAAATCAAGTGGGTATAATGGTTGAAACATTGTGACTATAACAACCAAATATCATATAATAATTATCAATTTGTATTTATCTATATATTTCCAGTCTTATTTGATAGAGGGAGATAACTTTATATTTTCTTCATAAAAGAAGATAACAGTATTTTCTTGACAAAGTTAGATAAAATAAAGAAGTTTTTATCAAATCATATAATAATGTGTATTTATACATTTCCTGTCCCTGATGAGATGTTTTCTTGATAATGTTTCAAAATATAAAGAATTTTGTTATCAATCATCAAATTAAATTAAATCATATAATAATTACCAATATGTATTTATATATTTCCTGTCTCATCTGAGGGTTTAATTAATACAAGCAGTAATATTAAGTCTTTACAAGTAACAATTACTTTCAATCAAATATATTACAGGGTTTTTATTAAGGTTGCTGCATAAAATGCATCGCTCATTTTATATGTCAATTACGATATCAGATTCAACACATTTTTACCCTCTAAATATATAACTGAATTGCTATTAAGAGATTAATCATATAATAATTCTGCTTGTTCCTTCCTTAGTTAGTTACTTAGTTCCTCTGTCCATTACACCACTGAAGAAAGATAACACACTTACTCTCTACACAAGCTTTTCCTTCCCCTCTATCTTTTTATAATCTATAAATGCTACTCTCCTCAGCCTTTCTCTCACCTTTGCCAAATGGAAGAGTAGTAAAGAATGAGAGAGTAGGAGGAGAGAGCCTATAGCATTACCTGATCAGTAGCAGCTTAAGCTGGTGGTTCTAGCAGTAATTGTGTATGTATTGTACAATATAGTAAAAATAGGTAGGTTTGTCCTATCCTGCAACCTAATAATGAAACTTCTGGCCTCTATGCCCTTGACCATTACTCAGTTGGTCTTTTCTGTTTACAATTGGCACAGGAGCCATGATTTTGCAGTAATAAAAAAACATTTTCTCTTTCAAAATCTCTCACAAAATAGCGTGCAGTATTTTGGTTATGGTCTGTGCATACGCCACTTAATTCGATTAGATTACAGTAAAGTAGCTTCTATGAACATTACTTTCATAGATATTTTAATAAAATTACACACTGTTATTATTTTATTATCCAATACCAATGTTTGAAGATGTTATCATTTGTAGTATGACGAAGTAAAATTTTTCCAGGAAATCATAATTATCCTTCTGTGGAAATTCCACGGGTTCTGCTAGTGTAGTATTGATATTGTAGGTATAATTACAAGTTATGGTATTTAAACACATTTTACTTTGGCATTGGTAGTCAAGTTTCAACACAAATTTGTTCTATAAATGTAGAATTAAAATTAAATCTGTTTTTTTAATCGTTTCACCTGATACTGACTTGGCAGACCGGTTGCAACCACTCTCTCACCAGTGTGACATGGCTTCCCTGTGCATCTTCTATAAATACTTTCACGGCTTCTGCTTCGATGAACTTAGATCATTGGTGCCGCCTAGATACAAATTTACACAAGATACTAGATTAGCAACCCTTTTACAGTGAAACAGATAAGATGTAACCGTAATTTCTACTCCAATAGCTTCTTTTCTTGCACTTCCCACCTGTAGAATTCCCTTCTACATGCCTGCTTCCCCGACAGCTACAATTTCCAGGAGTTTAAATGTAAGGTCAATAGACACCTCCTATCACACTAACTTGCATCTATTCTCTCAAACACTCTCACCATCTCCCCAACCCTCATTCTCGGTATCTTTACTCATCGATCACCCTCCTGACATTTCCTATATCTAACCGTCCTTTCTCATCACTTTCCTCTCTATGTAATTCCCTGCGCATTAGTGGTAGTGCATTTAATATTTTGTCCAGTGAACATCATAAAATAGAAATTCTTTTAATTTTTTATTATATTACAGCTGTTTCTGTTACAAGACCTTTTCACGATGCGAATGTGTAATGTGCTGCTGGTTCCTGAGGCTGATGAGGACATATGCTGGACAAAAGACAGATATACTGTTCCAACAGGTGAGTAGGTTTTTTTACTCTTACAGAGTAAGAAGCAAAGCTTATAGGGATATGGAAATAGCAGTTAACTCTAGACTTGA